>JANRMT010062800.1:11958857-11974174 GCA_026402145.1 Polypterus bichir lapradei | reverse complement strand
TAGATAGATAGATAGATAGATAGATAGATAGATAGATAGATAGATAGATAGATACTTTATTAATCCCAAGGGGAAATTCCCATACTCCAGCAGCAGCATACTGATAAAGAACAATATTAAATTAAAGAGTGATAACAATGCAGGTTTAACAGACAATAACTTTGTATAATGTTAAGGTTTACCCCCCCGGGTGGAATTGAAGAGTCGCATAGTGTGGGGTCTCCTCAGTCTGTCAGTTGAGCAGGACGGTGACAGCAGTCTGTCACTGAAGCTGCTCCTCTGTCTGGAGATGATCCTGTTCAGTGGATGCAGTGGATTCTCCATGATTGACAGGAGCCTGCTCAGCGCCCGTCGCTCTGCCACAGATGTCAAACTGTCCAGCTCCGTGCCTACAATAGAGCCTGCCTTCCTCACCAGTTTGTCCAGGCGTGAGGCGTCCCTGTTTTTTATGCTGCCTCCCTAGCACACAACCGCGTAGAAGAGGGCGCTCATCACAACCGTCTGATAGAACATCTGTAGCATCTTATTGCAGATGTTGAAGGACGCCAGCCTTCTAAGGAAGTATAGTCGGCTCTGTCCTTTCTTACATAGAGCATCAGTATTGGCAGTCAAGTCCAATTTATCTTCCAGCTGCACTTCCAGGTATTTATAGGTCTGCACCCTCTGCACAGTCACCTCTGATGATCACGGGGTCCATGAGGGGCCTGGGCCTCCTAAAATCCACCACCAGCTCCTTGGTTTTGCTGGTATTCAGTTGTAGGTGGTTTGAGTCGCACCATTTAACAAAGTCCTTGATTAGATTCCTATACTTCTCCTCCTGATCGCTGTGTTGGAGAGAAGGGAGTGCAGTGTTCGCAGTTTAGACCTCCTAATAAACGTGCAAAGTCGAGGTAATAGTCAAGGTTGAGTTGCTTGAGCTTATTTTTTATTTTTGAGATCTTTTTCCTTGAGCAAAATTTTAAAACAAATTAGAATTTTTTTCAGATTGTTTCTCTTCTATTTGCGAATCATGCATCACTTGAGCTATGTTTAATGATAATCGATGGCATGACACTGAACACTGATTTTTTTTGTTGGCACTTATTAATAAATTTTGTCTGTGCTTCGTTCCCCCCCCCACCCCATCTTGGTCATGAAGTACAAGATGCTCAGGGTCTACGTCTGTGTAGGGTATTACTATTTTAGCCAAACAAATCTACACAATCTATACTTTCCTTTAAAGGAATTACATTTTTAGAGTGGCATGGTGGTACGACTCCAGAGTCCAGGACGAGTTTTCATGCCTTGCTTATATCTGTTAGGAGTTTTCTCCAGATTTTTTCATACATCATTAATTGGGAATTCTAAATGTGAGTGAGTGTTGGCCCGGGTGTGAGTGTGTCCTGCTGTGCTTTATTCAGGGTTGGTTCATGCCTTGTGCCTGATGTGGCACCCCGCAATGCTTGAATACATGGATGAATTTATATGTACCAAACAATAAAGGCATAGAAAACCAAAGAGAGTTGTGTGCAAGTTTTGAAGTATAATTAAAGTAAGTTAAGAAATGTACGTTAAAATTAAACTATTTTTATAATGTATACTTTAAATGAGTATCAATAAACAAGCAAAAACTTTATAAAGGGCTTGGTGATGATTCGCTCTTTTATCATCATCCATAAAATAAAGATAATTAATTTGAGCTTTATGTGATGACAGATATATATACTGTCTGAATTCTTAATACGTAATGTTTTATTGGTGTTTCTTTCCGTGACTGTGTGTGGCATTTCTATATACAAGAGACAGTATATCAGTTTTCAGGGTATCAAAGCTATTGCGGGCACTGATAGGTACTGTTTCTGGGCATCCATTTCTCATATTAATGTTATATACAGTTACCTGTCTGTCATACATGGAAAAGATGGATCCAGTTGGCTCATCCACTGACATAATATTTCGGTCACAGAATGTTTTCTTTAATAAGGTTGACCTCTGCGGTAAACTGCACTTCTTACTCGCTTTTAATGGAAAATGTGGTGAAGCAAATTGTCTTTTATTATTATTCATGCGAGCAGTAGTTTTTTAATTTTATTTATTTTTTTTTATATAATGAAACCAGCTGCTATAAAGAACTCCACTTCTAATTGCACCCCCCCCGCCCCTTTCACTTCTCTTCTCAGCTTTGAAATAGCAAGATTGTGACAAACAGCTAGTGCGTCGTGTTTAATAAGCCACATAGGAGACTTGCTATGCCTCCCATAAACAAGTCAGGCTGTCTGTAACTGCATTTTAATATGAAGCACCCATAATAATGGCTGGAAGAATTAAGTTTAAATCCACTTCTTTTTATGTTTTCCCACATGCTGAACAGGCCTCATGCTTTCTTCTCTGCCAACTTGTTAAGTGTCTTTTGGCAGAGTGAAACTTTGGACTCGAGCCATACTTTGACTCGTCTTGAGTAAACGTGTCCCTGGAGACACCCTGGCATCACCTTCAAATACCAAAAAGAAAAATAATATGGAAGACAGTACCTTAATCAAGGTGACCTAACAAAGCAGAATGACTGCCAAACCAATTTAGAGCTGGATCAGCTATTAGTAAAGTTAAGATAATACGGAGAGAGTTTCAAGGTTTATCGATGGAAGCGTTTTGCAGTTTTGAAAGTATGCATGAACTTAACTGGGTAAAGAACTCTTTTAAGCCATGTCACTACAGGTTTGCTGTTAGGCATTTTCATGTGATTCCCATATTTATTTGTTTAAGATAAGGCTCTAAAAAATCCATTTGCAGATGACATTGTTGCTTTGGGCCTCCAACAGCTGAAGGGGATCCACAATTAAAGATTTTGCCTTTTTTAATGAGCATAATTTTGGAAACAGAACTCAACATGTTCTTGTCTTTTCACTGCTGGAAAAAAATGCCACAGTTGTTTGTTTTATAGGCTGTTCTTGGTGGCTGAAAGGGTTAACATCACTACGACAAAGTGCTTGGCATTTAAGATTTACACCCGCCTGATAGTAGAGCTTGCAGGGTCTTCCACCATTTACTTGGCCTTCCTTCTTGCACTACAATTTTTGTTTCATTAAAGGCAATCTATGACATGATGGTATTTGGTTTCAGTTTGTCAAGTCATTCCCTTCAAAAGACAACAAGCAGCCCAGAACTCATCGTCTTGATTTTAAGTGCAAAAGTTTAAGGATGGCAAAAAGCCTAGAGCAGTAAGTATATTTTTCTTCATTGATCAATTAGTTATTAATTAGTGTAAGCTTCTCAGCTATACATCTAGCAATTTTATCCATTTAATAAAATCTGTTTATTCTATTTTTGAGTTGGAAGGAATAACACATGCTGAGATTATCAGGCAAAAGACAGGAACCTATTTTGAACAGGATGCCATTCCAAACCATGGCACGCATGTTGGGCCAATTAACCCAATGCATACGAGTTTGGAAAATGAGAAGAGAGGAGTCCATGTACAGCCATATGAAAAAGTTTGGGAACCCCTTTTCATTCTTTGGATTTTTGTTTCTCATTGGCTGAGCTTTCAAAGTAGCAACTTCTTTTTAATATATGACATGCCTTATGGAAACAGTAGGATTTCAACAGTGACATTAAGTTTATTAGATTAACAGAAAATATGCAATATGCATCATAACAAAATTAGACAGGTGCATAAATTTGGTCATCCCAACAGAGATATGACATCAATACTTACTCCTTTTGCCAATATAACAGCCTCTAGATGCCTCCTATAGCCTTTGAGGAGTATTTGGATTCTGGATGGAGATATTTTTGACCATTCTTCCATATAAAATCTCTCCGGTTCAGTTAAATTTGATGGCTGCCGAGCATGGACAGCCAACTTCAAATCATCCCATAGATTTTCGATGATATTCAAGTCAGGGGACTGTGACGGCCATTCCAGAACACTGTACTTCTCCCTCTGCATGAATGCCTTTGTAGATTTTGAACTGTGTTTTGGGTCATTGTCTTGTTGAAATATCCAACCCCTGCATAACTTCAACTTTGTGACTGATGCTTGAACACTATCCTGAAGAATTTGTTGATATCGGGTTGAATTCATCTGACCATCGACTTTAACAAGGGCCCCAGTCCCTGAACTAGCCACACAGCCCCACAGCATGATGGAACCTCCACCAAATTTGACTGTAGTTAGCAGGTGTTTTTCTTGGAATGCGATGTTCTTCTTCCGCCATGCAAAGCGCTTTTTGTTCTGACCAAATAACTCAATATTTGTGTCTTATCAGTCCAAAGCACTTTGTTCTAAAATGAATCTGGCTTGTCCAAATGAGCATTTGCATACAACAAGCGACACTGTTTGTGGCATGAGTGCAGAAAGGGCTTCTTTCTCATCACCCTGCCATACAGATGTTCTTTGTGCAAATTGTGCTGAATTGTAGAATGATGTACAGATACACCATCTGCAGCAAGATGTTCTTGCAGGTCTTTGGAAGTGAACTGTAACCATTCTCACAATCCTGCACATATGCCGCTCCTTTATTTTCCCTAGCCTGCCAGACCTGAGGTTGGTTTAACAGCAACTGTGCCTGTGGCCTTCCATTTCCTGATTCCATTCCTTACAGTTGACACTGACAGTTTAAACCTCTGAGATAGCTTTTTGTAGCCTTCCCCTAAACCATGAGACTCAACAATCTTTGTTTTCAGATCTTTTGAGAGTTGCTTTGAGGATCCCATGCTGTCTGACACTCTTCAGAGGAGAGTCAAAGGGAAGCACAACTTGCAATTGACCACCTTAAATACCTTTTACCACTCATGATTGGACACACCTGTCTATGAAGTTCAAGGCTTAACGAGCTAATCCAACTAATTTGGTGTTGCAAGTAATTAGTATTGAGCAGTGACAGGCATTCAAATCAGCAGAATGACAAGGGAACCCACATATTTGCACAGCTAGTTTTTCACATTTGATTTAATTTCATACAACTAAGTAGTGCTTCAATAAAAATCTTTGTTCGGAAAACACAGCAGTACTCAGATGTTCCTAGGAAATGAAAGACATACCACTGTTATCTTTTTTGTTGAAAGGAGAGTCAATTATTATGCAGACTGAGTAGGGTTCCCAAACTTTTTCGTATGACTGTAGACACAGGGAGAATGTGCCAACACACCACACATACAGTGAGTACAGTAGGTCAGCCAATCTGAAATGGTGCTGCGCACGTCTATCATAGAAACGTCTTAATAGCTATGAGAACATCTAACTTTTATAGGTAAGGTGTCACTCATAAGAAAACTACAGACAGACTGCGCTATTTACTATTACTGCAAATATATTCTAACTGCTGGTCAATTAGTTAAGCTCAGGTGTACAGATGAAATTTACCATTTATCAATAATAAATGCTAATAAATGTATAATATTTTTTCGGTGTTGGAATTCATAGTCTGGGTTAATTTCTGCTAGGGATCTGCTAGAATAATTTCACTGAAAAATGTACACATATTTAATTTTTGTTTTTTTTTTCACCCATCTTTTACATACATGTTCTGTACAATTACATGTTATAGAGCTCAATTAACATGAATATTTCATTAAAGTTTGTTTTGTACATTTCCACAAAATACTCCCCTTTATTCATTTTCTTTGGTGACATTTACATTCAGAAAGTATTCAGACTCCTTCACTTTTGTAGTTTTTTTTTTTTGTGAATTTAATTTTAAATTGATAAATTCGCCATTTTTGCCTGTCAACCTCAGGGCAAGAAAATAAAACCATTTCTAAAGCCTTGAGTGTTCCCAGGAACATAGTGACCTCAATGATTGTAAAAAAGAAGAGTTCTGGAACCACTAGGACTGTTCCTAAAGTTGGCTGCCCAGTTTAAAGAATGGCCTTGGTCAGGGAGATGACCAAGAACCCAGTGGTCACTCTAACAGAGCTTCCTCTGTTGAGATTAGAGAACCTGTCAGAAGAACAATCATCACAGCAGCAGTCCATCTATAATGCATATATCAGCCCTCTTGGAGTTTGCCCAGTGGCATTTAAAGAGAGATTTCAGTTTTGATTTTTAATAAATTTATAAACCTTATTGAAATGATTTTTTCATTTTGTCATTACAGATTAGTGTAGATTGTTAGGCAACAATGAAAAATGTATCTATTTAAAATTAAATGTACAACACAATAAAGTGTGCTGAAAGTGAATTGGTCTGAGTACTTTCTGAATCCACTGCACATGTCCTGCTCTCCATCCCAGTCAAATATCTTTTCTTTTTCAGCATTTTTAACAGCATAACTACATTTTAATGATATCCTAGGTTATCATGTCAGACCAATGAACTACCGAAATTTACAAAAGAATTCATCGCTAATTACAAAGAAAGAAACCCCATGGAGCTGGACTGTATATAGAACAAGTTAGATGTTGCATCCCTCTGGAGCAACAGTATTTCATTCCAACCACTTTAATTGCATTATTATTAGTATATCATTATCTTTTTCCGGTATATCTTCATGTTTTCCCTATCCAATTCAAGGCACACGTTGCCGAAGGAGCTTAGACAGAAATTTTTAATATCTTTAGGGTGAAACATTGTGTGGGTATATGATGAGAATAACGTATTTGAGTGCTATATGATGGTCCATATGATTTGTATTCAAAGTACATGTCAGAGGCTCAATAAATTTATGACATTCTTCAAGATATCATTATTTTTTAAATTACTTTGTTTATTTGGTTATTAAACTCTTAAATGTACTTTTTTACTTTTTCAGTATGCACATCTTCTTTATTGTCCACATTTGATCACTATATTTGCCTCCTAATACAAATGACTTGTCTAGAATTTGATAATCAGAATTACAAAAACAATTGCTATTCAGTGCTCATAGATCAAGCTGGAAATAATAAACAGCATCATAAATCCATGTTGGTCGATAACAGATTAAATGTATTACATTCTAATGCTAATTCATGATGAGCTTATGGAAGAACTTAAAGAGTGATGATTTTTAAATTAAAGGTTGTGATCAGTTGGTTGTTTATATACAATGTTAGATAACAAGAGGACTCCACAAAATTTTGCTGGAAAGTTGCTGGCAGCTATGCCTAAAGTTGGATTCACTAATTTACAATGGATGGCTGAACGACAGGAAGACATGGACCACTAACATAAGGTGAGCACATCGATTGGGCGTAAAATTAAAAGGAGAAGTGAAAACTGGAGAAACATTTCTTAGGATTCATATAACAAACAAATAAACTCCTAAATAATCACAGAACTTAAAATTTGGCAGGAATGATATGACAACTGGAGTACATTTGAAATTAAGACTTAGATGGCCTCACGTAAATGCAGAGTAGTTGGTGTTGCCAAGCAATGACATTTGAAAACAAAGCCTAAGAGTTTGTCTGTACTCAAAGGACAGCAGAAGTTCTCAGAAGACCTGATTCCTCATGCCTTTAGTTTTAGTTTTTAGCCAGGGTTCCTGTTTTTTTCTCAAGTTTAATTCGTTTGTCTGTGTTAATATATTGTTATCTATGTTAATTATTTGCATTATTATGTGTGTTTTATTAGTTGTGTGTATTATTTTCATGTCTCCATGGGCCTTTTGTATAAACAGTACGTATGCACAAAAATGTTGCATATGCCCGTTTCCACGCTCACTTCCACATGTATAAAAAGTGAACTTGGTGTAAAGCCACGCACATTCTCACACCAACCTTACCTGTGTAAGGGTAAGTTTCCACTCAGTTTTGCAAACTGTTGGCACCCAGCGTCAAAGCACTGCTTTTGTTCCTGTGTTGTTTCCCTTTCTTTTTTAGATTCACATCCCTGACGTAGCTTTATCAAATACACTGAAATCAATCTCATATTGTTTATAAATTTAAGGCATCTGATTGTAATCAACCTTTAACAATATAATGGTCCACGGAATGGCCAAACTATTGCAAATATAATAGCTGCTTTAGTGTTGTTACTCTCTGTGCACCACTCAGAGTATTTTAACTCTCTGTATCTATATATAGCTCTATAGCAGCTGATCAGAAAGCTCTACAACGGGTTGTTTCAAGAGTGCAGAGGACTATCGGGATACAGCATCTACCCTGGAGAACATTTATAACACATGCTGCCTCAGCCATGCACACAGTCTATTTGAACTTTTCTCATTCAGAAACAGCTTCAACCCGAGAGCTATAAATGCACTCAATCAGTCCATCAAGTGCTCCCGGTAGAACTGTTTGTACTTAGAATTACAATTACCTCACTGTAAACTTGCACTACAGCTGTAATATTGCAGAACCTGAGCAACTATATGAACCATCTGCACTATATGTACATGTATATTGTACTTATGCTTTCATATTGTATATTTTTCATTGTTTTTATCATATTATTATTATTATTATTATTATTATTATTGTTGTTATTTTATTATTTTATAGGAAAATAAGTTTATGGAGGATTTGCATATTAAATCTCATTGTACCATACAATGAAATTCAATAGACGAGAACACATATTTACAGATGATGACGACTGGCTTCTAAGTCGGTTTAGATTTCCAAGAGCTATCTTCTTGGAGCTCTTGATATCATTTTTAAAATGCAATGCATTAAAATATATATATTGCGTTATACAGATACATTTTTATCTTTATTTGAATAATGTATACGATTCATAATTAAATGTGTGAGCACGGTGGTGCAGCGGTAATGATGACCTAGTGCCCTGCCTTGTGCTGTATGCTTGCTGGAACCGGATTGATATATGGATGGAAAAATTAAACATATAATACGAAGCTATTTCAATGTTTCTTAAACAAAGAATCTTAAAGAATCGGCGGTCTAAGCTTACAAATGGTCTGACATTTATTAAAGAGCATTGTGTGGCAATTGGTTACGTCAAGAAACAAAAGGAAGGACAGCAATTGGGTGTTGGTATGTTTGAAAGAGACAGTACTGCTGCATTAAATTTAATTTATCGTGGGTCGTGCACATCCAAGCAAACATCTTGTGGAAGGCAGGAACAATCTCTGGACAGGGCACCAGCTCATTGCTATCACTGCACCACCGTGCCCCCATGTTTAATACATCCTTTAATTAATTTCATCATGAAAATATCAAGTATACATCTTAGTATTTAAATTGTTCATAGAGTTGTAATATCATGAATATAATGTATTCTGTGTCCTGTTGGCATAAGAGAAAGCCTGTTTAAGAAGCACGTAGTGATTCACACACATAGAGCACATTGAAGAACACATACAATATGAAGCATTTAACGTGCTGCTTTAGTTACAATGGGATCTGAGAAACTCTAGTAAATTTAAGATCGATTTTAAGATTCAATTTACGACATTCTACATTAAAGACAAAATAAACCACGAGATTAAAGTGTACATTTTGACTTTTTTTCACTGTGTCCCTATTTTTTTTCTTTTCTCTGTACCCTAATACATTTCTGTAAGAGACTCAGTAGGCTACGGATCGCCTTTTAACAGCAACTTTGATATCTGACCACTTCCTTTTTATTTCGGGCACTGTGTGACTTTCTGAACTTGAACTTTCGAGTGTCTCCACCACTTTATATCAGTCGATCTACTTCCTTTTGTTATTTAAACCCTACTTAAGCCAACAAATAGTACATTTTTCCTTGCCTCCACTTTACATTTGCTGAAATTCTTTTTTTCATGTGCTTTTGCCATTGTCTTTTAACCAAACAGTGAACAGGGAAGGTAGTATTTACAGTATATTGATTTGCATATTAAAGTATGCACAATTCTGGGAGGAGTCAGGGTGAGGCATGTGCACGTGCGTCACTTTTTACACTGACCGGGATTTATGCAGCTGAAGTGCATGGAAGTTGGCTTTTGTGCATCTGAACTTTTTGTGCATATGCACATTCCACTTTTGTCCGTACGCCATGTTTTAATGTGAGTTCTACGCACGATGCTATGCATGAGGCCCATGCATCTACTATGTTCCATATATTTTGGTTCCCCAAGAGGCAGGGGCTACCTGTCCATCTCCATCAAGGGAAGGTCATCAGCCTAAAATGGCTGAGAAAACACACAGCCCCTTGTGATACATTGTATGTGGTGGGTGTTGCTGAGCTTTGCTGTGCTTTCTTGATATACTGCATTGTCTGACGTCTTTGTTCTGTTTCTTGACCTCTCTTTCAATTTGTGTTTGTGTGACGTGTTCATCAGTGGATTACCGGGTGTGTTAAAGCAACTCCCCCTGGGTTTTTGTGCTCCTTGAACCTTTAGTGCAGCAGAACATTTCTGAAAATATGCCTTTTATTTTATAAATATTCATTGTTTGCCCTTTTGTCATTCAAGATGACGGTTGATGTACCTTTCAACTTGTGGGGCTTCTTGCAATAATTTTGAGGATTTTGCTTGGATGAATTCTCAAGTTCTTCACAAAAGGAGAAATGTTAATTTTGACCAGTTGGCATGGTGTTCTGCGCTCGGATTGCTAGTTGGAAGACTACTGTCATTGTAGAGGCAAAATGAGGAATAGATTTCTGCATCACAATGTTAGGAACACAAGCCCCTGTTTAGAATTGTGTCTTGGTTCTTATTTACAATGTATTTATTTAAGAATATTTTGAAATCTGATCATTATTGTTTTTAATTGAACTTATTACTTTTCACACTGCCTTTTCGTTTTCCATAGGGAAAACCGTTTTGCAATGTTCAGGCACTGGCATTGTGAAATTTTTTATAGTGATTGTCTCATTGCCAGTGACAGGCATGCAACATCACACAGGAGGTTTGAATGACATTATTATGTTGCCAGTATTTTAGATAGTGTTGTTCATTGCCATGTATCTAAACCTTTGCATATTCCAAATAAAAGAAATGTTATATTTCTGAATTTCTATTTTTTTTTAGCTTAAAAACATTTCTAATGATTGTGTGATTTTGTTTCGAATGTTTAGAGATATTAAGATTCCAGTCTTGTTTAATTCTTTGGATTGTTTTACTATAATGTTTAGTTTTATTTTTATGACACCATTTCAGGTTAGTCACTTGATCAGGATTGTCACAGCTTTTTTTGTGACTTATCTTTTTAGTCTAAATATGGCAGCGATCAGTACGTTTGCTAGATAAAGCTCTAATGGTCGTGTCAGCACTTTTAGAAATGATTTAGTTAGTTTCAGGTTTCTTTAGCATTTACTCTGCTTTCTGCTTAACCATTTGCCTTTTTTTGCTCTTTTTTATTGAGACATTCTGCATTTTTGCTCTTCCTGGCCCTGACTCTTGCATCCCATTGACTATTCTCTTGCCTCACCCCTTCAATATCATTTCCTGTTCATTTATTTTCTTTTCTGATGCTCACAATAATCCTTGACATGCTCTTAACGGGAAGACATTTGGTGATTATTTGTGAGTTAAAGGTTTAAGACTCTCTTCTTTTCTTCTTATCTAAGAATTTGTCTTTCGTTGGTGATTTTGATGCTTGACTCCCTTAAGTAATCTTGGTTATTGGCGAGTTCTTATTTACCTTTGGATTACCTAAAAAGACCGTCCTTCATTTTCTAATCTATTATTTTTGTTTCTTTTCTTTATTATTTGCCCTAGTGATCAGCCAGTCTTCATATCATATGACTCAGGAATGGAGTGTCCTTTAACCAACCTCATTTTAATGATATTCCTCATAAATAATGTCATGCAACATATATGCCTTGTCTGAATTTCATGCTGTTGGTCAAATAAGATATATTCACATGTAGTAAACCAAGATGTGTCTGGTGCTAGAAGAGGAAAAAATAAAACTTGAAAGTTGCAAAAAACTAACCCTAACCCTAACCCTAACCCTAAACTGGTATCACAAGATCTGAGCAAATATATATTTTATCATTATCATAGCAATGCTTAACTCTTTGAGGGCTGAATGTTTTTTTCCAAAACACACAGTTTTCTGTGTAGCTTCACACAGAAATCAACATAAAAACCTCCGTTTCTGCGTGCTGTGGCCGCCAGTTCGGCAGGAATGCTACCAGACTGTCTTTAGGGGGCAAGGGCGGCAGCGGTGGTTGCAGTCGCAGTGCATCGCAATCTGGTTTGTACCTCTTTTCAACGTAAGTGGCAGTCCTCCCAGGTGAACACTGCTGTAGACGCCTCTTCTAAATGAACCTGTTCAGCACCTCGATCAGCTGGGTACCTCACATTTGTTTTTGATCATTTATATCAAAATGAGAGTGTGACAAGTCAGAGTCCAATTCAGCAATATGCAAAATGTCATCAATGGAGAATTTTGTTTTACGCATTCGCTTCGATCTCTCGCCAGATGTCAAAGCCATTTTTGTCATTGTTTGCTCCTCACTACTCACGCCAGCACAGGGAATTTGGACAAACCAATGAATTAACTTTGCTTCCCACAAAAAGACTGTAACTAAAACATAACGGTGGGTTTTGTCACCATTTACAGTTGACTGCCACCGTCAATCCCCTCCTTTTGACAAAAGTCGACATCTGCCCCGAAAGAGTTAAGGGATTACAATTTAAAAACAAAAGTAAAAACCAGTAAAGTGGTTTAATTAATGAGATTATGACCTGAAGGGTTCACAAGGGTGTGTGAAAATGTGAGGCCATTTGTTTCTTTATTCTTCCTCTTTGAAATGCATCCCCAGTGTACATTATTTAGAATGTGACATTAAAATAAGAAATTGCGCCTGATCACTTGTTCATCAGACTTTATCAAATGAATTGGCTTTTCAGTGTGGTGAAATGACAGAGTATCTGGAATGGTAATGGAGCGTCAGATCTTCAAAGATGCACTTTAGGTAGAAAATGGTAAAGCTCTAGTGGGTTCAAGGCTGCAGATCTTAAAATACACCAGCTTTCAGTTGTTGCAATGCCAAACGGAAACACTAAGGAAGTTTCCTAGCAGAACCTATCGTAACAGCAGATGTTCACCTTATCTAAGTATTGCTTTTAATGGAAATCAACAGAACACTTAGATATTGTTACACTAAAGAGTGTGAATGCGTTTTTTCAAGAACAGTCTCTCTGAAGTGAATATAATAAGTGACTGACCTTATTTTGAAATTATTTATTTATAACTCATCCATCCATTATCCAACCCACTATATCCTAACTACAGGGTCACGGGGGTCTGCTGGAGCCAATCCCAGCCAGCACAGGGCTCAAGGCAGGAAACAAACCCCGGGCAGGGCGCCAGCCCACCACAGGACACATACATCCACCAAGCACACACCAGGGACAATTTAGAATTGCCAATCCACCTAATCTGCATGTCTTTGGACTGTGGGAGGAAACCCACGCAGACACGGGGAGAACATGCAAACTCCACGCATGGAGGACCCGGGAAGCGAACCTGGGTCTCCTAACTGCGAGGCAGCAGCACGACCCACTGCGTCACCGTGCCGCCCTAGTCAGTGCTTATTTAAATTTTCTTTCTGTATTTGGATAAATGACTGCTCAGCAATGACTCTCCAGAAACACGATTTGTGTCATCTGTACAGTGAAATTCTTACTTGTATGTGCTACTCAGCATACAACGTGTCGCCATTGTCTGGTGCCATGACTAGTGAGCAGAATCACCTTACTTTGAACCCTCTGTCTTCCTTAGGATTTCTTTGTTGTTTTAAATGATTTTAAATAATCTGTAGGAGATTATAAAAGATGTTGATTAAACAAGGGTGATACAGAGGTACAGTGGTTTGTGCTGCTTTCTCATAGAGTCAGAGGTTTTGGTTCAAATGCCATGTTAGAAGCCTTTTAGCCTCACAAAATGGAGAGGGCCTTCCATGTCTCTTCTGCGTTTTTTATGTAAGAAAAAACCAAAAAAAAGTGGTTACAGGAGAGCTACAGAGAGGGAAACATGAATACATAATGTGACAGCTTCTTAAGTTTTAGTGGAACTTATTGTTGAGGTGATTCATGTTTTGGAACGCCTTTCCTAACAAGTCGTTTTTTATTTGGATTCTGGTCAGGCCATCGGGGGGGCAGCCCATTGCATGTTGATCTTTGCCAGGCTGCCATCTTCTAAGATGCTCTGACACTTTCTCTTCTTACTGTAATATTGTATCCTGCAACTCAAGGCTAGGAAAATATATGTTCAATTTGACATTTATCTGAATATGATGAAAATACAGAAAATGCATTTCAGGTATTAACAATAAATATTACTGATAAAGGTCTGGAAGTTATTAATTATCACTTGTATGCACAAACATACAAATATTTGTAGCAGTACATAGTTTACCTCTAAAACAAAACAGCATTTTGGCATTATACATCTTTGCAGGCTTAATATAATTGAAGTATGATAATAAAGTCTTATCTATCTATCTATCTATCATAAAACCTCAATATAATTTATCAATACATAAATAAATTAGAGGGCACGGTGGCGCAGTGGGTAGTGCTGCTGCCTCGCAGTTAGGAGACCCGGGTTTGCTTCCCAGGTCCTCCCTGAATGGAGTTTGCATGTTCTCCCCGTGTCTGCATGGGTTTCCTCCCACAGTCCAAAGACATGCAGGTTAGGTGCATTGGTGATCCTAAATTGTGCTTGGTGTGTGTGTGTGCGCGCCCTGTGGTGGGCTGGCGCCCTGCCTGGGGTTTGTTTCCTGCCTTGCGCCCTGGGATTGGCACCAGCAGACCCCCATGAACCTGTAGTTAGGATATAGCGAGTTGGATGGATGGATAAATAAATTATCAATAAGTTTTAAGCTTGAACCTGAACACAATATTCTACAGTGCTGATTTTGTAAGTGGCCAAAGCTTAGCTCCTATTTAATAAAATACGCAAGTCTGCTCTGAAGGACACAATAACTCACACACGCACACCCAGATAGGGTGACACGAGGCCACCAGTGACCGGAACCTGTGCACCTGCAAATGGAATCTGTCAAAAATATATTTACTGAAAAAGTATACATAGAATCATTTAGCAATCTTAACTCTGAGAATCTGTCATTTTTTATATGTTAGTTTTCAAAGTAATAAAAACATGCAAGAGCAGATACGTTAATAAAAAAAGAACTAATAGGGAAGATTCAATTTTAGCAGCATTCATTATCTGCATACTAAATTTTCACTAATGTGCAGATTAAGGTACTTCAGTTAGCTTCAGGTGATGGCTACATTGTTGCTCTATGACTCATTATTACCTGAGCATGCAGAGGAATTTAAAATTGGAACGTGTCCCGGCATTTTTAAAAACATTTTTAAAACCTTCCTGCTAGACTAAATAACTATAATTATTGTTATCCAAATCTTTCAAACAAATTATTTACCCAAAAGTGGATAGATAGGTAGATACCCAAGAAAGGAAATAGATAGATAGATAGATAGATAGATAGATAGATAGATAGATAGATA
>JANRMT010062800.1:11903146-11920547 GCA_026402145.1 Polypterus bichir lapradei | reverse complement strand
TATCTATCTATCTATCTATCTATCTATCTATCTATCTATCTATCTATCTAAAGAGCTTCTGTAAAAAGACAAATTTCCCCCCGGGGAGAAATAAAGTTCTATAAATGAAAGTCGGACCGACAGCAACACACACACAAAATTTCATAAAATTAGTTTAGCTGTTCTTATGTGATTGGCGGAGACGCAAAGAGCTTACAATTTCATTTTTACAGATAAAACACAAAGTAACAAATAATAAAAACCACTACATATATATATATATATTGTCACAGGTGGCTGGGGGGGGCGACCCGGAGGACCGGAGGAGGGCTTACACCTCCCCCCAGACCACGTGGGGGCGACTGTCCTGGTGACTATGGGGACCGCCATGGGGTGCCCCAATGCCTATGGAGCCCTGGACCTCAGCACTTCCGCCACACCCAGAAGTGCTGGGGGGAAGAGGATCTGGGACACCCAGAGTGTTTCCGGGTGCACAGCCGGTACTTCCGCCACACTGGGGAGTGCAGGCGGAACCTAATCGGGATGCACCTGGAGCACATCTGGGTGGTCATAAAAGGGGCTGCCTCCCTCCGTTCGTTGGCTGGAGTCGGGAGGTCTTGGAGGAGGAAAGGAGGCGGCCTGAAGAGAAAGAGGCATTGGATAGTTGGCCTGGACTTTTGGGGACTTTGGGGCTTGTGTGCACTAATTGTAAATATGGAAGACTATAATAAACGTGTGTTAGGTGATGTAAACGTATCCGCCTGCCTGTGTCCGGGTTGTGCTCCACTATATATATATAAGTATATATAGATATATATATAATACGCTACCGTGGCTGTTCGTTTGTCTGTCCAGGATTTTAAATCACCTGTAGCTCGCAAACCGTTTGAACTATTGACCTGAAATTTGGTACACATATACTACGTGACCTCTACTGTCCGCTTTCAGGGTGATGATTGACCACCAAGGTTATTCCTCTTTTTATTTTTATTTTATTTTATTGTACTGTACAATCAACTCTTGGCAGCGGCCGGCAGGGTGGTAGTACGGCGCATGCGTACGAGCTCCGTTCTCATCACTACCTCTTCATACCTTAAATCATTCTTGAGGCAGATTGAAGTAATTGCAACACAAAAGCTGACTTGATCAGTTTTAACGCGAAAAGATGCCGACAGAAGAGGAGAAGAAGCGGGCCACTAGGGTGGAGAAAAGAAGAGCTGCTCAGGAAGCAGTAAGCACATCAACCTCTGAGTAAACGAATGGTAAACGTACAGAGAAAGAGAATGAAAACTAGGAATGTGCAGTGCGCCGTAACGATGCAAGCAAATGTTGATAGTTTTTGTGAAATACGACAGTCTGATGTTGGTGTGTCAGTGGTGGTAACCCATACTGGTCTATCACTGGTGAGGCCTCTTTTAACCTAATTACATTGGCATGACACAGTACCATTCACACCAGGACAATAAAGCAAGCAATGAAAGAAAATTAAATTAGTAACAGCCAAACAGAACAATTGTCACATTTTTAAAGGGTCAATGTGAACAACTTTAGCAGCAACACTAACATTGTGCGCTATGCTTGCAGATTCACTCTATACAAACGTCCGCAAGATTAGACCATGAGTGATAATGTGTGCAGCACACGCCTGGTCCAGGTTTTGGTCTTGTCATGTTTGCAGTATAACAACTCTCTACTATCAGGAGTACCAGCACGTGTCACCAAGCCTCTGCAGATTTTTTCAACGTCATGTCACTCCTCTTTTCAAATCACAACACTGATTCCCTGTAGCAGCATGTATTGATGCTTGAGCACAGAGTAGTCCGTGGGTCGGCACTTATTTATAAGGAGAAACGTGAGGTCCTATGCTCCTTCTCGCCCACTAAGGTCTGCTGAAGAATGGCATCTGGTGATGCCACCTCTGAGTGATATCAAATTTCAATCCAGACTCTTTACATGTCTAGTTCCTAACTGGTGGAGCAAGATGGTTACTGGCGCCCTCAATGTATTTAAGAAGCGTTTGAAGACTCTCCTGTTCAGTGAATTTCTGTTTAATGGTTTTGATACGTTCTTGTAACTAAGGAAGTGTAACTCACTTTTATTTTGTTCCTAGCTCTCCACTTGTAATGATCAGTTTCGTAACCTTGTCCTGTAACACTTGCTCCCAGACATTCCCCCAGAGTGTTGTTTACTTGATTATGCTGCCCACTTTTGTAAGTCGCTTTGGATAAAAGCATTTGGTAAGCAAATAAATGTTAATGTATTCTGAAAGAAGGTTCTGTCAACCCTAAATTAATTGCCAAGACCAATGGGGACTCACTTTAATCTTGGCAGGTAGATCATTTTTGAGTTTGGCATCCTACAGCATAAGACTTCACCTCCCACATTAGTTTAATTTTTAGAACACTTACATCTTGCTTTCTTCAGATTTTGCAGTGTAATGCACCACCTTGTGATGGTGTGATCAAGAATGGTATTAGATAAAACAAAGAGTGCTTTGATTGGTTATTTGGTAAATCTAATTTTAGCAGAATTACGTTTTGTAATAAATGCATAAAAACAGTAACTTTGCATTTTTCCCTTTTTATCTTAAATTATCTTATAGATATTTAGTTAATGACATCCATTTGTATACTTGTGTGTAGACACCAGCAACTTTATCTTGTAGTAAATGTATCTACCTTACAATTATAATGTTTGGCTTTTTTCTTTTGTTGTACTTTCATTCACTAGGTAAACTCTAAAAAGTATGGATTTAGTATCATAGTACCATGACATGATCACTATGGCAAGGAAGTGATTGTAATTTAATACTGCAAATGGTAATTGCTTAGAATGGCAAGAATTACAGCACCTATGCTGATGTATCTGACATAACAAAGTGCCTTGCTAATGAGACAGTGATGCTGCAAAAGCCTGCAAGAAGAATGCATCTTCTCAATTAGGTGGGCGGTGTGGCCTGTCGGCTAATGAACTGTACTGTAAAACATAATAACACAGGTCCAGTCCCTACGACGGCTTCCCAGCGTGACCCTAAGCGATTCACTTAACTTGACACTACCTGACCTGTGCAAAAATGGTGCACATTGTACAGCAGGATGGTGCAGAAAAAAAAGCACTACATTATACACATAGATGAATAAATTAATCGATACTTTTAGTAATTTTATTCTCACTATTTTTATTGTGCATCATTTTGTGTTGCTTTTAGCCTTTACTTTAATTGTAATTAGTGTATAGCAGACTGGCATAGGGATAGGGTTAGGGTTAGTTTCTTCTATACACTCGGCTGTTAGTAGCTCCACTAAAGTTGTTAGTGTAAAAATATAGTTGTTTATCTTGTTTAAAATGTCAATACACTTAGTAAATGCTGATTAATCATTTTATTTGTAATACATAATTTACAGTTATTGAAATTACCATGGTCAATGGCAAAGCTTTGTAGGGTGAAAAATAAAATGTAAATATTTTCATCTATGCGTCCATTTTCTATTTCTTACATTTTTTTAGTAAACTTATATGTGCTAATCTTCATATGGAGAATTAAACCAAGCATACGCCACTTAGACGATGCAGCTTGCCCTTTGAACACATAACCATTTTATGTAAAATAACAGGATTACCCTTTTAAACATGTTGATAGGATTGATATACATAATAATAATTACACTGTGGTCTGATTGCTCTAAATAGAGATGAAGTTCTTCTTCATTTCATCTTGTCAGTGGAGATAACACTTGAAGGTGGACCTTATTCTCTAATAAGGAGATGAAGAAAGCTCAAAATCAAAAAAAAAAAAAGACTAAAGCCTTAAGAAAATCTTATTATTATGTTTAATAGGAGAAATGAAAGTCATTTCTAGCAACTCATAGAGCCACAGTGATAAGCACACCATTTGCCTAACAGTATTGTTTAGGGGTTTCTATAACTTGGCCTAGAAAAAAATAAGCGATAACAACCTTTTTTGTTACAGTGAGCTGGATTGTATTTTATTTTATTGTTTTAGTGTTTTTTTTTTTTGTTTTTTTTTTACAATGCTCTCTTCAGTGAGTTGTGTGTGCTCGTTTCTCTGGGACAAGCTTACTTATGCAATCCTTAGGGCCAGATGCTCCACAGCATGAAAGGACAGCCAATCCAATGAAATCATGGAAAACTGACAAACCTCAGTAGACATGCCAAATGACCCTCAACTTGAGGGTCATGGACCCTCCTGCATGGCTTTATTACAGATGGTCTTTGGTTCTTTTAAATGTCTTGTTTTCTTTATTGTCCTTCCAAAGAGATCAGGTGATTTAGTTCTTAGTTTGTAATATTATTACTAAATACTGATATTTTCATAAGTAATATATTTTAAAATCAAGTTCTTCATCTTACACTTTACTTAAATGTGTTTGTATTAAAATGGGGTGCCTCCTACTGACACTTGAAACCAGTATAAAACATGTCTGAAACATTAACACATGACAGGGTGAGAACTAAAAAGAGTGACTGAAAGCATCAAACAGTCTCTTTGGGATTAGGTAGACAGTCCATCTCTGATCGACAGGCCACTTCTTCATAGTCACACACTCATTCCCTTTCTTCTTGTCTACTGTCTATAATACTCCACTCCACTCCAGGAAGCCTTAGTCTTCATCGACTGCTAGTTCAATGAGCAGCAAGCACAGTGTTACCTCATGACAGAAGGACTTGGACAGCATACAGGCTTGGGCCAATTTCTAGTAGATGAAATGTAACGTAAGTAAATGTCAGGTTTTACAGGCAGGACGTCACAGTGGTAGGTTTGAATACACCATGGGAAGTCTGAAATTTGAAAGTACGCATTATGAGAGGAATTTAGGAGTCGTAGTGGATTCAACACTATCAACTGCAAGACAGTGTTCAGAAGCCATTAAAATGGCAAACAGAGCGTCAGGTTATATAGTACAATGTGTGGAGTACAAGTCCAACAAGCTTTATAACACACTGGAGAGGCCTCCTCTGGAGTCCTGTGTGCAGTTTAGGATTCCAGGCTACAAAACAAGATATAGCAGCACTAGAAAAGGTCCAGAGAAGTGCGACTAGTCTGATTCTAGGGTTACATTGAATGTATTATGACGAAAGATTAAAAGAGCTGAGCCTTTTCAAATTTTGCACAAACATTGGAAAGGTTTTGCTTACACAGAGAATCATAGGCACATGGATTGAGCTACCAAGTAGTGTGGTAGACAGTAGGACATTAGGGACTTGCAAAGCATTATTTTAGAAGAATTAAGAGGGTACGACTGGTGAGCTTTCTTGGACTGAGTGGCCTGTTCTAGTTTATATTGTTTTAAAGTTATGTCAAAGTCATCTCAGGAATCATTTTTAGACTCAAAGATGACTAGGAAAATCTCAGGACCACTAGGGCACACCACCCTCTGGTGGCCCCTGGATCTACTACATACATACTCCTAATCGGTGCTTTGTATGGACTCTTAAGAAATGTTTGGCTTCTTGTTGTCTTTTTATCACTTTAGGTCCTTGGTTTGAAAGCTCTCCAGTTGTCCGGTAGTTCTTTACGTTAGGGTTACTACTTTCTGAATAGGTCTTGTTAAGCTACTTTTCAATTTCTTGCAACTTTTATATCCCTTCTGTCCCTCAGAAGCCCTTATTAACTATGACTAACACTGACTCTGTGCATTACCAAGCCACACAAAAAAACTAATTTCCTTCTTCATGTTTACGGAGCAACAATAAAAAACTGTTTGCTTCTTTAGAACTTCAGAAGGATAGTGATCTGGTATAGATCCACAACTGCAAGATCATGCTGAAAATATTCCTGAGACACCTGAGTAGATATTCAGTTCAATTCAGTACAGTACGAACTCACAGTTAGATACAAGTCCAAACTTACTAATTACATAATAAGTACAAATAAAGACACAGATTTGTTTAAACAGACAGGAAATAAAGTCGATCATTACTAATTAACATAAATAGAGCCCAGAAATGTCTGTCCATTAATTTTGGAATTACAGCCTGTTGACAACAGAGGAGAGGAAGACAAAAACTTCAGTCAGCAGCATCCATAGGGAAATTAAACGTGTGAATGGTCCATAATCAGTTATAACAGACACAGTCAGAGTCCTGGAGATCTCGACCAACTGGCTGCCCAGCTCCTACTGGGAATTCTACAGGAGAGTCTGTGCTGGGCCATCTAATCTGATGATAAAATCTTTCCATCCATTGATTCCGGTTATGGGAGCAGTAATTGGATACTCCTACATTTTGACTAGTACACCAAAGAAAGTGTCCAGGGGCCTCATGTATAACGTCATGCGTAGAATTCGCACTATAACATGACGTAAGCACAAAAGCCGAAATGTGTTTACACACGGAAAAATCCAGATGCAGGAATCTGTGCGTACTTACTCCAACTTCCAAGTTCTTCCGCTCCATAAATCCTGGTCAGCATGAAAACTAACGCACGTGCACGCGCCTTCTGTCCCGCCCCAATTCCTCCCAGAGTTACACCTCTTTGAATATGCAAATCAATATAAATAGCCCTTAAGCTCAGCATTCTGTGAAAAGACAATGGGAAAAGCACGGGGGAAAATATAAGAATTTCAGCGAATACCAAGTGGAGGCAAAGAAAAACGTACTATTTGTTGGTTTAAACAGTGGTATAAACAACAAAAGGAAACCGATCGACTGACATTGCATGTTGGAGAAATTCACAAATTCGCACAGTGCCCAAAATAAAAAAGAAGTTGCCACATATCAAAGTCGCCGTGAAAAGGCGAGTTGTAGCCCACCGTCTGAGCTTATTAGGGTACAGACAAAAAAAAATAGGCACACAGTGGGGAAAAAAGCACGAAATGTCAACTTTAATCTCGAAATTTCCACTTTAATCACGTAGTTTATTTTGTCATTAAAGTAGAACATCATAAACTTAATCTTAAATTCATTTAATTTACTAGTTTCTCAAATCCCATCGTAACTAAAGTAGCATGTTAAATGCTTTGTTTTGCATTTGATCTTCAATGTGCACTATGTGTGTGAATCACTACGTGCTTCCGTTCTTTCTCTTTCTCCGACAGGACACAGAATCCATTACATTCGTGATATTACAGCTCTCTGAATAATTAAAATACTGAGATGTATACGTGATATCATTTTCATGATGATTGGAATGAAAGCATGTTATTAAACATGGGAACACGATGGCGCAGTGATTGTTCATGTCTCACACAAGATGCTGCTGCGCCATGTGCGACCTTCGATGAAATAATTTATTGTAGCAGTACTGTCTCTTTCAAATGTACTAACCTTCAATTCCTGTCCTTCCTTTTCTTTCTCCAAATACCCAATCGCCACACAATCAGCCCTGTAATAGACGTTAAGCCATCTGTAAGCTTACAACGACAATTCTTCAAAACTTTTAAGGAACATTGAAATATCTTCATAGTAAGTGTTTAATTATTCTATCCGTCTATCCTTCCAGTGTCGCGCCAGCCTCAGCACATATACACCGCAAGGCAGGAACAATTCGTGAACTTGCTAACGCTTCGGTACCGTGTCCTCACATGTTTAATTATTAACAATACAGATTATTTAAATGAAGTTAAAGTTGTATCTGTATAATATAATCAACATATTTTGCTGCATTTCATCTTAAAAATAATATCGTCATCATATGTAAATACGCACTTTATAAAGTGGCGTAGGTTGTGTAATATTATAACTGTAGAGCAAGCTTACAGTGAGGTAATTGTACTTATAAGTACAAACAGTTCTACAAGGAGCAATTGATTGAGTGTGTTTATAGTTCTTGGGATGAAACTGTTTCTGAACCGCGAAGTCCGTACAGGAAAGGCTTTGAAACATTTTGCCGTGGCTTTGGCAGCGTGTGCCTGATGCTGTATACTGATAATTCTCTTTCCGATCAGCTGCTCATGTGATTCCCAACTCAGATACTGTCATATAAATACTCCAAGTGGTGCAATGAGAGTAATATGAAAAAAGATGATCCGCTGTGGCAACCCTTAAAGGGAGCAGCTGAAAGAAGAAAAAGAAGAAGAAGAAGATGGTGCAGTGAGAGTAACAACGCTAAAGTATTTATGGTATTTGCAATACTATGGCTATTCCCTGGGCCATTATATTGTTACAGGTAATCTACAATCAGATGCATTACACTAATAAACAATATGCGGTTAGTTTCAGTGTATTTATAAAACCGCGTCAGAAATGTGGTTCTAAGAAATAAAGGGTAACCACACAGGAACAGTAGCATTGCTTTGATGCTGGGTGCCGCCAGTCTGCAAAACCGAGCAGAGAACTTGTGTACGACAGGGTATGAGGTACCGTGGAAAAGTGCGTGGCTTTACGCCAAGTGTAGGTTTTATACATCGTGATTTGAACGTGGAAAAGTTCTTACGCAACATTTCTGTGCGTACACACCATTCATGCATGAGGCCCCAAATGAGTGAAACTGTCATGGAGTGAAGTGTCACAGTTTGCTCTTACCCCTTGGAATCCAGAGGCAGTCTCTGCAAAGGGCTTCAAGAATTTGCTTTTGTTTTAGTAGGGAACCAGAAGTGCATCAGTCCAGATACATTCAGGAGGGTCGAAGGAAATGTGTGTGGTTAATGCCTTGACATTCCTTCTCTGACACTCCTAAGTAAGATAAGACAGTTCAATGCTCCAAGCTTGGTTCAACTCCAAGCAATGCCCTTAATTTTATAAAGGAAGTGATGTCAGGAAAAAGAGAATGCTTTGATGTCATAGATGAATGCATGTGTAACTGTAAATTGCACAACATATACAGCAGCAGTATTTACTTTCATACTCATCCAGGAAAATTTGTTCAAAAGATAGACAGCCTTACGGCGAGTTAATATGGAATTACCAATTGATCTTCCATTTTCTTTGAACTGTTGTGTATCTGGAAAAATACAGATACATGCAGTGTGCTAGATAAGGTTGAAAATTAAGAATTGTTTGTGAAGAAATGAACAAAAGATCCATCCTTTCTTTAATCTCCTTATTAAAAGGGTTAAGGGCTGGACCCCATCTAAGCAGCTTTGGCTCCAAGGCAGGAACAAGCTTATTATGACCTTATTATTATTATTATTAGCCAATTATGACATTATTATGACCGTATTATGAAAAGCGGTTTGAGATGATGAGGTGAGCTAACTAACCTACTTTACATCCCCCTATACCGGCGGTCAAAAAGGGGGTGTGAAGATGTGAAAAAAAGAAAACAAGAATCGAAAATATGAAAAATACATCTATTGAAACCAAAACATTAACTTAAACTACATTCTGATACTAGAAAAATAAATATAGAGTTAGATAAATGTCGATAAAAGTTAAGTAGGTATAATAAAACTTGTAGCGGTGTATCGGCAGTAAAAAATATAGGAATACATTTTATTAGGGTTTCAAAAAAACATTAGGGGGCGCGATTAAAACTGTTATGAAAACTCGGGCCGCAAATACTTAAAGGTTGAGAAATGCTACTCTATACAATTAAAAACCTTATTACCTTTATAGGATATCGGAGAAAACCAAAGTATACAAGCAAAGGTATAGTAGACTGAGAAAACTCCATAATGACTTTGAAAACACTAATTCTTTGCATTTATATAGTGCTTTTCAAAGCGCTCAGCAATTGCAGGTTAATGGT
Source organism: Polypterus bichir lapradei (assembly GCA_026402145.1). NCBI lineage: Eukaryota > Metazoa > Chordata > Cladistia > Polypteriformes > Polypteridae > Polypterus > Polypterus bichir. The sequence continues at coordinate 11,910,919 of JANRMT010062800.1, read as the reverse complement.
CTTGCTCAAGGGCCCAACAGAGCAGAGTCCCTATTGGCATTTACAGGATTCGAACCAGCAACCTTCCAATTGCCAGGGCAGATCCCTACCCTCAGAGCCACCACACCACTGAGAATCAGAAACTTAGGGCTATGAATCACCAGCACTGACCACTGTGTCACCAGTGTTCCTTAACAAGTGATGAGTAAGTTAAAAATTATGTAGTCATCATAGATCATACACTTCACCCCACCATTTGCCCACATTCATTTTTCCACAAATTGATGTACTGCCTGCAGCCAGTGAAATCTGTTTAAAGCTGTGTTCCTGCATTTTGTCTAGTGACTGGAGCACTTTTACATATTTTCAGTCGTTTTCGTCACATCACTTCAATTTTTGGCCGAGTGGCTTCTTCAAGCTATGACACATGGCCTCACAGCCATTACAGATTGTTCCCAAAGTTGTGGCTTCTCACGTCACCACTGCAGACTTGGACACTTGTCTAGATTATGTTGTCTCATGTGCTGTTAGATTACCCAGGGCGCCTGTCAGACATTTTTTATGCAACAACTGTGGACCCACAGGGATTTATTTTTTTTCCAGGATTTGTGTAATGTTAAAGTTTTTGGTTTTACTCTGTTTTTGCCACAAAGCCTTTGGCATTTGGCATGCGCTGTATATTTGTAACTTGCTGTTTTGTGTATGTTTTACTTCATATACTCTTTGATGAGTTTGTGTTTAGTAGTCTTTTCAGCACTCTAAGCCACAAAATAAGAAAAGAACACAATATAAAATAAGCCTGATCTGGAAATGCTATTGGCTTTCTTCCTTACATAAAAAAATGCATTCCATGCTTTCAGGCAAGGATTGTCTGGTTTGCCTTTTTTAAGATCTCATCGGCTAAGCTATTTGAGTATTTAGTTTCCTAATGTTAAAAGTCTCCTTCTTAGCTTTAACTCTAAGTGTGGAGACAGGAAAAAGAAAGTGAACAAGAGGAGGTGTGAGATATATGACATGAGGTATCATCAATTACAATGTCTGGAAAAAAAATCTCTAATTTGAATCATTTTTGGGTTGTATGTGTTTTAAACCAACACACTCTCAGTGAGTATTGTCATGAAGTGCTTGGAAAGAAGTTACGTTTCAGCAAAGCTGGTTAACAGGATCAAGTCTCACTGAAGTCTTCCTTGAGAAGAAGGGAGAGGAAGTACCTGTCTGGCAGTAGTAGATTGGAACAGAGAATCCACTAGAGAGCAGTAAGGCCTACTTATGTGTCAGATGTCCTGCACTGACAAAACAGACGGGTGAAAGTACAGTAAACAGAGAGAGGTCACCTAGGTGCAGGTATGCAATTTTCCCCAGGGTCCTGGTGGACTCAGATTGTGCCACGGTTTCACAATCTGGCAGAATACCTCTTGGCTATGGTCCCAAATAAAGAGAAGGCAGACCATGCTGCCCTTCTGACATTGGGGCCTGTTTAGAGGTAGAAGGCAAGGTGGCCAATTAAGTAGCAGCACATGGTTCGCAACCCAAAGGAAAGGGTTAGGGTCTCTACCTGAGAGACTGGGGGCTTTAAAGGTAATGAAAAGTTCGGAGGGCAGAAATTTACTTCATGGATTGTGTAACAAAAGTACTGCAACTTCTGGCCTTAGAAAAGATTTGTCTGGTTGGTCAAAAGTGACTTTGATAAGAGATATAAAATAGCCTCACTGCAGAAAAGTAAAGTCTAGAATCGGGGGCTGACTTGTTTAAAAAGACTCATTGGCCATAGGAAGAGGTTAGCATTGTAATATATAGATGAGAGATAAGTGAAAGGAAGTGCTTTGGTGGTAAAATTTAACCTCTTCGACATTAACCACAAGCATGACTCAGGCTCAGAATTCTATGTAAATACGGTTAAGCCCAAATTAGAATAGGAGACCATCTAATGATCCACTTTACAGTGTTAAGCCTGAATAACTCCTGCGACAATACTCTGCTGTCATTTAGTGGATGAAATAATGTCATGTTGCAAAATATGATGTATATTTCTATCCGTTCTGCCCTTTATGGCAGCTCAATGGTAACTCATCATTATTTACGAGGGTGGCAGAACCTTTAACCAAAATCACAATGACAAGAAGTCGTAAAGCCAGTTTTATAACAAACAGAAACTGAACCATTGCTCGAACTGTCATGACAATGTTGATGGGTAATCATACTGACACCTGTTTGATAGATCCTAACCTGCCAATTTTCAGTGATGTTCTTGTTTGGTGCTGGCTTCATACTAGTGTTGGCAATCCTATACCTCCTCGTTGTCCATTTACCGGTAACCCGAGTCTATAGATACCTGTTGATCATGATTATCGACATTATTTGCTACTTTGTCATTGATAGTCTGATGGAGAAAATAGTTGTTGAAATGAACAAGAATGCTGTGGAGTGTCGGAAAAGTCACAGTAAACCATTTGGTTGTCACAGTCACTTGCAGCCTGTCACTGCAGATTAAATTTGGGTGAATTTCATTCTCCTGGTACTGCAGGGAATAGTGGGTAAACCAGTCCATAGATGGTACCAGTCCTCTAATCAATTGTTGCAAGCATCACTTTTGGTGAAGTTATGAGTGAGTGTCATTTTTCACTCATTATCAACTGCCTGGATTTTACTAATAATGATGACTATGATGAAGCCAATCACCCAGTACCGAAACTGCATAAACTGTGTGTATCTGGTGATCATCAAAAATGCAGAAGGTGCATGTTCCCAATTGGGACATAAGTATTGATGAAAGTCTCATGGGTTACTGGGTAAGGCTGTTGTGGATATAGTGCATCACATTCAAATTCAAATAAATAATATTTATTGAGAAGCATGGAGAACTGAAATGAATAACTGAGCTCCATACCCATATTTCTTAGCATAGCTGTGCACAACACTTTAATTGGCTTTATATTGGGGTTTTAATTTTAACTTAATGCTACCTGTAGGATCTGTACAAACTTACTCATAGTAGCACTAAAGAATAAAAGGAACTGAAATGTATTAAAATTGACTATTTTTCCTCACTCTGTATATGTTGCAACTTTTTCTTATTGAGTTTGATGACTGCAAAGAAAAGCCCAGAAATACTTCAAACTGAACAAATGTTAGTCATTCAACTGATGACCTTGAACTGATCATCTGGTTACTGTACTCCTTAAGAACTTTAAAGGAGAAAAAGTAAAAAAAAAAAAGCTAAAGAGACTTCAGCATAACAGATTTGAACTTGAATTTCAGTTTCTCTTCTGGTAACTCTTACTCCCACGAGAGAACACTGTGGGATCAGAATTTCAGATCAAAACTGCCAGTGTCTACATCTTTGTTTCTGTGTTCAGCTGGAATGAAAAGTCTCTACAGAGCCCACTGACATCAAAAAAGAAGCAACATTCTGAATTTGTACTACAAAACATAAAGAGGCCAATTAGTGTTGCCTTATCTACACAAAAGTCAATGCGCTTTTAAGTTTATAGATGGTCCACAGCACATGCTCTGGACTTTGATTGACAGACAGGCAGGAATACAATGTATATACAGTAGTTTATATTACCCTATGGCTGCTCATACACAGAGGGTGTTACAGCCACAGTGAATATGACGAAATGTACTAAGGCCATACTTTTTTTTGGTTATATTTATTTTATGGATTTAAGGTTGTTTGGTTTGCACCTCTGCCACTTTCCCTTGGTAAAAAGCAAACTTCGCACATCACTTTACATTTCTTCTTATTAGTGGCCTGACTTATTGAGCTAACTCAGTGCAAATATGACCCCAAAGTGTAAAGAGATTGCTAAAGTGAAAGTGGCATTTGATCATCTACATTGCAGAATATGCTAAATGTGACTTAATCAATTTTAATAACTTATATTAATCCAGTGTGCAAAGTATATAAATTTATATGTCCCTAGCTGTTGATTTTTTTTTCATGGTTACATTACTTGTAAGGTTGTTCATCAGCAGTGCTGTGAGGGATTTCTGATTCTGAACATCTTCTGTGAGCCATTGCTGAACCATCGCTCAAATTAAGTGATAGTGATTTCAGCAGTAGTCAGTGAAGCTAAGGTGAGCTGCATACTGTCTCCATACTTGTTCAGCTTATATGCAGAACAAAATCATCAGAAAAGCATGACTATATGAAGAGGAATGGGATGTGAAAGTCAGTGGCTCAGTGGAAGACTCATCAATAATCTTTGCAATGAGCACGACATGATAATATTAACTAAAACCAGAAGACGATCTGAGGCACCTGCTCACCAAGATCAAAACACATAGTTTATAAATGGACTTGTTCCCTAAACATGAAGAAAATGAAAATCAGGACAGCTGGAAAACTGGACAACTTTACACTCAATGGAGAAAAATTGAAATAGTGGGCAACTTCAACCTACTCGGACCAGTGATCAATAACAGAGTGTCAAGCAGCCAAGAAATATGATGATGAATTGTTCTTGGCAGAACAGACATGAAAGGCCTGGACAAATTCCTCAAGAGCAGGGATGTTACTTCACACAATCCCAATACTGATATGAAAGTTCAACAGTGAAGAAAATGGGCCAGTGGAAAACCAATGCCTTTGAATTATGCTTTTGGCAAAGAATTTTATGCCTATCCTGGGCAGGCTGGAGAAGAAATGTATCAGTAATTGGAGCAGATCAAACAAAAGTTAGGCTTAGAAACTCAAATGTCTATATTCTGACTATTTTACTTTGGGCATATTATGTGCAAAAAAAATGGTAATTGGAGAAGGACATAATGCTTGGCAAAGTCAAATGTCAATATTAGAGAAAGACCTGCAATGTAGTGAATGAATGCAATCACTGCTGCCCTGGACACCCCTGTGTCAAGTCTTAGCCGATTAGCAGACGATTGAATGCAATTCAAAACAGTGTGGACGCTAGGGGTCGTTGTTGCCCCATTGAACCCACCAGACAGACGTCCAGGACACACGTTTAAAAGCACTAAGAATAATTTCAATAATTCTTTCAAATAAAGTGCATAAAGCACCGCACACTCCACAATTCACAAATCACCAATCAATAATCGATAATAAAAATAAACAATCCTCCACTCCACCCAGCAGCTGCGTCACTCTGCCACCCAACTCCAGCTCAATCTGCTGGGTTTCCCACAGTCCTTTTAAAGTCCATGACCCAGAAGTATTCCTTCTCCGGGTCAAACGCCTTCTTCAAGTATCCCGGAAGTACTGCAGGTTTCCGTCCTCATGACTCCGAAGTACTTCCGGGTTAGCGTCACGGTAATATTCCCCGGGTTCTTGGTGAGCTCCCCCTGGCGGCACCCAACAGGGCTGAAGAGACGGACTCCATGTTCCATACTGCCCTGTGGGAATCCGAGGAACGATTTCCATCCACGGAAGCTGCCATCTAGCGTCCCGGGGGATGTAGTGTCCTGAAAAGGCTGCTTTCTTCTGTTGAGGGACGTCCCGGCCGGACTCAAACGCCGGCTGTCCATCACAACAGCTATATATAGAGTCCTCATGAGACAACGTTGACTTGACAGCAATTTAGAAGAGAGAGGTGATGGTTAAACCAATAACAATGAAGAGGAAAATTATGGTAAACTGTGGCAAAGTATGGAGAGCTTGTGGAGTAAGTCTGAAATTTCAGTAACATCTGCGTTAGAAGACTTTCTGTAGCAATGATAACCTTAATTTCAATATCTATTGCCACTTCACATTTTCTGATTTATGACATTTGAGAATGGATGGGAGACTCTCTGAGTTTCAAGCAATCAAATACAAATGCAAATACAATATATATGCAATGATCTTATTTTTAAATGATTACACATCGAGGTATTCATTCCATTTGAAGGATACAGGTGCTTAGGCCCAAAATTGATGAAACAAATACTTTCATATTGACTGGAAGGGTGGGACAGACATATTTTAACAATAGCAAATGGTGTACAGGTTTTTCATTTATGACTTGGTAGGAGAATCGATGAGGTTCTTAGGAGAGTAGCTACATGAAGTTTGTTTTAAATCTTCACATTACAAGGGTTGAGCTAAAATCACAGCCACAAAATAAAACACGTGTCAAGCCAGATTTTCTTTCTCTAAAATTATTTTCTTTTGGTTGTCATTTAAGGGCTGGTCTTTTTACAAAGTGTTTCCTTTGATTTGTCAAAATTCATAGACTCTACTGGATACACTGTCTTCTTATATAGAGTAATTACACTTGCTTAAGTGTGCACCAGGCCGGCCAGCATATACAGCACCATATACAACCAGAAAATGGCAGTGCCTATTGACAAACACAGAGGGTGATAAACAACTAAAACAACCAAAAATAAAATGCATAATACATCAGAACAAAATGAAAATATCAGAAATGTTACCAAAATAAATATATTTTAACAAAACAACAATGAAAGTAAAGAAAAAATGGTGCTTTATGGTGTTATTAGATGTGCACTAAAGGTACAAGTGTTCTTCTCTTAATGGGAGGATAGGGAAAAAATGTCAAAACCAGCATTACCAGCGTGTAACATCATTGTCTTTATTGTACCCTGCATATTCGACCCCAGGGACGTCTAATGGCAGGCTGCTCACTAACTAGAACTGACTTGCATTTTCATTCCTTTACTTCAAACAAGTTTACCATCAACAGTGGACTTTACATAGTGTCCTTCATTGCCACAGCTAAACAAGGAATGAATAATCCAACACTTGGCTACATTAAAAGTCAATAATCAGAGGCATTAAGTTTAAGCTTTTACATAAAAATGATAATATTTTAAGTTTACACTTGTACTTAAAAATGATATTTATATGCACGATAACCAGGAGCAGAAAATATAAGCAATATACAGAATTATACAACCTTGGTGGGTTCATGCAGTCTTCATGCAGTCCCAGATGACAGTTCCCAGATGGCCCAGTTCCTTAGGTACTGATTGCAGGTAACGCTGGTTTTGACATTTTTTTTCCTACCCCCGCATTAATCGAATTCCTATCCCCCTTTAATCAAAAGTGAAAAGAAAGATGTCTTGCCAGAGACAGAGCTCCTTGGAAAGTGTCCAGCAGCTAAGCAGATAGCAAATTCCTTTTAAATGTTCGTGGCTCCTCTCAAAGTGTCAGAAAGGAAGCAAATGAACACTCCATTCTTGTAACAAAGCATCGGCTAAACTAAGTGAAACTGAAATGAGACACTTTATAAAAAAATTCTTAATCAGTGACAGCCGCTGTCTTTCCCCTTCTTGTCTAAATTAACTTGGCTTACTATCCGCTAGCAAAGCAGTTAACATTTTTACAGTTTCTCAAAACAAAGGAAAGTTACCACACATGCTCCCATGGGAAGCAACAGCTGCACTAAGCTGCAAACAGACTGGCCATAAAAATCATTCTATGGTCCTGCTTTGACTTTCAGCTTTCCCAGAATACTTTACTCCTGTTCACATTGACGCTTCTTTCAGGCCTCAGCTATTTACCTGAAGTCTGTTAATTGAAAAGTTTCAAGCATCCTTCCATACAGTTGGGGAAAAAATGAATACACCGACGAGCAAACAGAACAAACAGAAAAAGTGACCCCACTTTTAATTTACTGTGTTCATTAGGATCTTAGCTACAGTGGTGTGAAAAACTATTTGCCCCCTTCCTGATTTCATATTCTTTTGCTTGTTTGTCACACAAAATGTTTCTGATCATCAAACACATTTAACCATTTGTCAAATATAACACAAGTAAACACAAAATGCAGTTTGTAAATGGTGGTTTTTATTATTTAGGGAGAAAAAAAAATCCAAACCTACATGGCC
>JANRMT010062800.1:11864413-11888146 GCA_026402145.1 Polypterus bichir lapradei | reverse complement strand
GGGCTCGATGTACTGACTTGCGCGATCACATTCCAAAAAATATTTCTTTTCAAGTTCTATTTAGTCCATATGAGTCAAACTCAAGGCCCACGGGCCACATCCGGCCCGGCGTGTAATTATATCCGGCCCGCGAGATCATTTTATATACTGTATTATTGTTATTAATGGCCCGGGTATATGAAGCACTGGTAACACAATAAACTACAGATCCCATAATGCAGCGCTTCAGCTGCCTTGCCGAACACTTACCGTGTTGCTGCAAGTTATTGCGAAGCTAGCCCACACGATGCCGAAGAGAAAAGTTGATTCTGAAAATAGAGCCTTTAAAAACCGATGGGAGGCTGAGTATATGTTTACTGACATTGCCGGTAAACCTGTGTGTCTCATTTGTGGAGCTAATTGCACTGATACGAAATAGCCTGCCCATTTAATTATTTAGGAATGGATAAATAAAGATAAGATTTTGTACAAATAATGTTTTTCATTTTTCTTCCTTGATGGATTCTGCCACCCCCAGCAACAGTTGCTCGCACCACAAAGAGTGTATGTATGTATGTATATATATATATATATTTATAATATATATATGTGTGTGTGTATATATATAGATATGTATGTATACGTTTATATGTGTGTGTGTATGTATATGTGTATATATATATATATGTATTTGTGTGTATATATGTGTATGTATGTGTATATATGTAGATATATATATGTATGTATATATGTGTGTGTGTGTATATATATATGTGTATATGTGTATATGTATAGATATGTATATATATATGTTTATATGTGTGTGCATATATATATATATATATTTATATATATATATATATGTGACAGCAACACTCATCACTCACAACAGTGACAAAACAATTACATTTACAATCATGTTATGTTGTTTTCAAAATGTTTCATTTTCTTTTTCATTACTTCTTTAACACACTACTTCTCCGCTGCGAAGCGCGGGAATTTTGCTAGTGTTATATAATCACAATGAGGAAACCATCAGTATTACTGAAGGTCACGGAATGCAAGTGAATAGAAATGAGTCTTTAATCTCGTTTTGAATTGTCGACGACTCCTTTATGTAACGAGGTAAAGAGTTCCACAGGCGAGGAGCAGCAGCTGCAAACACTCTGTCCCCCTTAGTTTTACACTTGGTACGAGGGACAACAAGAGACAACTGACCAGAAGATTTAAGCACTCTAGATGGCTGGTGTAAAACACACAATTCAGATAAATAGGCAGGAGAAAGCCCATGCAAAGATTTAAAAACTAGCAACAAGATTTTAAAATCAATTTGAAAACTGACAGGCAGCCAGTGTAAAGAAGCTAAAATAGGAGAAACAGAGTCATACTTTCTTGGCCCAAACAGAAAGCGAGCGGCAGCATTCTGGACCAACTGTAACCTGTGTATCAGTGATTTGTTAATCCCAGAATACAGCGAGTTGCAGTAATCGAGTCGAGAAAAAATGAAAGCATGAGTAGCTTTCTCAAGATCCCTAGAAGATAAAAAAGGCTTGATCTTACCTAATAGATGAAGCTGGAAAAAGCAACTCTTGACTACAGAATTAACTTGTTTCTCAAAAGAGAGGTTACTGTCAAAGATAACACCAAGATTGCGGACTTGAGGTTTGCAAAAGACAGAGAAAGAGCCGAGAAGTCCAAGACCAATTTGGGCTTTAGCTGATGGACCCACTATAAGCACCTCCGTTCAGAAAGACAGTTGTGTAGTTGATTTATTGCAGAGTTGCAGACAGGAATATAAACCAGAGTATTATCAGCATAGCAGTGAAAAGAAATGTTAAATTTCCTAAAAATAGCTCCAATAGGATGAAGGTATATACAGAATAAAATAGGACCCAAAATGGATCCCTGAGGAACACCACATTTAAGAGGAGCAGTAGACGAAAAAGAGGAATTTAAAGTCACTGAAAAGTGTCTACCCTAGGATTCTTGGAATGACGGGATAATAAATCAGCAAAGAAATCTTGTTTTGTTTTCTTAACTGCAGCCTAGAAATTGAAAAGAGAAGTCCTAAAAATCTGCTTAGAAACAATCAGTCCATCTTTTTTCCAATGCCGTTCAGCAGTTTGACAGGCGCGGCACAGCGATCGCGTAGTTTGATTTAGCCAGGGAGCAGGTTTTCCCTTTTTACTGCGTATCTTGGGTGGAGCAATTGAGTCTAAAACTGTTTTACAGGAAGAATTAAATTTTAAGACAGAATCATCGATACCATTATTTTGGACATGCACATAAAGACTAGAGAAAATGGCTTTAAAATCGGATATAACAGAAGAATTTAAAAAGCGCAAGCAGCGTTGGGGACAGCTGTTAGTCGGGACATCAATAGTAATATTCATATCCATCATTATAGAAAAGTGATCAGTGAAAGAAACATTGCATAAATCAATATTATTAACTGAAATATCACGAGTAAGAACAAGATCAAGGGTGTGACCGAGAGAGTGAGTTGGCGTATTAATATGCTGGATAAAATCAAATGAGTCCAATAGTGATAAAAAGTCATTAACCAAAGGTTTCGATCGACAACAAACGTGAATGTTAAAATCACCAACAACAAATACTTTGTCATGGGAGAGGGTAATATCAGCCAGGAGATCAGAGAATTCAGAAATGAAGATATCATTAATTACAGGATGTCTATAAACCACAGCAAACAACAAAGAAGGGGAGCTGCACACTTCGAAAAGTTGCAGTTCGAAGCTACTAAACGGACCCCTTGTAAGGCTCCAACAGAAGAATATACTTTTAAAAACGGTGGCAATGCCCCCCCACGGCGAGTCAGACGAGGAGATAAAGATATCTATTACCAAATTAACATGTTGTATCAATTTTTTTAATGTGCTGCTTTTCATATATGTTTTATGAATGAATTTTGCTTCAGTTATGTTTGATTTGTGCAAAGGGTCTGTAACTTATGTAGCTTTGGTCTCCATATTACAAAAACACACAAAGCAACACTAGACAATGTACAGAGAAGGGCGACAGGGCTGATTGGACTGAGCTTTAGGGATATGAGATATGAGGAAGGGCTGAAAGAAGTTGTCATTTTAAGCAACTTGAAATTATTAGGTGACATGACTGAAGTGAATCTCAGGATTATGAAGGGAATTGGTAAAGTGGATTCCAGTTGTTTTTCTAAAATGAGTTCTTTAACAAAAACATGGGGTTACAGATGGAATTGTTAATTTCAGATTTTGCAAAAAGCATTAAAAAGCTTTGTCCATGTGAAGAAGCAGTTACACGTGAAATAGGAGACGAGTAGTGTGGAAGACAGTAGGACTTTAGGACTTTTGGAACTTCAGACTTGACTTGGTATAATTTTGGAGAAATTAAGTCAATATGATCAATGAGTTTAGAATTTTGTCAGGAACAGGACATACAGCTTAATAATGTATCTTTATATATATATATATATATATATATATATATAGTAAGGAATACGCACACAGACCAATTACCCTGTTGACTTTTCAAAATTCAATTCATGAATTTACATTTTTTTTGCACTGTTATGGTAAAAAATTAGGAAGCACACTTTTCCATACAGTGAGTTCAGAAAGCAAACCACAATGTTTGAGATATCTAAGGGTCAGTTAATCATTACCTTACCAATGAGGGAAAGTCAAAAAGTATTTGAAATAATATTGTAACATTTTTAATATTACTGTGTGTAGCCACCACTATGGACATTTGTGTAACTTTGCTTGTCTAATTTGCCACTTTGCATGTCCAAACTGATTGATTATTTGTGTATTACTCTGCTGTTAACTTGGCTTCTCCCAATTTTCTGTGCATCAAAGAAGTACATTTGTATCAATTCTTGGTGGGTCTGAAGGTGTTGCAAGAGCCCAGGTTCATTGTTAATATCAAGGCAACAATGTTTTGTCCCACCTAAATTTCTAGGAATGGACTGAAAAGTTCAAGAATAGTTGCATTCATGTCACATATTATGTTCTGAGTACCAATCTACATCCACTAACGCTAACAAGATTAAGCATGGCTTTGGCATATGGTTATGGTACCATTAACGAGGTAACAACCCACCTGTAAATCAGACATAGTTCTACAGATGACAAACCTGAATTGAACTAACCTGAATCTGACAAACCCAGACATTTTAATCAAACATACTGTATGTCAAAACAGTATATTCCATCAATGCCTTTAACCCAGCTTCCTTCCGAGTATCTGCAGAAGTAGACTTGTCTTTATTTGATATTAAGTAGAGTCATCTGAAGTGGACTTATTATTCTATAAAGCGTGCATCTTGTTAGCTTTCCAGCTTTTAATTTAAACTGATTGAATTAAAACTTTGAGAGAATCCATTTTGGTTGTATCTCTGCTGTTTGTGGATGACGTTGTCTTGTTGACCTCATTAGATCATAATCTAAAGTGAGCACTGGAGAAATTTATTGTTGAATATGATGTGGTTAGGAAGAGAATTATCACCTTCAAATCAGAGCCACTGGCCCTCTCCCAGGAATAAGATGGCTAGCTTTCCAGATGTTAGGGAGAAACAGCTGCACAAAGTGGAGGAGGTCATGTACTTCATGGCCTTGTTCATGTGATGTGTGAGGGTAGAGATGGCTATGTAGTCGACAAACTAAATGGGGCGTTGGTGATAGATTTTCTAAATATTTTACCACTTTGTTAGCGAAGTGAGTTACATACGGAGGCAAAGATTTTTGATTTTTTTCGTAATCTTCCTCCCTTATATCCACAAGTCGTGGTTGGTAACTGAAACAATGAGAATGAAAAAAAAAACCTAAGGGGGAAAAAAAAATAAAAATATATATATATATATATATAGAGAGAGAGAGAGAGAGATGTTTAAAGTGGATTCAGAAAGTGTTCAGACCCCTTCACTTCTGCACACTTTGTTGTGTTACAGACTTAATTTTAAATGGATAAATTTGCCACACTTTCCCATCAATCTTCACTCAATAACCCATAATGACAAATTTTTCAGAAAGATTATTAAAAATCAAAACCTAAAATCTCTTATTCATAAAAGTATCCAAACCTTCAATTCAGTACTTTGCAGATGCCCCTTTGGCAGCAATTACAGTTTTGAGTCTTCCTGCGTAAGTCTTCACAAGATTTTGATTCCTGGATTTGGTCAGTTTATCCAATTCTTCTTGGCAATTCCTCTCAAAGTCTGTTAGATTGGATAGAAAATGTCTGTAAACTGCCATCTTCTGGTCTGTCCACAGAAGTTCTATGGAATTTGAGTCTGGGCTTTTGTTGGGCCACTAAAAACCACTGCACAAAAATACAATAAGATATTGGCTTGATATTTTATGGAGACCTTTATTAGGTATGTCTAAGCATTTCTGTAAAGGTATACTCAACTCAAAAATGATATTTGATCTGTTTCTTACTCTGTGTTGTAATCATATTTGGTTATATGCTCACAGCATGCATTTTTACTAAAGCAATGCTAAATAAATATGTGAAGCTGCTGAGATGTGATCATTTCTGAAGACCCATATCTCTTTCTCTCTCATTCATTGGTCAAGAATCCTGTCTTTTGTGAGGCAAGGGGTGGGGAATCTAACTATTCACTGATTTAACTTTTTTGCTGAAGGTCTTGGAACCTAAACCCTGTGAGGAATTACCATATACTTGTACTGTATATCACTCAATCTGTTTTCCATATAGATAAGTAATTTTAGAAGTATAAAAAGTCTTTTAGCCTCTGGTTAAATAATAATAATAATTATAATAAATGTCATCAGCGCCATTAATAATAGCCTTATGAGACACAATACAGAAGCCCTTGATTAAAGACCATTTAGTATGCATGGATTTGAAGGTAAATATCTAAAAATAACATTTGGTTATTTAGAGTTGTAGATTTGTTTTAACTTCCCTTTTCTTTTCCATGCACTATATCTGATTTGCACAGTACCGTGTTGATGTAAGAGTCCTGCATTTATCCATTTTAGAAATAAAAATTTGCCTTGGGAGTTTTTTAAATGTTCAAGATTATAAAAGACAGTAATGATATTAGGTTGCCATTTCTCTTTGTGTAGTGCTGAAAAAAGAGATAAACTGATTTTATCTCATAAAAAAATCAAATTGCACATAAAACCTGAGAAAAAAGATCAGATGCTTGCTATCAGAGTGACCAGTAGATCTGTATTAAATAAAGTCGGAGTGCTTATTTTACAGTGTCATTTTGTTAAACTCAGTACATTGCTTTTAATCATTAATATTTTTTGTCTTGGGCATTCTGTCTTATGATACTGTACCTGAAAAGATTAGCGCATTTCAGTACACTTCCACAGTGTACAGCGTCTTCACCCAAAGCCAAATGAGCTTCATGCCAACCTTACAGTTGAAAAAACGCATACTGGTGCGCAATGTCTGCATGCCTGTCTGTCTCTCTCTCTCACACAAACCTGTAACACATCTTACAGATACAGTTTACAGTTTGGGCTCACGGAGAGGCTGCAGGCTTTTGAACATGAAGTGCTTCTCGAAAGATGGGATTGATACAAAACCAGCATACCTCAGTATCCCAAAAGCAAAGAATCTTCTGTTAAGCATGGTGGAGACACCGTCATTCTATGGGCCTTCTTCAGTGGCTGTGGTCAGGACAGATAGTAAAATGAAAAACTCCAAATATCAACATATGTTGGTAGAAAATCTGCTGCCCTCGGCCACAATCTTAAGTTAAAGAAGAATTTCTCCTTCCAACATAGTAACAAGTCTAAGTTCATAACTCACTCAACCAAGGACTGGCGTTAAAACGTATTAGAATAGCCAGCCAGAGAGCACCTCAATCCTACCAGAAATATGAGGACATCTTGCCTGAAGAAGGGGCCTGAGTTGCCTCGAAAGCTTGCATATTTATCTTTTTAGTTAGCCAATAAAAGGTGTCATTTTGCTTGGCTTTTCTCTACATTCAGAATGGCTAACACGGTACAACACCCTAGTACTACTGATGGCTTGCCTAAAACATGGATGGGCACTGAGCTTGAACTCGTGTGCAAAGAACTTGACTGAGATAAATCTGCAAAACTGAGATGTGCCAGGTTAGAAGAGACCTAACCAAACAGACCTAATGCTGAAATCAAAGCAAAAAGTGTTTCATCCAGGTATCGGTTAATGGAAGTGCACACCAAAGCATTTATAGCTTTTGATTTTACTTATTTTTCCAAAAAAAATTTTTTCTTATTTTTCAGTTAAATATTGTTGGATACAAAAAGTGGAAATGGTCTGTTATGATTTGTGTTGACTTCAGCCTTTACATTAACAAACTACTAAAATGTCAGTAAGGATATGGAAAGCTTGACATCTACACGTGTAAGCTGTCTAAACTTCATATAAGTACACTGCAGAGACCATTGGTTGTCAGTGCAGCACTTTATGTTCTTCTTCTGGGAAGAATGCTATTTAAATCAAGGGAAAAAAAAATGATCAAATGTCCTTGGCTTCTAGAGTTCAACCATTTTTCTCACTCTTACAATAACAGCACAGGAAGCATTTGGCCAGTCTGACACATCGTATCTAAGTGGAGGCTTTTCAGTGTGCTAGTCGAGATTTAATGCAAACTGCAAACTGAAAAAGAGAAAACTGAGAACATGCTTTTATGTACTTGCCATTTTGCTATCTATCTATCTATCTATCATATCTTATCATATAGTGCCTTTCATATCTATCTATCTATCTATCTATCTGTTTTCCGATCACTGCCTGCTGCAGTTTTGTAGCTCTTTTTCATTCTCATTTCAGCACTTAGCTTTTTGTACCTTTTTAATTCTCTTCATTTCTCCTTCCCTGTTAATAATCTCCTTTATCTGATGTTTCTTCTGATTTCTTCCAATTCCATTTCTTTTCCTTCCCTTTTCTTATCGATACTCCTTCCTATTTAGCTTCTCCCACATCTGCCCCACCAACTTCCAAAGTCAGTTCTTCTATTTCAGCCAGTTTATTTTCAATGTCTTCTCTAGTTCCTGTTCTGGCCTTTTTGTTTCCATTATCTGATCTTTTCTGGTCTTCTTCTACTTATCTTACCTTTCCTAGCATTCACCATTTAAGATGTTCTACTCTTGCTCTGTGGTGTGTTACTGTGTCTTTGAAAGGCAGTGTTTTACAGTATCTCAACTCTACTTCTGACATCTCTTCATCATCATGTCGTCAATATGGGTTCTCTTCCTCCTTTACTATATCTTACCAAATAGTTTTCTCTTTTTTCACTTTCAGTGTTTAAATACTCGTGCCCCCACTAGGATGTTTCTACCTTCCTCATTTATCTCTCCTACACCCATGTCCGCTGTGCACTTTATTCATGTCTCCAACATGACTTCCTCTTCTTCTTTAATGCTCTTCATTATCAAGTCTACCTTCTGTTAAAACTCTTCCTTCTCCTATTCACTACATGCTACTTGCAGTGTGTAACAGCTGATTACATGGCAGATGTAACCCTAAGCCTAACCCTAAGCCTAATCTATATCAATCTCTTTGCTCTCTTTTGTTCACTTACACCATTCTGTCCTTCAGTGTCTGATGTAGTATTACTCTTACACCATTTAGTTTATTACAGTAACCATCATAGAGCAATTCAATGTATATCCCCATACCTAGCTCTAGCGCTTTGGTGTACTCTTCCATTTAGTCTTTTTTTGTCCTGCCTAGAAATAACAGTCATAAAGTCAGGCAAAAACAGTAAATGAGAGACCTGTTGCATCTTTTACCTAAACCCAATAGTCCAAAATTTTTTTCAACAGTCAAAACCGAAGATCAGTACACTAAAAGCCAAACAAAGATACACACTTGCTAACTCTTATACCATTGTTGCATTATGCAACTTCTAGTCGTGTTAGATTTGCTGACCGCAGTTGCTGAATGTGTCGCAAGAGCATTTCAATTTAAATGACTGAAAATTACTGGCCATGTCACTTTTCCGACTGCGTGCCATCCTTCCAGCACATTCCTGCTTGCCCTCTTTTGTGAAAGCCAATAGCTTGTTGCTTGATGGAGCCAGAGCTGTACCAAGGGTTACAGCTATGGAGAGTTCAGCTGCAGTCTTCTCCTTTATCTTTTCTTTTTTTTATTCTGCCATGGTCTGTAAAACACGAGACATCAGACAGATGGGCTTCTCTTCTGTTTGTGAGGCCCAAAGCTCCCTTGCTCCATATTTCTTGTCACTATATTCTATGCATTGCACTGGATGAACTTTACTTGGTTGTCAGCTCTCATACACATAGAGCCCACCCGTACACTTAAAGATAAAATGAAACCTGTTTGATTTTATTGATGTAAGCCACAGACTGGTTGGGTTGAGTCACTGGGCATGTCACGTTAGGCAACCAGCTTGACAGGAGTGCACCGCTGGCTACCTTTGACTTGCCTACATTATTTTAGTGAAGGCTACTACTGAACATCGCTAGAAACATGACAGAATGTGACATAACATTTAGGTTTTATCTGAATTCTCAACAACATGTATGGTGTCACACTGAGTCCCAGATCATGACCCCTGAGAAAATGACCCTTAACAATGGACAGCCACATCACAGCAACAAAGACACAAAATGGTGGTCCCCTGAAAATACAAAATTTTGTTAAAAAATTGTACAAATAATTTAACAACCTTTAAAAAAAACAAATGTTGGATTCAAATTTCTCAGATATCAAAACCTTGTAAATGATATTAAACTTTATGTATAATCCAAAGAAAATTTTAAATAAAAATACCACCCATAACACTTGTAAACCCAATATGCACATTTTTCTTCTATCATTTCCATTAGTTTTTGTCTCTCTGACCACTAGGGGATGTTGTAGCACCCCAAACCCCAGACACAACTGCACAGGCACAAGTTGTGGTACATTAGAAAGGTTATTTGTTAGGTTAGTCTTTCTCTTCTTTACTCGTTCCCATTCCCTCCATCCCTACAGGCGAGGTTTGTCCTTCTTCTACCCGACTCCAACTCCCCAGGATGAGGTTGAGCGGTTTCATTTATCTTGGACCAAAGAGTACTTCCGGTCCTAGGCCATAGCCCATTGGAAGAGCTTCTGGGTCAAACAGGATAACCCAACAAAGTATGTATCATAGATCCCTGCAGCACCCCCTGGGGGCAGGTAGCGTCATCCAGGGATGCTGCCATCTAGCGTATCAAGGGATCTCATGTGATCCTGACAGGTTATCTCCCCCTGTCCTTGCATCACACTGGCCTCCCAGCTGGGTACTCATCCTTGGCCTAACCCTGCTAGTATGCCAGTGTACTGTGGAGGCATCTTGTGCCTATCTCCTGGCCAAGGCAAGACGATCCTCATCTTCCTTTTCTTACTTTTGAAGGGCTTGTCTCTCTTCCAGGTAAGGAACCTTGCCCCATCCTGGCTGGGATGCCTACCGTTCTGTGCTGTCCATCACAACTCCCAATATTTAATGTTGCTGTTCTTAAACACATCTCCTTCTACTCTTCCATCCTTCTGTTCAGGACTCACATTTTTTGCTATTCCCATCTTTCACATGTTAGTCCTTGCCCACTCTTCTCTGGAGTACACCCTAGCATAGATTGGGTCACTTCAACTCACATTTAACACCTCCATTATTAAGATTTGGCTTAGGGTTTTAGAGCTGCATGCCCTTGTTGCCGCTAACCACAGTTTTATGCAGAGGGCCTAGTGTTTGCCAAAATGGTACAAACTAAAAAACAGCAGGTAGTTTTCAGAATGCCTTTCATTAAAAAAGACTGAATTTATAAGGCAGCAGGTGGTTAGAATTCAGAAGGTTCCTTCTCCTAGCCTTTTCCAAATTTAAGGCTTTACCTACGAAGCAGTGGGCGAGTAAGTAATACCACTGAGCACCTGAGCCCATAGCTTGTGTTAGGGATGTTAAGCCTCCTTTGCCACGTCAAGGCCAAAAAAGCGGGCTTCACTATCCTGGAGCCCTAGGACCTCTCAGGCATTTGCTATAGCTCTCCAGATCTTAAATTTGTTTCATATGATGATATAACTCATGCATTTTCTTGAACTGTTTGCATTTAAAGTCAACCTCCATTAATTAACAAAAATGTCCAAAAAATCAAGAAGTGTCTTGTGTTCGTTACGTGAGAGGTACAGTGCAGCTGTCATTTGTATGCTGAAATCCCAACCTGATTACACCCAACAGAGAGACGCACAATATCTGATATTCCATAGGGGCCCTGCATCCTGTGACATGCAAGTATATTGTGTCCAACTTGTTTTGTTTTTTTATCTTTTTTATATATACAGTATAATACAAAGTACATTTTTCCTGTCTTATAATGGGTCTACACGTAGAACTCTAAATTGGGCCCAGTGTGCACTACATGTCACAAAAACCATGCTAGTGTAACTTAGCTGAGTTCATTTGGAAATCTTAGTAGTGTTGCACGAAAACAAAATGCAATAATTAGACTTAAAGAATGGGATTTGATGGACTCAATGGCTTTGTGTGTTTTGAACTTTGCGATGCTCTTATGATATATAATATGGTGTTCAAATAAACCAAGCACAAACATTCCCATATTAAGACAAAAAAGAAACACATTGGGCCTCATTAAAGTGCAACTGACAAATATAAACATAAACATGTTTTCAACTTGATTTGTAGATTTATTTGACACTTTTTGTTAAACCATCAATTAGGGACACAGTGGTTCCCATGAAATGAGAATAATCCGTTCCAACAATGCAATGCTGGTAAAAGTGTCGTTTGTTTCTTTCCCTTTATTACTTCAAGAAATATATATTAACAAAGCAACATGAACAAATGTCTCACATCTCTTGATGCATCATGTGCAGTAACACGCAAGTGGATTAGCAAAACATTTGTAGACCACAGAGACGGACAATGCACACCATACTGTGTGGAAAAGCATCTCTTTAGTTTGAGGGAAACCCGCTACCGCAGTGACGGCCGGCAAAAGAAAATGTGCTATTCTTTCTTCCAACTTCTATTCTTTACTGAACACGGGCAGTGTGGGGTGGGTTTCTAACAGATTGCAGCAGTGGATCTGAATCTTACTCAAGTAAAGACACCCTTATTTTTATTAACGGTCTTAACTAAGTTCACAATTTTTCTTTTAATTACACATTTCACTTTTTTTTTGTTCCAACTCTGAAATTTCAGAAATTTTCTCTGATGCAGGTTTGACTTCCCAATGAAATCGGTTATTTCAGTCATCCCTTATTTTACTTATTACCTCATTTATTAAGCATCTAAATTCATTTTTATTCTTATTCAGTTTCTGAGTTATTATCTGTTGTGACAGATAGGGGGCGCTACCCTCCTTTAAACCCTTGTCCAATACGCCAGACACCAGATAAAAGTCCAAATATTTGACTTTATTCTTATGCAACAGTGCACAAAGCACCCTCCTCTCCACAATACTCATTAATAACATAATACCAATACTCAATAAACTCTCCACCACTCCCAGACACGTTGCCACCCTTCCACCCAGCTCAGCTCGCCGTCTGGGAGCTCCTTTTATATTCCCTGACCCGGAAGTGTTCCAATCCCCAGTCCATGTGATCTCCTATCACTTTGGGGTCAGATAAAAAGTCCTTTTCTTCACCCCGGAAGCCCGTCATTCCCCTTGTCCATGTGACTCGGATGTACTTCCGGGGCATAAGGAAAATAGTCACTGCTCCTCCCTGCAGTGCCTTCTATCGGCCCCCATGGTATCCAGCAGGGCTGTAAAGGAAAACTCCAACGTCCATAATTCCCTGCTGGCATTCGGGGCCCCTCCATGCTGCAGGGAGGGCTCCACCTGGTGGTGTGGGGGTATTGGCCAGGATGAACGGCCAGCCATCTATCACACTGTTAATTTGTTAAATTTCACATTTCTTTTCACTGCTATGCTGATGATACTCAGATTTATATTTCCGTCTGCAACTCTGCAATAAACCAACTGCACAACTGTCTTTCTGAACTAAGATCCTGGATGGCTAATAATTTTCTTGATCTGAATCAAAATAAAACAGAGGTGCTTATAGTGGGTCCATCAGCTAAAGCCCAAATTGGTCTTGGGCTCTTTCTCTGTCTTTTGCAAACCTCAAGTCTGCAATCTTGGTGTTATCTTTGACAGTAACCTCTCTTTTGAGAAACAAGTTAATTCTGTAGTCAAGAGTTGCTTTTTCCAGCTTCGTCTATTAGGTAAGATCAAGCCTTTTTTATCTTCTAGGGATCTTGAGAAAGCTACTCATGCTTTTATCTTTTCTCGCCTTGATTACTGCAACTCGCTGTATTCTGTGATTAGCAAATCCCTGATACGCAGGTTACAGTTGGTCCAGAATGCTGCCGCTCGCTTCCTGGTTGGGGCAAGAAAGTCTGATTCTGTTTCTCCAATATTAGCTCTTCACACTGGCTGCCTGTCGGTTTTCAAATTGATTTTAAAATCTTATTTCTAGTTTTTAAATCTTTACATGGGCTTGCTCCTGCCTATTTATCTGAATTGTGTGTTTTACACCAGCCATCTAGAGCACTTAGATCTTCTGGTCAGTTGTCTCTTGTTGCCCCTCGTACTAAGTGTAAAACTAAGGGGGACAGAGTGTTTGCAGCTGCTGCTCCTCGCCTGTGGAACTTTTAACCTCGTCACATAAAGGAGTCATCTACAATTGAACTGTTTAAAATGAGATTAAAGACTCATTTCTATTCACTTGCATTCCGTGACCTTCAGTAATACTGATGGTTTCCTCATTGTGATTATGTAACATTACTTCTATTTATTATTTATTTTATTTATGTTCATATATTTTATTTCTATTTATGTTATTTGTATGTTTTTCTTTTATTCTATTATTGTAAAGCACTTTGGCCACAGCATTCCTATGTTGTTTTAAATGTGCTATACAGTGAAACCTCGGTTCACGAACGTCTCGGTACACGTACAACTCGGTTTACGACCAAAAAGTTCGCCAAACTTTTGCCTCGGTTCACGACCACACACTCGGTATTTGAACAAGCCAGTTTCCCTTTCGGTTTGTACATGTTCAGTCTCTCCCTGTGCATTTCCTGTGCAGCGAGCAAGAGAGAGAGAGAGAGCGCCACACACACACACACACAGGCAGCGCGCACGAGAGACAGACACACACACACAGAGGCAGTGCGAGAGAGAGCTGGACGCATTAAGGTAGGAAGGCAGTTAAAGGATGCACTGGGCTTGATTTTGCTTTCACTTCTGTTTCCAGCGATTGGTTCATAGCGTGCATTATTGCAATATTATTTTTCTTGGTGGTTTATTAAATTACGGATTTTTTCAAATGTTCATTTTTTTCCCCGTGCTTAAAACTCATTAAAAAAAGTGCTTTTAGCCAGCGGTTGGTAGCACTATAGCGCAAACTATTGTAGTGTTAGTTTTCTCTGTTGTTCAAGGTTTTCTCAGTGTTATTCAATGTTTTTACATTTAGTTTACTATTACGCTGTGCATTCTATGGTTTAATTAACTATATTTGTGCTTAAAAGCTTTAAAAATTATATATATTTACATACAGTTTGTATGGTCTGGAACGGATTAATTGTATTTACATACAATCCTATGGGGGAAATTGCTTCGGTTCACGACCAAATCGGTTTACGACCAGAGTTTTGGAACGAATTATGGTCGTGAACCAAGGTTTTACTGTATAAATAAATTGACATTGACATTAATTTTACCCAGGTGTCATATTCATGAGGATAAGCTACTTTAGCTAACAGTGGAGTAATAATCTTTGCACAAATTTTACCTGTACGGTAACTGAGCAGAAGTTTTAGGTACATATAAAAAATGCTGTACAGTGGGAATGCTTTCTAAACTAATGCTATGAAAGGATTTTATTAATTAATAAACTTTCAAGAAAGTGCAGTAAACAGAAAAAAAAAGTGAGATCAGTATTTACTGTGCCCACTGTTTGCTTTTTCTTAGGTTTCTGAAGCGATGGCTGGTGTTCCAACCTTCTTGGAGAACATGCCACAGTTCCACTGTATTCTTTTGTCCTAGTTGCTTCTGTCTCTTCCCTCAATGATGTTGAGGTCAGGGCTCTGTGGTGGCCATACCATCTGTTAGACAATTCCCTGTTCCTCTTTATGCTGTAGATGGTTTTTTCATGATTTTCGCCATGTGTTTGGAGTCATTGTCATGCTGTAGAATGAAGCTGAAGACCATCAGATTCCTCCCTGATGGTACTGTATGATGGATTAAAATATTCCTGTACTTCTCAGCAGTGAGAGGTCCATCAATTTTGATCAACTCTGTTTGTGGAAATGCAGCTCCAAACCTGCAGCAAACCTCCACTGTACTGTTCCCCAAACCTCTGGTAGACAAACTGCCTTCTGCTAAAATGTCAGATTTCGACTCATCAGTCCGGGGCAACTGCTATGATTTTCCTGCACCCCAATCTTTATGTTTTCTTGCGTATGCGAGTCGCCTGGCTTTATTCCACCTCACAGAAATGCCTTTTTTGGTCTCATCGTCTCCACAAAAGCTATTTCTGATAAGACGTCTGTAGAGTGTAGATAGGTGTACCAGGACCCCACTGGTTTCTTCCGTTTGTGAGTTGATCATGGTGCTGGACACCTTCTGATTCTGAAGGGAAGTACACTTGCTGCATTTCTTAGTTGAGTCATTGTTGACCACTATGTTTCAGGTCCTCAGTTTGTGCTTCTTTAGAAAAGCTTGGACAGCACATCTGGACACACCTGTTTACTGTGAAATTTCTTACTGGGTGAGACTGTGATGATAAAAGATGAACATTTTGTGTCTTGTCACTAAGTTCACCTTTGCCCTGCTAGGTGTGGATGTCGCTTCTCCAGTTTTATTCCCTCTACTCAGCTGTTTCTACTTCATGTAACCCTTCTGGCCCTGACATCCTATTACTAGTACATATATGCAGCCATTTTTGTAAAACACAGGTTCGTTTGCAGCTATTGGACCTGGGCGTGCTACCATTAGCGCAGACTGGAGAGAGTTGCCAGTTGCTTTGGGTGCCGCCTGGTGGCATATAGACCGCGAAACACAGAAATGAAAATGGACGCTTCTGTGCAACACTAAGTAAGTAGCTCCATTTTCAATTTTATTTCCTCAAGAAGATGGAAGTACTTGGCAGCTATTGTATAATAATAGTGTTTTGGTTTGTTTTTTTTTTAACTTTTGAGCTTCCTAGACACCCCAAAGTTAGAATATCTCAATAAATAATTTTTCCCATAAAAACAGAAAATACAGGGCCGAAAGGGTTAATCAGTTTTGGTTCAACCTTCACATTATGTCACTAACCATTTAGACTAGTTTGTAATATTTATCAAACAGCCTACAAAAATCTTACATTTTTTAAGTGGAAAGTGGCATATTGCTATGTTGGGCTTCATTCTTTAAAGACATTCACATATCTTATTGTATTGCTTCACTTTTTGAAAAAGGAATGTCTTGAACTCTAAAATATGATTTTTTATTTATTGAGACAGTAATCTAGAAAACATTAAATAACTAACTTAGTAGCAGGGCTACTAGAAGTTAAAACTGCAACTCCCAGCAGTCCCTGCAGTGGCTCTGATTGGTCTTCTGTCAAGGGTGCAGGGGCTGTTGGGGTCAAAGGAGGTCAGCGCGGCTTTTAAAAAGGGGGCCGGTGACCAAAAGGAAAAAGATGTTTTTTGTTGTATTCTGTGTTTGTGTACCTGTCTGTCTGTCTGCCTTCTGTTGGATTAACCGGATTTAGTCGTTGTGTCCTGGATTGTTTCAGTGTTGTGGTCTGGATTGTGTTCTGTCTACCTGTGTGCTGAGGACTGATAGTGGATTCATGGCCTTCCAGCACGAAAAGGAGCACTCCTGAACCATCCACCCGTCTTCACCAGTTTCAGGGACTACCGTTTTTTTCATTCCCTTTCAACGTACAGATCTCTGGACTTACTATCTTCATCATTCATTACATCCGGTGCTGTTTTCCATGGACTTTGATTTGGGGGGTTGTTTGTGTTTGTGTGGTTAATGTAATTTCGCCATAGGGGTACAGGGGAGGTATTGTTTTCATTTAATTTCATTATATTCTTTAATTGTTGTTTGATTCCAGTATGCATTATTTTGTCTCTGTTTGTGAGTGTGTGCAGGTCAGGCCAAGGCTGGGAGCGGACCTGGGATCTCCTCCATAAAAATAAATAAATCACCGTCTTCTTGACGGTGTGAATCGGACCGCTACAAAATTTATTGTGAACGATCTGAAGTGTTGACATATTGTGCACAATCCTGCATGTGTTCATCATATAATAACTAATAAACACTCAGGTTTAAACAGAAGCAAATACAGTCAGGTGAAGCTAGCAGGTTTAGGTTTGGGTTTGTTCATTCTGTCATCTCTGTATGTGTGTAACAGACGACACACCATATTAATTCATACTCAGATTTTGGAGTTGTGCATTCATACAGGCAATGATAAGGAACAGGGAGCAGTACCCCATTACGAGTGCTTCTGCGAAACGCACAACTGGTTTACTACTGGTTCTCTGAGCATAGCACTGAAACTAATAAACATGTGAGTTTATACCCTAGAGGTTGCACCAGCAAGTAACATTCTTAGACCTGCTATATCCAATTGAGGGTCCCAGGGACACAGAGCCTGTCCCACCAGCACTAGGTTCAGTGCACAGTGGACAACAGTCACTTACGCACTTAGGGACAATTTTCAGTATGGAATTACCCTAACCTGCAGACAAGGATAAAGCACAGAACAATGGATCTATGATGTAGCAGCGTTAACCATTGTGCCACCATAACACCTCCTAAATAAAGGTAGCAGAAAAAAATTAAGGAAAAACATTAAACGAAGTGAATGAATGTAGGTCCTCTTGCAGTCAGGGGGACATCTTCAAAATTATAATTGACATCTTCCTGTTTGTATAGCCTTGGAGTAAGCACTTGGAAGGCCTTGTAGGTATTTTAGTGCCCCCTTTAGCCTGCAATCCTGGTACCCACTACTGGAGTCTCTAGTAAACAGAGACAAACTCGGTACAGAACTATACTGGCAGAAATGCAGCATGTGTAGTACATAACATGAACTTTAATAAGACCAAACATACTATTTAGACGCTTCTTCTTTCTCCTTCTTTATGTAAAGGCCTTTACATAAAGGCCTTTGACCAACAAAGATAACGAGTTGGGGCACCCCATTTGTTGACCCCATATAATTGCAGGGGGCAGCACGGTGGCACAGTGGGTAGCGCTGCTGACTCGCAGTTAGGAGACCCGGGTTCACTTCCCAGGTCCTCCCAGCATGGAGTCTGCATGTTCTCTCCGTGTCTGCATGGGTTTCCTCCTACAGTCCAAAGACATGCAGGTTTGGTGCATTGGCGATTCTATATTGTCCCTGGTGTGTGCCCTGCGGTGGGCTGACGCCCTGCCCGGGGTTTGTTTCCTGCCTGTGTTGGATGGGATTGCCTCCAGCAGACCCCCGCGACCCTGTAGTTAGGATATAGTGGATTAAATAATGGATGGATGGATATAATTGCAGGTTTTGGAAAATAAAAATCATACAGTAATTGCAGAGACGTCTTCTCAGACACAAGTTCGGGACTGATCTAGAAACAAGACAGCTAGTTCCCAAGTTATGTGGTCAGAATGGGTCCAGGTGGACGGGCCACATAAGTGATGCCAGCGATTGAGTGGCTGCCAATATTCCATTCTGAAGAGGTAGTAGAGAAGGCATTAGAGCCTAATGCTGGCCCCGTGTTTTGGTTTTGGGTAATTTCCGTCACCAAAGTCCTGAAGAGTGTCTTCCATGCGCATGCAAATATATATTTTAATAACTGGGAAGAAAATAATTTGGTATGCTAAAGTTACTTAATTTTCCTCCTTAAAAATCAAAGTGATATGTCCTCAAGTGATATGTGCACTAAATATAAGCTCCGTGGATGCTCTTGAGAAGATATAGAGAAAAAAGAAATCATCTTGAGCCTTTTTCTTAGTTCTTCATAATGGTACAATAATATTGTCTGTGGTTATTTATTCTGCCATTATTCTTCAATTAACATAATGTAGCATATTTGGCAAATGCACGTGGAGTCTTGCTTTGATTAAGAGATAAATCAATAAGGCACCCCACATTCAGATTGTAAAATTTGGCTTATTAGTTCAGTCTGGATCCTTCTGAAAGCAGCACATTAGCCTCTTAGTGAAAAAAACATGCTGGGAGATGGGAGGCTTCCCGTTGCATTTAGCCCAGATGATATGTACACTTTTGTGAAGGTTCAGAGGTTTTGGTTGCTGGACTAGCAGGGCCACCCAAATGCAGCATGACAATATTTTGGAGTGACGTCTGGCCCCCGCAATGCTGATCTTACTTAAAGGCTTCTTAAAAAGCAGGAGACAAACAACTTGAACTTTTCCAGTATGCCGTTTCTGAGGCACTTTTTAGATTTGTAAAAGGATTAGTTGGATCTGTGGTTCAAATGCCCATTAGAAGTACACACTGTATGAATTTTGGCCATTTTTAGAGATAGCATCTGAGTTGGAATGCTGGTTTTCTAGGCTTATTTCTTTATCTTTTATGCTGATGTGCTAATTAAGTTCCTTTGGCTCACTAAGTTCATTTCTGGTGAAATATTTCCTTCTTTATTTTATGACACATCATTTAGAAATACACAAATGTGTAAAGATTACACTAAGATAAAATGGTTGTAAATAATGGAACTGCATCTTTATTTTTACAATAAAGGGTTATTTCCGTGCTTCTCTTAATTTTTTGAGACGACTTTTATTATCTCAAGATCATAGATGTCACAGTCTATGTTGGCAGCATCATTGCCAAGCAAGAAACAATCCTGAATGGCAAAGCACTGGAGTGTACAAGGTTCATTTATCCATATATCCATTATACAATCTGCTATATCCTAACTACAGGGTCACAGGGGTCTGCTAGAGCCAATCCCAGCCAACAAGGCAGGAAACACACCCTGGGCAGGGCGCCAGCCCACCACAGGGCGCACACACACACCAAACACAATTTAGGATCGCCAGTGCACCTAGCCTGCATGTTTTTGGACTGTGGAAGGAAACCCACGCAGACATGGGGAGAACATGCAAACTCCAAGCAGGGAGGACCCGGGAAGTGAACCTGGGTCTCCTAACTGTGAGGCAGTAGCACTACCACTGCGCCACCGTGATGCTCGGAATATCCATCCATCCATCCATCATCCAACCTGCTATATCCTAACTACAGGGTCACGGGGGTCTGCTGGAGCCAATCTCAACCAACACAGGGCGCAAGGCAGGAAACAACAACAACATTTATTTATATAGCACATTTTCATACAAACAGTAGCTCAAAGTGCTTTACATAATAAGGAATAGAAAAATAAAAGACACAATAAGAAAACAAAATAAATCAACATTAATTAACACCGAATAGGAGTAAGGTCCAATGGCCAGGGGGGACAGAAAAAACAAAAAAAACTCCAGACGACTGAAGAAAAAATAAAATCTGTAGGGATTCCAGACCACGAGACCGCCCAGTCCCCTCTGGGCATTCTACCTAACATAAATGAAACAGTCCTCTTTGGATTTAGGGTTCTCACGGAAGGGCTTGATGATGATGGTCACGTAGAATTCTGCCTTTTAGTCCATCCATCATTGTTGGAGCATCATGAAGCTTTGAGTAGGTGGAGGTGGCACAGGCCACCACCACAAAGAAACCGGAAAAAGAAACAGAAAAGAGAGTAGGGGTCAGGACGGATTTTAGAGCCACCATGAATAGTTATTATGAGGAAACTGAACATATAGAGTATCAGGATTAAGTTAAATTGAAGTTATAGAAAGGCAATGTTAAAGTGGCATGGAAACAAACCCCGGGCAGGGCGCCAGCCCACCACAGAGAATAAATATCTTCTCATAAAAATGAAAATTGATTTAAATATTTCTAGGTAATGCTAAAACGTCCATGGTGTAGATTGTCCTACAGAAAAGCACGTTAGGATTACCGGATTGGTGGACCACTGCTGTCAAAGTGACAGGCATACAGTGTTATCACCGCAGGGTACACACACACCAAGCACACATACTAGGGACAATTTAGGATCGCCAATGCACTTAACTTGCATGTCTTTGGACTGTGGGAGAAAACTCACGCAGACACGGGGAGAACATGCAAACTCCACGCAGGGAGGACCCGGGAAGCGAACCCAGGTAGGTTCATTTATTGTTTTTTAAAATGTGTTTTATAGTATCCACTAGCTGCGTGTGGTCTTTGGGACAAAAAACAACACGAAGACTCCCTAGCAGTTTTACGATATTGGTGAATTTGGAGAGGCGTCAGCTAACTCTTTAGAATTACCCAGGGCAGAGGACGTGGACCCACCTGTGCTTGCTGCCCCACTGTCTTTCGTAAGAAGACACTGGCAATACAATATCTTAGCCGTATCGCTGGCATATTAATCCTATTAGTCCTATTAATGTTTGTCTTGATGAAATACCTCCAGATAGACAATGTTTGTAGTGAAAACTTCAAGCCTTGCTCTCCATTTCAGAGGTGTTTCACTGAGATGTTGTTGAGACAAGGCGTTTGCTTCATTTTGATGTTGTGTCTGTTCATCTGTGTCATTATTATGACATTGTTGTTGCGTGATGGCGTTTGCTGCACATAGGTCTTTTATAGTGAGATAAGAGGTGCATGCATGCGCCATCTAGTGGTTGATTGTGAACAGCGTGGACTGCTCCACACACACATTCAAACACAGGTCTTTCGTTTGTATATGCTGGATTTTTTTTATCATTTTAATATTAGAAAAGATTGCTGTTTACAACGAGTGGTACACCTACAGTACACAGTGGTAAGTTTGCATGCCTGAATTCTTATAAACCTAAACTCTACAAGGTGTTGGAAATGTGGCAAAGGTATGCTGTTCCAAGTTCACCACAATATGGCTGATAGCTGTGCAAATTAGCTTGTGCTCAATCTCTGCTGGGTGGCATAGTGACAGAATGGTTAGCACAGAAACGTCATGGGTTTGAATCCTGGTCCTGGTAGTTGTCTATGTGGACTCTGCCCATTCTGTCTCTGTTTATGTGGGTTTTTCTTATCCCAAAGATATAACAGCTTAAGAAGTATGACAAGTGCAAGTAGACCAATTAGTCCATAAAGCTAATTAGATGAGCTAATAGCTAAATTGAACTAAAGGACTTGGAGGGGTGTTATGGATTCCAACGATTCTTTGTGTAAAGAGGTACTTCCATGTTTCGGTCTTAAATACACATCTGCCTAATTCCCACCAGTATACTTGAATATGTTATTCACTTGATTGAAAGAACTTTGCTGTATCAACTTTATATAATGTTTCTGAGGTTAGGTAGTTTGTTGATCAGCGGTGGGCTGGCACCCTGCCCAGGGTTTGTTTCCTGCCTTGCACGCTGTTGGCTGGGATTGGCTCCAGCAGACCCCTGTGACCCTGTAGTTAGAATATAGCGGGTTGGATAATGGATGGATGGATAGTTTGTTGATTCTAAATTGCCCCTGTGTGGGTATGTGGATGAGTGGGCCCTGTGATGCACTGACTTTCCATCTAATGCTGGTTCCTGCCCTGTATCTGGTGCGTCTAGGATAGACTCCAGACCCTTACAACCCTCAACTGAATTAAGTAAATTGAGAATGTGATGTGCGCATGTGGCTCTCTACTCATAATAGCTAATTCCATCTGCTGAAAAGACCCATTACTAAGTCCAGTGGGCACTGCACAAAAGGGTCCACTTAATTGATAATGATGTTCACCTTTCATGTGGCTTACAAAAGTTGCTCTGCTTGCATCATAAGACCCCATGTGTGGAAATAACACAACCCACACCATTATACCTTCACTAGCAGTCAATATTGCTGGAGATCAGATTGATCCATGGACTCCTGGGGTTTTAACCTTTTCGGGTTACACCCATCAGTGCGTATCAGAAACTGGGATTCATCAGAAACAGCATCTTTTTTCATTTATTCAAAGTCCACTTCTGGTATTATATTGTATATCATTTTTTCTTGCTTCTATTTTTCTTCTTTTATGTTCTTTTCTCATGGTTTGGAGGCTTTGTTACATGAAGAATTAGTTTTTGACTTATTTATTTTCATTTGAATTATAGCTAAGTATGTTTGAAATGTTCTATGTCTTTTCCCTGGACATTACCATTTTGAGACTCCGAGGCCTGGAGACAACGCCAGGTTGCTAGGGAGCTTGTCCCAGAATCACGCGTTATGGCATCATTAGTGTGACACTTTAAATACCGGTGCCAGAGTTCCAACCCCATCTGAGTTTGCAGATAAATCATAACAAATCTCTGTGAATTAGTAAGCTTTTTCTAGGGCTCTCTAGAGATCTTTGCTACACATTTTATGACTTTAGTATTTTGTTTTCTCTTTTTTGGGTTAGACGGAAGATAGGATGGGTTCCCTAGTTTTTGAAATCAGCACTGACTTAGGTTTTAACTCCTGGTTGCTTCATTATAATATTTCTGTCAGTTGTAGCAGCACAACAACTTCAATCATCTGTTCACTTCTCGTTTTTTGTAGGTAGTAGTGGAGCTTAATTGGGCCATTGGTTTCTTTCGGCAGTGGTCTGTTTCCAACTCTAGGACCACCCCAACCTATTGGTTGATTGAATTGAGGGACAGATCATTCATAGTGCAACTGTTACTCTATTACAGGGGTGCCCACACTTTTTTAGCTTTCAAGCTACTTCTAAAATGACCAGGTCGAAATGATCTACCTACATTAAAA
>JANRMT010062800.1:11822536-11856562 GCA_026402145.1 Polypterus bichir lapradei | reverse complement strand
ATGTGTACCAATTTTCAGGTCAATAGGTGAAACGGTTTGCGAGCTACAGGTGATTTAAAATCCTGGACAGACAAACGAACAGTCACGGTAGCGTATTATATAAGAAGATAAGCCACTTGCTTGGAGATCTTTATATAGACAATGTGTTTGCATCCTATGAACAATTACATTCCAAATTTAACATTCCAGCTACACATTTCTTTCACTATCTTCAAATCAGGAACTTTGTTAAACAAAACCTTCCAGATTTTCCTCATCTTGCACCCTCATCCATGCTGGAAAAAAAAAATGCTCAATCTCAAGGACTTAGACTCCATCTCTACAATATATAAAATCATTTTACAGTCCCTCCCTTTCAAAGATCCAAGAGGACACTGGGAAAAAGATCTCTCAATAAATATATCATGAAAGGAGTGGAAAGTAGCAATGCAGAGAATTCACTCGAGCTCCATATGCGCAAAGCATACAATTATACAACTCAAAATTATATATCGAGCACATCTGTCTCGTCTAAAACTCTCCAAAATGTTTCCAGGGTATGATCCAACCTGCGAACGCTGCAACCAAGTCTCAGCCTCACTGGGTCACATGTTCTGGGCCTGCACCAAATGAACATTATTCTGGACCAAAATGTTTAATTACCTTTCAGATAGCCTTGGACTCACAATCCCTCCTAACCCATTAACAGCTGTGTTTGGTGTTCTTCCAGATGTGTTTAAAGTGGAGAAGGACAAACGAATTGTGATT
Organism: Polypterus bichir lapradei; assembly: GCA_026402145.1. NCBI lineage: Eukaryota > Metazoa > Chordata > Cladistia > Polypteriformes > Polypteridae > Polypterus > Polypterus bichir. The sequence goes on along the minus strand of JANRMT010062800.1, from coordinate 11,855,815 downwards.
GCATTTACTACACTTTTGGCACGCAGACTTATTCTGCTAAACTGGAAGAACCCAAACTCTCCTCTTTTAAGTCAGTGGGAAACCGATGTGTTATACTATTTGAAATTGGAAAAAATCAAATACTCAGTTAGAGGATTCGTACAGACTTTTTTCAAAACATGGCAGGATCTAATCAGTAATATTTTAAAATAAGCTCATAAAGCACAGAGAATTTATTAATTTAGGTATGTTTACAAGCCTGAAATTTCACGCCGTTTGCCTTGCTCTCTTTCTCAGGGGTGGGGATCGATTTGTCCTTAACTCAATTTTTCTTTTTGTAAAAACTTGATTGATTTGTATGGATTGCAATACAATTAATAAAAATATAATAATAAAAAAAAAGAAGATAAGCCACTTAAAACACTCTTATGAATGAAAGCGGAACACACGCAAATACATCCAATCATTTGAATTGAAGACCCACCTCCACACCTCATTGACTGGTCAGGAATCCAGCCCAGTAACTGCTTATTCAACGGCTAACATTATGCTTCAAGTGATTTCAACAAAAAGTGTGCAGTGAGATACATGTCAAACTAAACATTTAAAAGTTAAAGTAAAGTGAGTGAAAACATTATCAGGATAAGAATACACCTTGCACGTGTGCATATCGGAGACGCTTCAGCAAGCAGAAGGTCACTTCATCTGTGCAGTTTACCAGACTGCTGCTAAATACTCCCAAGATACAGTTGTGGCTTACAGCTATAATATGAAAGGAATAATGGCAGGTGCTCGTTTGTGGCTGAGCGCATTTCATTTTTATTCATGAGAGTATTTTCCAGAGGTAGTTTATTTAATCAAATTTTGGCAAAAAACATAATGTTTTAAGACATTATGAGAACACGATTGGATGATCGAATAAGTGGATTTTGCGACCCAAGTAACATTTTTTATATTGTTCGCTATTGTCCAGTCACCATAGACATCTATTATACCAGAAATGTTGTTATCTCCATTCTGCTTGAAAACATGAGATTAACATTTTTTTTTCCAGCCATCACTGCAAACTACTTGGGGTAAATAGCATGTTTGTTTAATAAAAAATTCTGTGAAGGCTTGCGATAGTGAAAAAAAATGGCAGATAGACAGAAGGTCAAAATGACGAAGTCAAAATCAGTACCAAGTGATCAAAGAAACCTAGACAAGAGAAACAGAAGGAGATTAAAAAAAACAGGATCTTAAGTAGAATGCTAACAAACGTAAAAATATTTTTGTCTTTTGATGTCCACAAACTCGGATGAGGAAGTGACACATACTGTATATCCAGTGACCCCAGAAATCACTCTGGTGATGTCCTCTGATGTTGTCTACAGCACGGGTGTCAAACTCCAGGCCTGGAGGGCCACAGTGGGTTCAGGTTTTCTTTCTAATCCTTTTCCTAATCAGTGTCCAGTTTTCACTGCTAATTAACTTCTTTTCCCTCTATTTTAATAGCCCTGTTTTTAAGGATTAAGTCTTCTGAATTGATTCTTTTCTTCATTAAATGACAGCCAAACAGAAATGAGACGTGAAACGAGCCAACAGATGACCAGCTAAATTGGGGCTTCAAACTCCAACCAGTTCCTTAATGAGAAGCTGATTCCTGCTGTTAATTAAACCCGTTATTCAATTCCATGGCTTGTTGCTGCTCTCTTTTTGCCACAGCAGACCTTTTCAAAACTAATGATATTCTGCTTTTTTCTAAGATCTCCTAAAATGTTTTGGTAACTTGAGGGATCAACCTTACTGAGACCTTCATCTTTATTTTCAGATTTTGTTTGATGGGTACAGGTGAGCTGGTCATGCCCTGCTTGTTTTATGTCTCATTACTGTCCGGCTGCTAATTAAGGAAAAAACAACTAAGGGGCCTGAGTCAAGCTAATTAAAGCTAAGGCTAAAGAAGTTAATTAGCATCAAACACTGGTCACTAATTAAGAAGATGGTTAGAATTAAAACCTGCAGCCACTGCGGCCCCCCAGGACTGGAGTTCGACACCCCTGGTCTACAGTGAGGCCTAGCAACCGTAAAGAAAACTACTCTGAATAATGTCTCCCTGCCGAAAACAAAATGTGAAAAAAAAAAACTACAAAATTTTGTAACCACCTCCAAAATATAGAACTAAAACCTGATAGAACTACTAGAAATCAGGACAGCAAGCCACGAATGATCTTGCTATAGAAAAAAATAAAAAATAAGAGAATCCTAAATGCACAGCACTGTATATTGTTGTAGATTTGTTTGTTACTTAAAGGATGTATCAAGATACATCACTTCCTATAAAAGGGAAAACCAATCCATTCAATTCTTATCCTGACGTCAAGGCCGGATTAAGACCCCCCCACAGGCCTGTGGGTGACTTACCTCTTTAACGGAGAGTTGATCATGCTTTTAACAATGCGCCAGGCATTTAAAAATTCAATCATGTCAACTCATGGATTCTCAACAATTTCATCAAATGAGGGAAGGGGTCCCCCTTGGTCATTCTGTCTCAAGGATACTTGATTGTTTCATCAAACAGGGGTTGGGAGTTCCCCTTAGTGGTTTCATCTTGAGAATACTTCATCATGTCATCGGGTGACGAGGAGTTTGGCGAAAAGGTGAAAGAACGTTCTGATGGCAGATCTGCCCCTGCCTGAGGTCATTCTGCAGAACTTATAGAAGCGTGAGAGTTGGTTAACACTTTAAAATAGGGGAAAACCAACCTATTTAGTCAGTTATTGCTGTGAAACAAGATGTCTTATTAAGGCAAAGCCCCAAGCACAACACTTTACAACAGGAAAAGTTGCTACCTGTAATGCATCTATGAGCCACCCACTGCTATATAACAAAATCTTAATAAATGCTTTGTTTGTTTTGCCCAGCTATACGTGTAATAAAGGCACTACAGCATGCTCTTAAAGCCCCTGTCCTAAAGTTTTACCAGTTTAAAAGTCCGTATACATAAATACTAAGAAAGTAACTGTAACTGATGATTCATATTGTCTGTCTGGATCTCTAAATAGAAATATACTCTCTAAAGAAATGGTCAACTCCCACATATGAGCATAAAGGGAATCTCTATATATAGAGGAAAACAAGCAAATAAAAACAAATTACTAGCCAGGTATAAAAATACAGCAGGCAGCTTGTTTTTACTTTTTTTAAATTATTTTATTGGCTGTATATAATTTAATGAGCATCTGTAGCTGGAGGGAATAGGAAAGTTATAGGCATATGTGAGTGTCTTTTTCATTCGACTCTTCTTCTACCATGAAATTCTTAAAGTAATTATGACTTTTTTCAAATAGATTTTATTAATCACATCAAAATTGAAATAATTATATATTGTCAGAAAGAGACCAAGGAATCCAAAGTGTATCAAAAAATAACACACTTCTTATGCAAATAAATGAAAAGAAATGAATAAAGGTAGAAAACAAAGTACTAATCAAACAAAAGGAAAACCAAAGCCCTACTCTGGACTTATCTCACAGGATCTTGGAGACTTTTCTAGCAGGTTTTATTGCACCTCTCTTTGCCTGAGTCCACATGATAAAGGTCCAGCTTTAAACCCCCTCCTATGGTCACTTCCAGACTAAAGCTGTGACTATATCGTGGCAAAGAAGCAACTCCATACTTGCTAAAGCTACATCTAATAGTTCCTGGTGTCCATACACCACTGAGCCTGTACTAGAATAGCATGGTCTGGTGCCCCATGCAGCCCTGCAGCTGTCTGCTGTGATTTTGAGGGACAACAGAATCCCATGTACTGATTTTTTGGGCCAACAGGTGTCTAGCCTCTCCACTTCTTGCATTCACTCCCTCATCTCATTCTCTCCTTAAACTATATTGATTTAGTTTAATTTAACTTTTGTTGCTACCAACAAATTATTTCAAACAAGTATCGGGCGTGCTAATTGATAATGTTTTTGACATACTAAATTCATCATTAGATACGGGGGTCTTCCCAGACTGTCTTAAGACTGCTGTAGTTAAACCCCTACTTAAGAAACATAATCTCGACCCCTTGGCTCTTGAAAATTTTAGACCCATCTCTAACCTGCCCTTCTTAAGTAAAATTCTGGAGAAGGCAGTCATTATGCAGCTAAATGACCACCTAAATAAACCTGCTATTCTTGATAAATTTCAGTTGAGTTTTAGAACAAATCACAGCACAGAAACTGCACTCGTTAAAGTAGTAAATGACTTGCGGGTGAATGCAGACAGAGGCCATTTATCTGTTCTCATCCTCTTAGATCTGAGTGCCGCATTTGACACCATTGATCACAATATTCTTAGAATAGCCTTAGTCAATGAATAGACCTCTCTGGCAGTGTCTTAAATTGGTTTGAATCCTACCTGGCAGGGAGAAAATTCTTTGTTAGTTGTGGAAATTACAACTCAAAGACACATGATATCCTATATGGTGTTCCACAAGGCTCTATCGTGGGTCCGCTACTCTTCTCAATCTACATGCTTCCGTTAGGTCAGATTATCTCAGGGCACAACGTGAGCTACCACAGCTATGCTGATGACACACAGCTGTACTTATCAATAGCACCTGATGACCCCGATTCTCTTGATTCACTAGCACAATGTCTGACTTGTATCTCAGAATGGATGAATAGTAACTTTCTCAAGTTAAATAAAGAGAAAACTGAAATCTTAGTGATTAGCAATAATGGATTCAATGAGGTTCTTAGAAATAAACTGGATACATTAGGGTTAAAAGTCAAGACGGAGGTAAAAAGCTTAGGGGTAATTGTTGACTGTAATCTGAATTTTAAATCACATATTAATCAGATCACTAGGACAGCATTTTTTCACTTAAGAAACATAAGTAAAGTTAGACCTCTTATATCACTGAAAGATGCTGAGAAATTAGTTCACGCGTTTGTTTTCAGTCGACTAGATTACTGTAACACACTCCTCTCAGGACTACCCAAAAAAGACATAAATCGTCTGCAACTAGTGCAGAATGCAGCTGCTAGAATCCTAACTAGGAAAAGAAAATCCGAACACATTTCTCCAGTTTTGATGTCACTACACTGGTTACCTGTGTCATTCAGGATTGACTTTAAAATTCTGCTTATGGTTTATAAAGCCTTAAATAATCTCGCTCCATCTTATATATCGGAATGTCTGACACCTTATATTCCAAATCGTACCCTTAGATCCTCAAATGAGTGTCTCCTTACAATTCCAAAAGCTAAACTTAAAAGAAGTGGTGAGGCGGCCTTCTGCTGCTATGCACCTAAAATCTGGAATAGCCTGCCAATAGGAATTCACCAGGCTAATACAGTAGAGCACTTTAAAACACGGCTGAAAACACATTACTTTAACATGGCCTTCTCATAACTTCACTTTAACTTAATCCTGATACTCTGTATGTTCAATTCATCATAATAACTATTAATGGTGGCTCTAAAATCCGTACTGACCCCTGCTCTCTCTTCTGTTACTTTTTACTGTTTTTTTGTGGTGGTGGCGGCCTGCGCCACCACCACCGACTTAAAGCATCGTGATGCTCCAACATTGATGGACTAAAAGCCAGAAGTCTACGTGACCATCATCATCAAGTCCTTCCGTGAGAACCCTAAATCCAAAGAGGACTGTTTCACTTATGTTAGGTAGAATGCCCAGAGGGGACTGGGCGGTCTCGTGGTCTGGAATCCCTACAGATTTTATTTTTTTCTCCAGCTGTCTGGAGTTTTTTTTTTGTTTTTTTCTGTCCACCCTGGCCATTGGACCTTACTCTTATTCTATGTTAATTAATGTTGACTTATTTTATTTTCTTATTGTGTCTTTTATTTTTCTATTCTTCATTATGTAAAGCACTTTGAGCTACTGTTTGTATGAAAATGTGCTATATAAATAAATGTTGTTGTTTGTCATGTTTCACCTTGATTTTAAACAATGGTTACTGCTGTATATACTAACGTATAAGTTGGGTCTTGAAACCCGAAAAATCAATCATAAAATCAGACCCCGACTTATATGCCCGTTCATGCTATGTTGTGCCCGGCAGTGTACTTCTTGACTCATGTCTTTGTGCACTACTGGAAAATCTTGTGTGCTGAAGAGCAAAAAGCTGTGTGCATCTTAGAGAGAACGTTGACACCTGGTATTCTCTAAGTGATGATTGCTTGTCAGGTTCAAGTTTATTATGAGTCTCTTACTTACTTGTCTCCCCCAGACTAGTGACAGTAGTATAATGCAAACAAACAATGAATAAAACACAGAGGGTGAACACAACATCAGATGATAGATGTAAGAAACTCGTAGCAGGGGTGCTCCTGCACTTGCTAGAATGAGTTGCTGATCAACATACGTATGAAAATAATGTCCCAGGATGTAGTACTGTAAGTTCTAATGACACCTTCTTTCAGTTTGCATACTGCACATGGGCATAGCTTGAAAATTGTATAAAGTATGGAAACAATCAAATTGTTTTTTCTTTTATTCTTTAGCTAGTAAAATTTGTACAGTGCCACTGCATGCCACAAAATCATAAAGTACAGTAATGGAATAAAATATTGAAAAATAACGAGCATGGAATTAATTTCATATACAACTACTGTGAAGCATTGTTTACTATACTTAAAGTGTTAATATTATGCATTGTAATGTTATCAGTTTGCTATAAGTTTAATTTTCTTATTGACATAATTAAATAGAGCTTGAAAGTACAGTTGTGTAATTACTTTCCATCCAACCATCCCGCTATATCCTAACTACAGGGTCATGGGGGTCTGCTGGAGCCAATACAGAGTGCAGGGCAGGAAACAAAGACCCGAGCAGGGCACACTAGGGACAATTTAGGATCGCCAAGCCACCTAACCTGCATGTCTTTAGACTGTGGGAGGAAACCCAAGCAGACATGAGGAGAACATGCAAACTCCACGCAGGGAGGACCCGGGAAGCGAACCCTGGTCTCCTAAATGTGAGGCAGCAACACTACCACTGCGCCACCATGCCGCCCCCTAAGTGCTTTCCTTCTATTAATATTTCATTGTTTTTATTTGGTTGATTAGTGTGCTATGTGCATATTCATCTCTTTGTTTTAAATAAAATTATACAGTAAGAGCTTACCTAAATAAAACAGTTAAACCTTACAGATTACAAAGGGTGCTGACAGCCCTGTGTACATTTTGTATTTCCTTTTTGTATTCACCCGACCCTGTCTGTATATTATATTATACTTAATTCAGACGATTTTCTATTCTTTACAGTAGAGCCATACATATACAATAAATGTGAGACACGCCTGTTACTCAAAGGACTGCTTTGCGCTGCAGTTTTTAGAGCTGCTTAATTACGGCTGCACTGTAGCCTTCTTAAAATACTTGAAATGCAAAACTAAACATTGAAAGGTGTCTAACTGTCATGAAGAGGCTTTTAATATTTTTGGAATGTTTTCTGGTTTCTCTGTATGCTATATTAAATATTTCCTGCATGTATTTAGCAAAAGGAAGAACACGCAAAAAACGTATTAACAGATGTTAACTCAAAAAATAAAGCAAAAACAAAGAAACAATAAAAAGTAAACGTAAAATAATTTTGCCATATTTTGCTTTGTCAGACAATTGTTACTCTCACCAGGGTGAATAAGTTTAAAATAGTTGCATGGAGGGATATGGTTTAAACATATTTGTGCTGTCTTTCCCGTCAGCATCCAGATGGCAAGATGCCTCTGATACATAATTCCCAAAAAAATCCTCTTTGCACATGGTGCCCTTAGTCTAGGATGCAATTGTGCCCCATAACAACTCCTAACGCTGATGGCCCAATTTCAGCACATTACTGTGGGAACTAGTGCTTCTGCATTCTTACAGTTAGGGTACATGTTCAATACCACAAAAATCTTTCCGCCATCTGGACAGCAGTGGGTGACTAGATTCCTATTCATGCTATACTTATGTTTATGCTGCCATGCAAACATCTGATAAATGATGAGTGTAAGAAGAAAGTACTAAACATATGTACACTATTTAAACTGTGTCTGACAGAAATCGCATTTCAACAATAAAATGGTCTGTTTTAGTGACAGCTGCCATGGCATCAAAGAGCTGTTAATAAGTTACACCCTATTATCTTTTATGCTGCACTAAAGTTTGTGTGTCTATATAGGAATATAGGCAATAATATGCAACAATTGATGATATCAAATATACGAGGTGTGGCAGAAAAGTGATGAGACTGATTTTTTATTTACCAAAGTTTTTATTTTTTTCAAACATCAATGTTATCCCTTCAAAGTAGTTCCCTTGGGCAGCTACACACCGATGGAGACGTTGTTCCCACTGTTGGTAGCAGCGCCGGTATGGTCTTCAGCATGTCCGTTACACTCTTTTGGATGTTTTCTAAAGTCCCGAAATGACATCCTTTGAGGACATTTTTCAGTAAAAGAAAAAGTCACACGGACTGAGGTCAGGTGAATAAGGGGGCTGGGGAAACCACAGGAATGTGTTTTTTCGATTGTCCTTCTGCTCAATTGTGAGGTTTTTCGGCACCATTTTGGCACGGACCTTTCGCATGTGCAAATGTTCAGTCAAAATTTGATGAACGGTAAATCTGTTCAAATTTAATTGTTCACTCAACATTCTTAATGTTAAACGACGGTCTGATCTCACAAGAGTGTTCACACGTTCGATGTTTTCATTGGTTTTCGAAGTTGAAGGCCTCCCTGAAAAACTTGAGCTCGGGATAAAGAATGTTCCCCATAGGCCTGTTTTAACTTTTCAAACGTCACACTTGCCGATTCTCCAAGCTTAACACAAAATTTAATGGCACAACGTTGCTCCAAATTCCGCTGTTCCATTTTGCGTGACGCACAACCAAAAACACAACTTCGCTTATAGCAGTCACAAAAATCACGTAGTTAACGGAAGGAGTTGAAACTCGCACTGAGCTATGGGAGGGTACTGATACACGTGCTCTATCAAGGACAACAGCGCAGCGTTGCCAGATCGCTTGCAGTTGCCAGTCTCATTACTTTTCTGCCACACCTCGTACATGTATGCTTTGATGCCTGCCTAATGGAAGGACCGAGAGAGAGAACGCATACAGGGCAGTACCTCCCTCGGAGTGCTAGATGGCGGCCCCCCCCGGGTTCCGTGAGTGCCACCAGGGGGTGCTGCAGGATCCGCGAAGCGCTACTTTTTTGGGCTTCCGCCTCACCTGGAAGTGCTTTTGGACCATACTAACGGGCCACCTGGGTGTAGGATAAAAGAAGCCCGCTGCCACTCCACCAGGAGTCAGAGTTGGGATGGAGGGGAAGGTGCTTGCTGGGAAGAGTGGAGACAAACAGAGAAGCCAGAGTGATGTGTATTGTACTTAGCTAAACTTATTTGTGCTTTGTACTATGCGGAGAAAGTGGGAAACGGTTAAAAAGCATTTTCCACAAGAAAGTAAAAAAGTGTGTTTGCTGAACTTGTGTCCCACGTCTGTCTGTGTCGGATTTGGGGAGCTGGTGTGCCCCCTGCAGGCCACAAGTGGTGTAGTAGGCAGAAATCCTGGCCGTCTGCAAGGCAGGAACCTGCAATTTTATTCTTGTAGCAATCTGACATGTAGCGCATGCACGCACACACGACAGCACACTCACATGCAGCAGCACAGCAAAAAGCACTGAAGCTGCCGAATAAAATGCACCAAAACACCGCTCCCACCGCGATGGGGAAGAAGAAGACCAGGCCATGTCTGAAGGCAGCCAGACGCGTGCCGTCATTGCCGATCAGCTTGCTGGGAAGAGAGGGACGGTTTGCCCTGGGAATGTTATGTGTCTGTCCCCTGTACCTACTGTACTTCCTAGATAGTGAATGTCCAGATCCTCGTCTGTGGATAAAGCACGTTGATCCATGAGATGACAGTGGTTCAAGCTTGTGTGAGATAAGCAAAGATGACCTGGGCCAGCTGTGCATCGAAAGACAAAGGCTGGAGGAAGATCGACCCCCCCCCGACAGGGCAAATCAAACGGAGGAGGGAGCATTGGAGGGCACAGAAGCAGGTAAGGGTTTGGAGGGTGTGTGCCAGAATCCCACTGGTAAGTTGGCAAAGGCAGCCACCCCGAGCCTGAAGGACAATCGATAGAGCATGTGCGGGAGAGTTGCACGCTCAATGGCTCACGGGTGGTGGGTCAGGGATGAACAAGATCCGAGTCACCAGCCGGTTGAAACAAATAACGGTGTTGTGGTCATAGCTGGAGCAGGAAAGCTTCCTCCAGCCTGTACATTCTCTTTTACAGGTCATCAGGCTGCTGAAGGAGACGATCAAAAAAACCGAGAAGACTGCCAGGGCACCATTGGAAAGGAAGGAGAAGTGTCTGTGGCAACTTGAGGTCAGACTCCCTTCCCAGTTAGATGTGGCAGTACAGGTAGGTGACACCAGTACTGCACCTGAAAAGAGACATCTGAGCAAATTGCCTCTGGATATTATATCTGGGGGATGGTGAGTAGCCAGAGGTCTAACAGCGGACATAGGTGTGATGACGAATCATATGGCACGGGGTTAGAAAGAGCAAAGCCTGGATGGGATAAGTGGCTTACTAGTGCCAGCGTCTGGGCTCCCCAGCCCTTCGCCAAAGTAGCGGCAGTTGCACGTAAGTCAAAAGTGGTGCAGACAGCACGGGGTCTCTATTTATGCTATAGAGAGACCCAGACTGTGGCTGTGCCTGAGAAAATGAATGAGACCCATAAGAAAAAGATTAGTTCTCCAAACATTGCAGCGTGCAAGCCCACGTGTGGTGGAGAGCCGACCTCAGCTGGGTTCTTCTTCCATTTTCCATATGTCACAGGTACAAATGCTGCTGGCTAGGCCATGGCTGGAGACATTGCCCAAACAGGATAAAAGTAGACACGAGGAGTTATCTTCTGTGCAGTGTTGGGTTTTGTGGGTATTGCTGTGGGGCGCTGCAGGATCTGCAGAACCCTACTTTGTTGGGCTTCCACCTCAGTCAGAAGTGACCACGCTGATGGGCAGCTGGAAGTACTCCTTGGTGTAGAATAAAAGAAGATGGAGGAAGAAGGCAAAAGAGTGCTGCGTGCTGTACTTATCTGGACTCGTTTGTGCTTTACAGATATATATATAAGTAACCTTATCAGCCAGCAGGCTATCGTGGTTGGATGGTGTTCATGGATGCACATCCTGCCTGGGATGGTTCCTATTCCCTTTCCCAGTCAGTTCCCAGTCATGTTAACTGCATTCATTTTCGTAATAATCTGCTTGGTAATATACATGCTGGGATCAAATTTGTAAAGTCTAAAGTGTCATAGTTAAGTCGTACATAGATATTTGGATATGTACTTTATGAATATAAATTTGATTTCATTTACGGGTGCAAATTTTGGCCACTGAATTTTTTCAGGTTTTTAATCAAATATTTAATAATAGAAATCAGTGCCCGATTGACCAAATTATATTTTTTTAAGCTTATTGCTTTTTATGTAATGAACAAAGTTATCAAACAGCATCTAGGACTGTGTGAAAAGTAATTGTCCTGCCAGTTAAGTCAATCCAATTAAAAGGATAATTAGCATTATCGGATTGATTACAGCCTGCCCTGTTCAATATAAGCCTCACTTATTTTGACCCTTGCAATTAAAGACATTTTGTCAGAGCAAAGATTTGTCATGATCAAAGATTCCTAAAGCAATCAGAAAAAAAAAAATACAAAAGCACTTGTTATTATCTATCAATAGGGACAAAGCTACAAAGCAATTGCTAAAGCTCTGGAACCCCAGAAAACCACAGTGACAAGCATAGTCGCCAAAAAAAAATACTTAGCACCCTAGTGAATTTTTCTAGAAGTGTCTCACTCCAAGTGCACTTCTGTAACCTCAGCAAAGCCCAGTGCACTTCATTCCATAATCAGAATTTCACTGGTTAAATTGGGCTTAAATTGAGGAAAAGGAAACCAAAGCCAAAATGAAGGACAAAATTTGAGGTCGAGAGAACAGCAAAAAGGTAACACACGAGTAGAGTTTGCAAAAGGCATTTAGAGAGTTTTGATATTTGCAGATCAAATAAGGAAATTAATTCCTATCCGTCATGTTGTTAAAGTTCAGGTCACACCCTCAGAGGTCATGGCCCCAGAGACCTAACGACAGGATTTCAAAATGGAAGCGATTGAGGACCTAAAATGGCATCCAAGACATTGCAAAACAAAACACCAAACTGAAAAGTTATGAATTTGAAGCAAATAATAAAAGGAACAAAATCCTTAACCATAGACCCCCTATAATAAAAGTACAATATATACTAAATAATTAGCATAAAAACAAATCATGACATTAAGGGGCAGTTACTTTTTCACGCAAAGTCAGTTAGCATTGGGTAACTTTGTTTTAAGGGGAAAAACTTTCTGTATGAATTATAAAGTGCCTGTAACTGCGCCTGCCTGCCTAAGATATTCTGTAACATGTGTACCAAGCGCAGTTAACAAGGGATCGATGAGATAATGACAATACTTTTTATTCTGTTCTGTATAAGAATAAATATATAAGAAGTTCATCTTTAGAGATAGATATGTAGCACAGATGTATCTGTTTAACTATCTTAGGACTTTAAATAATATTGCAAGATAAATGTGTTAAAGATTTTACCATTTATTTGTATGCTCATTGGTGCAAACTAATTTAACCTTTGACTCTGTTATGCACATTAATCTAGCTTACTGATGATCTTTATTTTGTTGTATTCTACAGTCTTGTTGTGTTTCCCATATTTATCCATCCATCCATTATCCAACCCGCTATATCCTAACCACAGGGTCACGGGGGTCTGCTGGAGCCAATCCCAGCCAACACAGGGTGCAAGGCAGGAAACAAACCCCGGGCAGGGCACCAGCACACTGCAGCCCCATATTTATTTAAGTATATATTTATTCTCATATTTATTTATTTATTTTTACTACAAAACATTGCAGTAAAAGTCTGACTAGGAAATGAATGTGTCCTTACCCACAGTTGGAAAGGAGAAGTAGTTAGGAAGCATTCAACATCCTTTCCCCATTAGGAGAAGGAGTTCACATTATATAATAAATGACATCACAACTTTATGACACCCCAAGCTACAAAACAGACGTGTTTTGTAGTTTCTCTAGAAATCATGGTGACATTTTGTAATTTTCTGATACTAACACTATGGCTTCACCACAAAGATGATTATAAAAATACTAAAAAATAATAATGATACTACTACTTCTAATAATAATAATAATAATCTTCAAAATCATAATATTTAAAGTAGTAGTAGCAGGAGAAGCAGAAGAAGAAAAAAGAAGGAAAATATAATCATAATTATAAAAAATATAATAATACTTGTTGCCTTTTCACAACATCATCAAGAATAATACTGTACAAAGCATCAAAATGGAAAGGCCGAGATGCACACACCTAATGACAATGAAACCCAATAATGGGAATGTTTAACAATGAATGACCCACAACTGTTCCAGCTTTGTAAATTAACAGTTATACTAAATGTAACCATGGCACTGTTTCTGAAGTTGCCTTCACTCTTCTAGTGTGCCTGATCATTTTGCAATGTGCCATACCATGCCTCTTTCCATGATCCCCCCTTATCTTCAGTGAAGCTCTATTTATCCAAGGCTCCTGGAGTCTCTGCCTGCCTTCTTAGAACTTCCTGGTTTTGTAAAACATAACACAAATGTTCTGGAGGTTCAGGAAATGTAAAGCTCAGGGCACCAGTGTGACATTTCCCTGTTAATCAGCCACCCTAACCCCAGCTTATCCTCAGGGTAATATTCTGGATACTGCAGTATAGTTTGCATCCTTCATCTCTTGTTTGTTGATGCTGTGATTTTGCTTGCTTACAATTCACATATATCTGCTCATCCATACTTGGGGCAATTATTTTATGCATAAATGCAGCTTGCTTTAATATTATATCATATGGAGTGCCAGAGAAATGTATAAATCTGCACATTATTCCTCACATTGTAAGGACATTCAAAGTTGCTGCAAACTTCAAGAAATGGTTGGTTGTGGCCTACTATTGTAAAACTACATTTTACATGTAATATCCCCAACACTTTCATTTTGGCTGACATCGTATGGCTTCTCTGCACAGACAGAGCAATCAAGTAACCTACAAAACTTGTTATGAATATTATACTACCTCTATCAAATTGATATCTTTTTAAAAATTCACTGTCGACTGGCGTTTTCAAAACATTCCTGAAATGTGCGCGCTGATCTCTGCAGCTCCTAGTGAGTTACGACAGCTCACAAGCGCTCCTGAATCCTGGCGAAGTTAGAAATACTTTTCTAAATTAGAAACATTAATAACATGCATTTACTGCTACTCATAAGAGTAGGAGCAAATTTGTGTCACTCTGAGATTTTTTTAGCCAGTTCAGACCATTTTCCTACTTTGAGACACTTGATGAATACAGGCACTGATCTGATTACATGGCAAATCTGTTGTCATAAAGGATGCCCAGTAGGTGGAGCTATACATAATGGCGGTCTCGACTTTTCAAACTTAAAATACTAAATACCCTCACATTGTCCATTCATTAAATTACCTATATATAAAAAACGTCTTTGTTTACTCAAGTGTCCTTCATCTAAAATTAGATTTTGGCTTTACCTAAAAACTTTCAGTGTCAATAATGTCCTGCAGGGTTAGGTTTAGAGTTAGGTTTAGGGTTGGCGAAATCATAAAGAGAACAAATACTCTTTCATAATAATTTTCGCTCAATGGCCAGTTTATTAGGCACTCCTGAGTAAGACAGGGCTCAGCCTTCATTTTTAGAGTTGTAGATTCAACAAGGTATTCAAGACAATCTTCCGTGATGACTCTATAGCTTCAAACTGTTCCTTCAGTAAGTTCCATCACATATTTATGATGCAACCCTCCTTTTCCACTACATTTCAAAGATGCTACACAGAAATGAAATCTGAAGAGTAGGCATGGCATTAGGGTAATGGTGCTGAACCAGCTTTAGATGATCTGGCACGTTATCTGGCTGAAAATATCAGTTTGTGAATATTTAGATATATTGACTGTAACAATGGTTAGGTACACTATGGCATTGAAATGGGAGTCATTTGTTATTAATAGGCCTGATATGTCCAAAGAAAACATTCCCATACCATTATTCTTACACCAGCTGGTACTATGGACACAAGGCAGGGAAGATCCATGGAAACCTCCACGTGCCTTAGGGAAGCTCTATTGAAGACTTAATTCAGTATTTTTCAACTCAAAGTTGTTTCTTCACAGTCATGATATATATTAATTTGCCAGATTAAATTGCATTCAAAAGCAAAGCATATTTAAAAAAAATTAAAAATTAATTAGCCTCCTTTTGCATTTTATAATGGAGCCTATGCACATACAACAGTGATCCACCAAACCTACAGAGAACAGAAAACAGAATGGCAAAGAGCACCAACTAAAGGTATGGCATAGAGTTACATTGCAAAATTTAAAACAAACCACAGAATGGTTTTGGCTGCTTTGTTCTTGTTGGGTTTCTGCTGTCCTGGAACTACATCGGAATTGACATTCCAGGATGGCCATTCTTCTTCAACCAGTCAACCTCAAACTTAGCCTCTGACAGAATAAAACAACAACTGGGTTTTTGTGTGCATTTTAGTTTAGTCCGTGCAACTGTCAGAGACTCACATGAAAGACGACTGGATGACGGGAAATGACTGTACTATTCCAGGAATTATCAAAATTCAAAGATGTCACATCCACAGAATGGCATCCAATTTGTGGCCAAATGCGAGTCACCTCAAATACAAAAATACAGCTGACTAAACCACAGGAAGGTTTTCTGTCCATTATCCTTTTTATTTACAGTTATATAGTGTGAAGTTTGGCTGGCTTATTAAACTGTTTCACCTGGCAGATGCCTTTCACTTCAGTTTATCATATAGATAAACATTTTTCTTTAATTCTTCTTATTATCGCTAGAAATGAGGCAGTTGTGACAGCCACACTATTGCCGATGTTAATGAAGAGCTACTTTGCTACTTGAGAATTCGTCTCACCTACTTACTATTCATACCTTCTAACAACTCTGTAAATAGGACTCTGGAAGACAGCTTAAAGTTTATCGCAGGTGATGTTTGCCAAGCATCTCTTATCCCTAAAGAGATTCCAAAATATTTTAGAACTATATAGTTATAAACTATTCATAAACAAAGAATGCAGATTTACCTGAAATATTAAGCCAGTTTTCAGGCATTTATGCAAGAATTCTGTGCAAAGAAACTGAGGCAATGAATGAAATTCCTTAAAGAAATAGTAAAGTAAAGGGAGGGATCTAAAAAATGATGTTGCCATTTGTTGATTATATTAGAATTACTTAAAATTAATGATCAAATATGCTACACATATTGACTCCAATATGCTTTTTTTAAGATAAAAAATGGGCCTAGTGAATATACCATATAATTATGTGTTCATACTTCTATGGATCATCCAGGGTCCTGTCCCTGTTCTTTTGTTAAGTTTATTTATTTTGGTATTTTCTATTTATTATTTTTACCTATTTTTCAAAGTAAATGTTTGTCAGTGCCTGTACCTTTTTATTTAATGTGTTGTGGGATTGTATTATTGTGTTATTGTACTGACACTGGGCAGCAGCATTATTTAAATAAGAATGGAATTCAAGAAACAGGGTGTGGTTTTATTAACAGGTAAGGGTTGATACCAGGAAGAAAATACCCTAATTAACAAGTTTAGGATGTAAAACCAAGTCGTAAATCAAACAGCACAGTTTCACTTGCCCATTACTCCATTAAAAAAGAATTTCTTGCCTAAAATTAAATTAAAACACTAATGAGCACTAATGCTAGTCGTTTTTGTTATATCCCCAAACTTGGACATACCAGGAAGTGAATTGTGCTCTGCTCTTCATACCCTTAACCTGCTAATATTATGTGCCATAAACATCCGGTTGACCTTAATTATCAATTCCTTTGTAACCAGACCAAAAAGAATACACAAGCAAAACAAAAGATGTCACCACCGTCAAACATATTTGCTTATTAACATTTAAACAAAATGTAAACAAAAATAAATGAATCCATTGTGCTTTGTGGCCTCCTAAATCCCCAAAACAATGCCTGCATATTTTTAAAGGCCTAGGAACTAGTGTAAAATATTTAAATACAACTTATACTAAGACAGTTATTTATGGTTAATCCTTAAATTTTATTGAAAGTGTTCCTTGTTTTTTTGTGTTAGGCCTAAGGGGCAAGCAAGGTAGCTGTGGAGACCACCATCAGCCCCTATATAAGACTGAGGCTTTCATTTCCAACCATTATTATTCGAACTCTTTCTTTGGATTCTCTTTGTGCTCTGATGTTTTTGGTTCTATTTTTCTGGTTTTTGTACTTGTTCTTCTGGTCTAAGATTTTGATTTTGGTTTTAGCTTTGGAATCTATTTTGTAATTATTTTTATTCTTTTGAATGCTCTTTTATATAGTTCTTGGATTCTTGTTTTTCAAATGAAACTTGTATGCTTACTTTGTTATTTTCAACCAGGTAAATATACAGCTGTAACCTACAGATGTTTGTAACACCCATCCATCCATCCCAATGTCCACCGTTGTCTGAACCCACCCATCCATCTATCCATTATCCAACCACTATATCCTAACTACAGGGTCACGGGGGTCTGCTGGAGCCAATCCCAGCCAACACAGGGTGCAAGGCAGGAAACAAACCAATGATTCAAAAAATTTAAAAAAAAATTTTTTTAGACTCTAGAGTATCTATTTATGTAAGATCTTAAAAGAATTTTATTCAAATTTTAAAATCTTTGACAAATTCTAGAGGGGGTGGAGATAAAAACAGAAATAGAATTAAAATTTAAAATGGGCATAAAGTGTACCAATGCGTGCCAATAATCGCCATATCCCCTACCCTAATCCTAACCGTAATACAATTTCACATTTGTGGGAATAACAAACCAGTATCGGTAGTGTCTTGAGGAAAGTAAGGATCATTCTGAACTTGAGTGCCAGTCTACTGAAAGGCATTTGAACATAACTACCCAGCCAAACACCAGTCAACCAAACCTACATGTATTTAGGATGAAGCAGAAAAACCTGCACCAACATGAGAACAATTTGCAAACTCCACACAGACAGTGACCAAGCTAGAAATGTAACCCTCTGTCCTGGATCTGTGAGGCAGCATTGCAAGCTCCTGTGCCACCACACAATATACATCAAAGAAAAATCAACCCTATCAACTTGCTTAATCCTGTTTGAGATTACAGAAACACAAACCAACCCTGTTCAGAGTGCCAGTCTACATCCAGACAGATTCACTAAACACTGAGCCTGTTTGGAGTCTTTAAATATGCCAATCAATAAACCATTAGAAGGTATCATCAGGGTTAAACCCCAGTACTCAGCTTGCATCAGTAAAGTAACAACAACTAATAGCAAACATGTACCATTTAATTAAACAATTCAATGTTTAAGGAAGCTATGGCACATTGTCTGGTGGGGAGGTAAAGTTTGCTTTTGTTGTGTATGGTGTGCTACTGGTGTGCCAGCTTATCGAATACAACCCACCATAAATCATCTTCCTTAACCTCAAAAATACTTCATCACACAGGGAAAAATAAGTCTGCTAATTTGGTTTACGTTTTTTTCCCTACTATTCAAAGGTATGCAGTTCACCAGGAACAATATAGTAAAAGAGGGCGTGTCCTTATGCAAATATCGTAACTTCGGTATTACTGAAACAGCACTTTAACGTTTTACATTTTACTGTTGTTTACCTTTGCTATTTAACAGTTTTACACTTTTAAAATTAACACATTTTTTCAGTGTAATTGTAATGCATCAGTAAACGGTATTTAGCCTATTTTGAAGGTAGAAAAATATCGATTTTACAGAATTTGGCTGTAAAAAATAATGAAATTTATTTTTAAGATATACAGGTCATTTTCAGTAGAACATAAGGTAACTTTCCTTTTTTTCAGAAAAGGTCTTTTACTTTCACCATTTACAGCAAGAGTTCCCAAACTTTTTTCGGCCGCCGACCCCTTTACCAAAAAGTTTTAAAACCGTCGACCCCCTAGTCATTTACTTTACTTACTCAAATTAATACATTTGTACAGTACTCAATATTAAATATTTCACTAGATATCAGATTTTAATTACTTGTAATTATGATTTAAAAAGATAAAGTGGCTACGGAATATGGCATTATCTTGTGCAACATTTAATATCGAAACCTGCACTAATGAAAATTTAAGCAAAAAAATACGAGCAGGTTTTTTTTTTTTAACATTTTTGACATTTATGAAATAAATATGTAAATTCAAAATAAGTACAAATAGTCCAAGCTGTACTGTCTGCATTTCTTTTTTGGTTCAGTCATATTATTATCTGAAGAAATACAAACTTTTATTAACAAACAATTTCGACAGCCCCTGTGATTAAAAAAAAAAACAAAAAAACAATAAAGTATGTACTTACTTGAAACAGAAGATTTTTGTTCTTACTCGAATAAATAAACTGTCCTCCAATTTTCTTTTTTGTAGTACTGCTCCTCAATAAATAATTATATTCAAAGTTCAAATCACAAATAAGTACATGTCACATCAAACGAACCAATTTATAGTGTTTTATGAAAGCATGACCGTACAAGACTGATAGATTCTGCTAATATAGAATATCCGTCGTCTCATCTCACCGCGAGCAAGAGCGGACATGCAACGGTTTTTCATGTCCGCACTTGCTTTGATACGTTCGATAAGACAATGCACAGATACTGTATGTTTGTGTTACATGTATTTTCATGCATTCTTACGTGTGACTCTTTTAATGACACATTTTACCTTTTTGTTCGCAAGTTTGGTATGTAATGTGTTTTTATCAAAAAAGTGTTTTTTTCGAATTATTTTACTTCTTAATTAGGTACCTATTGGAATCATAGATATTTTGAAGTAACAAACAAATAGCAGTAGTAAGGGGGTCTATTTTTGTTGTCGTTGACCCCCCAATTTTTTTATTGAAACTATCGACCCCTAGAAAGTTCAAATCGACCCCAGGGGGTCGATATCGACCACTTTGGGAACCCTTGATTTACAGTATTTTTACCGTTAAATTTACTGACATTTTTTACAGTGTATCCCATTACAATTGGATCTATGAGACAACAAGCAGCTCTACCTCTGGTCAAAATGGTTTGCTCCTTAAATTACAATATTTGCTTCAAGTTAATGCGGCAGAGTGGTGCAGTGGTAATGCCTCACAGTAAGGGGACCAGCGTTCACGTCTCAGATTACCCCAGCATGGAAGTTACATCTTCTCTCCATATTACCATGAGTTTCCTCCATGTGCTCCAGCTTCCTCCTAAAGTCCAAAGGTTATGTGGATCAGTTTAGACCCTAATGTATGTGTGTCTGCGTGTTCGCCCTGTAATGGGCTGGCACCAAGTCCAGGGAATTGTTCCTGCCTTGCCCCCTGTGCTTACTGGGATAGGCTCTAGCCACCACGATCCTGGGCTTAAGTGGGCTTCGAAAATGGTAATGCATTGTATTTCAAGTTAATAATATTTTTATTTTTAATATCATTTTAAGGTATAAAAAGGCTAATATATTTAGTTATAAAATAACAAAACTCTACATTTCATATTACAATTCTAAATTTTACTTTAATAACATAACATTCTCAAACTATCTAATTGAGTGTCTTATTCATCTATCCATCTACTGTATCTATCCATCTATCTATCCGTCTGTCTGTTTTTCTTTTCCTTATCTCATGTTATTACTGGGCTAAACAGAAATTGACAAAATTGTAAATTCTTAGAGCAATGGCATTAGATAAAACTATTTTGTAGTCAAATTTTTTTGAACAAATGATGCTCTGCATGTCATCTGTATATTTACGATGGCTCAAAGACATGGGTGTGTGGATCTAATTAAAAATGTGAAAAGGGTTAGCAGCCTGCTGCTTCTCTGCAAGTCTCTTGTTGCCAGCTCTTGGCAGCTCTGCTGTCAGCCAGCCAGCTGTTTAGTCGTACTCTGAACCAGTGCCAAGGCCGCAGTGCATCTTGGGGGCCTGGAGTCCAACACAGCTCTGTGTTGCTTCTCAGATAAAGTGCATCTTACATTCATAACCTTTGTTTTTACAGGTGAAAATATATAAAAGGTTTTTCTAAGAGAAAGTCTTTAAAATGGTCTAAAAATATAAGCATTGCTGAAACTTGCATAAACTAATTTGTTTGTGCATGCAACGTTTATGCTGACATACTTTAGTTGGCTTTGTTATTCTTCCAATAATAACAGTCTCTGTAAAGGTGAAAGAATTTATCTTTATAAAGGTGATGGGTTAAAAAAATCAAATAAATAAATGACGCCGATATCCTTACCTAAATGCTTTTGGTTTAGATTTTATGTGTAGCAGATACACTTACCGTACTTGTGTGTTTTCATTTGTTTAAGGTTTCTTCACTTAATCATCACCCAGAGACGCTGCCTTCCCTAACAAGGCTGCTGATGGACTTTTGGTTTTGCAAAAACTGACCAAAACTTTTGTTCATATGAGGTGTTCTTAATATTTCAAATAATATTTGGTGGCTATCATTAAAGCCAGCCTACTAATTGTCAATGGAGTTATCAACGTGCTGAGGCCTAAAAGTACGATGTTAATAAATCCTAACCACCTCCGTGTATGCAACAAGTTTAACCAAAAAGGGAAACATCAGTGGCTTCAGATCTGTAATCTGAAAGAAAAGCATATGTAAAATTTTCAGTGCTGCTTAATTCATGTATTTCATATGTTCATGTATTTTACATATGTTTGGGGATGTGGGAGGAAGCCCCATAAGGACATGAGGAGAACATGCAAACTCTACAGAAGTGGGATTGAAACCCAGGTGACTGCTTTCGTGAGGCAGCAGAGCTACTAACTGGGCTATCCAAAGACCAAGAAGGCAATTTAAATCTAGACTTTTCCTAGTTTTGAACTGGGGGCTCATAGGTTTGGGTTCATAAGAACATAAAATAAGGTGAGTGCCCTCCCATGAAGTGCCACATTTGTCTAGATAACCTCATTTGGGATTGATACCCAGGTGGCTGCATTCGTGAGGCAGCAGACCAAGGGCCATCCACAGACCAAGAAGGCAATTTAAATGAAGACTTTCCGCAGTATTGCATTTGTGTATGCCCTACCATGGACTGGCATTCTCTTCCCTTTGAGCTTTTGCTGCACAGGAAACCCTAAACCCTTAGCTAGTTCAGAAATGGGACAGTTCCATGGAGTTTCGTACATTGATCTCTATGTAGCAAAATCCTGCAGTCCAATTTGGAATGTCTGTGATAAATAACTGGAATGAAAGTATTTTGTATAAAAATGTGCCTTTGAGAACTGTGCCTTGTGGCTGTGTGATTTACTGGGGTCACTTGACGAATCAAGGACTGAGTTACAATGCGATTTAAAACGGAATCTCCTTGGTCTTAAGAATTTTCTTTAATTGATCTCGGATGCGTAATGACAAATAAATAAAGCTGGGAAGACACATTTCTGGAACACAATGGTGATGGTGATCTCAGGGCATTGTAATTTAAAGATATAATCGCATAACTCATCTAATTACACCCACCTTTAATTAAAGTATATAGAAATGTGTATGAAAACAGATGAAATACAATAACTTATCATAGCTGGATGGATATGGAATAAGCACAATAGATAAAACCACATTGTGGATATACTGTTCACGGTAGACTTCTGCAGCTGAGTACCTACACCACATTAAAATAAACCGTGAGGAGAAATAATCCTGACTGAATGAGCGATTAAAAGCCAAATTTGAAAACATCACTAAATGAGGCTTTGTGTTGCAATTATTAGAATTGAAACCCGGACGTTCCAAAAGGTCAAATGCCAAGTGCTGAAAACCAACGGCTGTCTGGATGAATCAGCGCACTTTTCTTGCAGTGCCATGGTATACTACAATATCTTGGCAGCTTGAGCAGTGAGAAACCCCGGGGTGGAAAGTCTATAAAATAGCTGAAACCCACCCGGTGTATTTCATGTTTTGTTTTGTCTGGCAGCCTGTATGCTATTGCGTATATGAGACAGATACTAATTCATGACTGAAGTTGCTCCTTAGATGAAATATATTCTAATTATGTTTGGCAGGATCATAGTGTCAACTCTTATGTACAAGATTAAGATATATTGCATACTTAAGAATAATTGGCACATTAGAAAGCTTTACTTTTCTGGTAAAAGGGTTAAATTTTCAGAGAAATGCAAATAATTAAGACTAAGAAAACAGCAGTAATGTCTGTTATGTTATGTTAGACCAGCAAATATCTTTTCCTGGATTTTAGTTACATCATCTGACAAACCAGTAATGTGGAGGACATGGAAAGTAGTGGTGCGGGGTGAGTGGCCTCCCATGAAGTGCCTCCTTTGTCTCAATAGCCTTATTTGAAGTTGTTTTCAGATTTTAGATACAGTAATGTGGAGGACGGGTAAAGCAGTAGAACTGTGGGCTCAAAGGTTTGGGTTCATAAGAACATAAAATAAGGTGAGCGGCCTCCCATGAAGTGCCACATTTGTCTAGATAACCTTATTTGAAGTTGTTTCCACAAGGTTGTAACAAAAGGAATGGTTGGGGCCATTTAGTGCGATCTTGTGTGGGTCTTGCCACCTTTTAGCATCCAGATACTAATGAGCTAATTTCCTTGGCATACTCTATATGCTCAAACCAAATTAATAATAACGACAAATATACAACTGAAAGTTTGCCATTCTGCCAGTATGTAATGCTGTGCCTTTAGACTGGTAAAGGGTTCTTTCTGCCACCCTATTAAGAGTGGCAGACATGCACTTTGAAGACTTTGCAAAGAGGAGACTAAAAAGAGAGTTCTGAAGCACAGGTGAACTTAAAACTCAAATTGAGCTCAGTAATCATCCTCGCCTTCCTGTCCAGGCAGGGGTTCCCACAATGATAATCCCCACGGTCACTGGCCAGGCAGCGCAGATCCTTGATGCTCCCAGCAGTCCTGACACATTTGCATAATCTGGCTTCGCCCCCTGCAGACACACTGCACAATCAACAGATGGCGAGGAGGCGCACCGGCTAGCCAAGTCATTAGGCAGTATACTGCATATACCATACTTTACACTCTATATGTTGTCAGCCTGGAGTTAAAAAAATAAATAAATAAATGACCCTCGATTATGGAATCTGTCAGAACGCAGATGGTTTAAAATTAGGGTACAAATAGCGAAACATTTTGTAGGTTTTATTAATTAAGCTAACAGTAGATTTAGGCTCAGTGGACTAGTCGCAGTAGTCATTTGGTAACAAGCATTGTTCCAGTGTGACTGCAAGCATTTTTACAGAAACTCCTTAATGAATATTCTTGAATAAGACAATCCCGTTTTGTTTAAGCCAATAATATTATTTCTTTTTTATGTTATTACTCTAGGTGAAGTCCCACTGGGAATACATTGTTTTATATGGGGGGCACAAACAGTAAATAAGAGAGGGAAAACAAAAAGATACAATAAAGAGACAAGCTTTAGTGACAACCCATTATACACAGCAGATGCAAATTTCAGTTTCGTATTTCCTAATAAATAATTTGAAGTCACTGCAGTTTAGCAGTTTTTTTGCAAAACATTCCCACTATAAATAAACTTAAAAGGCATTTTTGAGAATTTTATAGCAGGATGGAGTGCAGTAAACAGAAATGGTCATTATACTCTTTCAAAAAAGTCTACAAAGGCCTATGCCAATTAAAGCTTTATAATTAAAAGAATTAAGGCTGGCACGGTAGCCTCACAGCTCACCGAGAACAGCTTTTTTACGTTTGCTCCCATTTCCACATGTGTTTTTTTTTTTTCTTCTGGTTTGCCTTCCACAACCAAAATATTATTATTATCATTATTATACATGGCTGCACTCAGGTCCTAATCCGGAGGTGGTTAGTCATATAGCGGGCAGCGCATGCTCTTAACCGCTTCCTCCTCCTCCTCCTATACATTTAGCTCACTCCTTCATTCAAAGTGATTTACATCCTGAAGATGCTGTGCAATCACATAGATTGATGTTTTCTTTAAAACTGGATGGCCTGTCCAAACTGTTGCAACTGTTGTTCTAATTTCTTGCCATATTTGTGTTTTTTTTATAAAAGCAAGTGATGCAGATTAAGTGACTTGATCAGGTTCAAACAGTGACTCAGTGGTGGAGACTGAGACTGAACCAGCATCCTAGTAGCTTAAAGTGAGGTCACCTACCTACTATTTTGTCTTTCCTGAGGTTTCTTCCATTTATTCCCTACAACGTTTTTTTTGGGAGTTTTTTTCTTGTCTTCTTAGAGAGTCAAGGCTGGGAGGCTGTCAAGAGGCAGGGTCTGTTAAAGCCTATTGCGGCACTTCTTGTGTGATTTTGGGCTATACAAAAAATAAATTGTGTTGTATTGTATTGTACTACACCACAGCGCCATCTTTAAATGGGCAGATTAGTAAAGCATGGAGTGGGAGAGTCCGTGTATTCTGTGATGTCTACGTTTGGTTCCTGCCTTGCCTTAGATATGGTCAGGACAGACTTGGACCCCGCTCTGGCACTGAACTGAATGAACCAGATTCAAACACAAATAGATGGACTGATTAATTAGTGAATTAATTGAATGAAAAACAGCTACCCGGTTTCCTGTTTTATTTGTTTTTTTTAATAGCAGCTTAAAACCATCATTACATACTGTAACATAGCAAAGATGACCAAACTGGTGAGAACACTTTTCAGTAAAGGAAATAATACAATATGGATAGCAGTAAAAACATTGTACTTGCTGATTATTGTCAAGTCAAGTAAAAGTGTCCACATTCTTGGATTTATCAGGTTCAGGCAAAGGATTGAAGGAAGGATGGCCAATATAAGCATCGTGTGTAGGCTCCAAAATCCGTACTAACCCCTACTTTCTCTGTTGTTTTTTTTTCCATTTTTTTGTAGGTGGCGATCTGTGCCCCCCCCACCTGATCAAAGCACCGTGATGTCCCTCCATTGATGGATTAAAGGCCAGAGGTCCACGTGACCGTCATCATGAAGTTCTTCCATGAGAACCCTGAATACAATGAGGACTGATTGAGGTCATTTATTTTAAGTAGAATGCCTAGAGGGGGCTGGGCGGGTGGCCTCAGGACCCCTGCAGATTTTATTTTTTTTCTCCAGCCGTCTGGAGTTTTTTTTTTGTGTGTGTTTTTTCTGTCCTCCCTGGCCATCAGACTTTTATTCTACATTGATTAGTGTTCCCTAATTTTAATTCTTATTTATTTTGTCTTTTTCCTCTTTCTTCATCATGTAAAGCACTTTGAGAGAGATCATTTGTATGAAAATGTGCTATGGAAATAAATGTTATTGTTGTTCTTACACTCTCGTGTTCCTTTTAATTATAAATTACAGTCAAAGACATTTTTATTATATATCCTGTATTATTATTCAATCACATTGTAGCTCAATTCATTGTTACAACATTACAATAGATGACCTTACACTTTATCCCACTAATGTACATGTGGCATACTCTCCTGGATAAAAGGCACGTTCACATCTTCTTCAGCACTGGCCAAGCCACACAGTTTTTTTATCCAATTTTTCTACAACTTCCTATCATTTCTTAAATAGATGCAACCTCAAATAACACCTAAAACCAAATAATGTTTCAGTTGCTGCTCATGGATTGATACACCGTCCATTCTTTTCATTTTGTTTTAGGTACTTTCAGCCGTTGCTTGCAATCATTTTCTTTGATATGTGAAAGTTCTGGGGAGCCCAATCAAATGTCAGATCAGTGTTTCTTTTTAATCAGTGTCGCAAAATAGGTGGGTCACTGTAAGGGATTAAGTGCTTGAAACTGCCTACCTGTTTAATCAGAACATTTAAATTAAATTAGGCCGGCATGATGGCACAATGGTAGCACTGTTGCCTCGCAGTAAGGAGGTCAGAATCCTTGTCCCTGGTCCTTCCTGTGTGGAGTTTGCATGTTCCTTCGGGTGCGCCGGGTTTCCTCCCACTGTCCAAAGACATGCAGGTTAGGTGAACTGGCAAACTGCTATATTGGGGCAAGTGTGCAGTTGGTGTGTGTGTGTGCGTCCTGCCATGGACTGGCACCTTGTCCAGGGTTTGTTCCTGCCTTTGCACTATGTTAGCTGGGATAGGCTCCAGGACCCCTGTGACCCTGGTCTGGATTAAGAGGGTTAGAAAAATGACATGACATTTAAATTAGGTGTGAGGTCATATAACATTATTACCTTTATATAGTTGTTCTCTGAAAATGTACATATAAGATATTATATTTCTCTGAACCAGATAATTACTCAAGCCTTTTAAATATTTAACTTACTTAGGTCTTTAGATAATACTTAATGACACAGGGATGTTTAAAGTATATCCCATTTATCTATGGGTGGCACTACTATGAAATTAATAACGCTTAAGCTTCAGGGCCCCTAATCCTGGACAGACCCCAGAAGCAACTTTAGTCCACATTGCTTAAAACATTTGGGTGTCTACTGTATGAGACGTTTTTTTTTTTTTTAAAACTAGGGGGCTCCGCCCCCTGCTCACTTCACTCACCCACCCCCGTGTTTGTTTTACCGGATATACAATTTAAAGAGATTGTTATTTTCGTGGGAATTGTTACAAATGCATTATTTTCACTTTTACTTTTGTAAAAACAATACTTGTCCTTTATTTCCGGCCCCGTGTGTGGTTGCATCTCTTTCTCGCATGACGTATAACACTGCTGGCGTTGTGAAGGGGAGGCGGCTGAACGCACGCTAAGGAGATGCTGTTGGATCATCTGCTGTCTTTCTGTTGTTGGCGTGCTGCCTGTTCTGCTTGTCGCATGTCGTTGTTTTAAGAGCTGGGAGCACATGATGCGTGTCTGCCAAAATCAATCCAACAAGTGCTAGGTTAGATGTCCGTGGACTTGTTTTAAATGATGGCTCACTGCCTTGCCTCGCGTGTCGTTGTAAAAACTATACTTGTTCTTTATTTCCGGCCCCGGGCGTGGTTACATCTCTTTCTCGCAGGACGTATAACGCTGCTCGCATTGTGAAGGGGGGGCAGCGTCGATCATTTTAAAGCCTGTACAGCCACTGTCCTTTTTGCCACTTTGTGTCTCTGCTGCTCGCATTGTGAAGAAGGGGGATTAGGGTGGCTGAACACACGCAAGGAGAAGTGGTCGGATCTTCTGCTGCGAGCTGCGTGTTTTGCTTGTCACTTGTCATTGTTTTAAGAGCTGGGAGCAAGTTAAAGTGTCTCTCGTGGGACTTCATATTGTCTTCTGAGAAGACCACGTCTCGTCTCCCTAGTCTGCCCCCCCCCCAAGATTTTTTTTATAATAGAGAGACAATGATATTAATAATATAGAAAAGGAATTTTTCAAAGCTATCTTTTATAAAGAATACATTTCGGTCTACCATGACTGAAGAGCGCTTAAATTCTTTTATGCCTCTTGTCTCTAAAAAATGACATTGCAAGTAAGCTCTCATGTGACAAAACTGTTCATAAATATGTTACTAGAAAAACAACAGAAAAAAAAGAGTTTTTGTAAAATATGCTTCATGTAGTGTGAATTCTCATAGGTGTCCAAAATTAAAGATTATATTGACTACGGTCTTTTCTACGTTTTATTTCATCTCATTCTATGATGCATCGTGCATACTGTATATATAATTTTTCCCTAATTTTTCCCCTTCATAACTCAAAATCTATAAGGCATAGGGGCATTTTTATTCATACCTGTGACTTTGATAAGTGAGATAATCCAATGAGGCATTTTTAATCAAAATCTGAGATGTAGTGGTTAAATTTTTAATAACATTTGTGGTAACCTGTCATGGAACAACCCCAATGAAGAAGATAACATTGATTACCCGGACCTCATTGCTTGTTGCGACAGATCAACAGTTCAAGTCTTGCTCTTGAGAACTCAGTTGCTAACATGGCGGGGCTCCATCAATTGGTCCACATTGAATTTTATCTGTAATGGTGACTCACGACTCTAATCAGGATTCAGTTACCAACTCAAGAGTACACTGAAAGCATTTTGAATACTGGACGTGTCACTCTGCTTCATTTGAACTTCTGCCAAGCAAACTTTCTAAAATTAATGATAAATACTCAATTGCTCAGCTGGTTACCAACATCCCAAATTATAAAACCTTGGGAAAAAAAAGAAAATTAAGAAATAGTAATGCAAAAAAATGCAGGCCTAATAAATGTGTGTGGGATGTGACTACTTATAACAAACAGTGTTCAGAATAAGTTAGAAAATATTTTATAATAAACCTTAAATGCCCTGCGATCCAAACAACTGCACCATTCCATAGGCCGGGTTCAAATGGCACTCTGATGCTGGACACTGATCCGTCTCCCTGGCTGAAGCTGCTCTTGAGATCCCAGAAGTATAATTTGTTCCTATCACCACAACTTGCATTGCTAAATAATCAGCTTACTTTAGCATTCCCTGAGCGCAGTTGTTACTTCACACATTTTTCTTAATGATGACCCAGTCCACTGTGTATTTTTCTTTCATAGAAGACCTGCTTTAAGGCTTGTTTCAAAACACAGGTGATTCTGATTGTTTCAGGTGTATGAAAATCTTTCTATATTTTGTATTATGTTTTTGCCACCTACCAACAAAAAGGTAACGAACAGTGACGGCAATACACATACATTGACATTTAATTAAATACAGCTATCCCTATACAACATAATGATGAAGTGTTTCAACATTTATTTCATAATACAGTACACCCAGAGGATATATTTACCTTTTAGGATTACGGAAGCTATCTATTCTATCTTTTTGTAGTTTGCTCTTGAGTTACACCAAGCTACCCCAACATCATAAAGACAGGCAGGTGAGAATTGTATGAAGGTAAGAAAGCTTTTCTAAGAGGGGGGATAATATATTCCATTTAGCCTCTTTGTAAAGGTAATAATGATGATGTCCTAATATTGTGTTCACTCACTTCTTTTTTGTGAATCTAAAATTCACAAATTAAATCAGTGATTTTCAAAATATTAAAACAAAAATGTACAACCCTCTTCCCAACTGGTACTCGTTCTCCATACCTTTTCCCTCATGACTGAAAAACAAGTGAAATGAGATATGGAGTCATTGTGACAATGAGCTCATGTACCCCATGGAGGAGAAGACACAGAGCTAAAAGAAAGACCAAAGAGTAGGAAAGGGAAACCACATCATGAAGTTAATCCAGAATAGCCCCCCGACTATCTGTACAATGTGATGCCAGTCTTTGGTTAGTAAAGGTGGACGAGTTGTTGAGAATTCAAGAAAGACAAGATTAAACAACGATGACTTCCAGACAGAGGGAACAGCAAGGCCACGGGATTTCCAAAGGGACGCTAATAGCACCTTAGCTGTGATGGCAGCACACTGTAAAAACTATAACCTCTATTCAACTTAAAATAATTACAGTAATGATTCACTCTTAATATTATCAATCTGAACCAATAAAATTCTTTTTATCTTATTGAACCCACAATTTTTAATTTGAGGCAAATCCTTTAGAGTGATTGGGTGCAATTCACCTGTTTTATACTGAAGTAAATTTATTTTTCAAGTTGAGGCAAATCATTTAAAGTCATTGGGTGTAATTCACTTGTTTTATACTGAAGTAAATTTATTTTTTAAGTTGTTACAATTTAAAATGATTTATTGGTCGTAACCATTTTTTATGCTATTAGAAATATTATGAACATAACACATTCCAATGCTGTACTTTTTACATTTATTTAAAAATCTAGTGCAAATACACAAGCATTTTGCTGTGTAAATCTTAAATATACAACAAAAAATTATTAAGTGTTTCTACAGCTTTCTTGAAAGTATGTTTTATTACGAGTTCTTATACTTAAAATTAACAGTTGAGAAACAGGGTTACTTACTAGAAATCCTCCGTTATAAAAGTCTGTTGCTGAAAATGACCAGACCGGTATAGCCACGTCCACTCCACTCTGGAAAGTGTTCTTCTTTTTTGGCAGTTGGAAAGCCAGCACACTGGAAAGTTCAACCGGAAGAAAATACAAACGGCCGCTCAAACACACAGCACACGAACAACCTAAAATATTAGGTTAACTGAAATAGGATCTTTATGTTTATTCCCTCCACCATAACTTACTTTGTTACAAACAATTTTTTTTTACTTTGATTGAGATCTGAAACCAAATATTTCAAGCTACAACACTAAATGACTAATCTTAAGTTGCTTGAAAGTGAAAATTTACGTTGAATGAAAAACATCGCTGTTATACTTTTTTCAGTGCAGTCATAAAGATCATCAGCTGGGAGAGAGAGAATAGGAAAGCAAGAAAAAAGAAGAAAGATCCAGGAGGAGGATTTGAGGGGGGACAAGGAAATTAGTGGAGGGAGTTTTATGGACGAAAGTGTCAGGGAGCTGAAGGGGGTAGAGCTATCAAACACAGTCTGGTGCTCACCTTCGCACTCCTTAAAGGACAGTAGTATGATTGCACATTTTTGTTCTAAATACGTACTTTATGTGTAAAGAATTGACTGATTCCTGATTTCTCTCTTAAAGTCACCCTCTTTATTATTCAGTGATCTTTTGTGGTGAATTTTACTTTTATCTAGAAGATGCACAGTATGCCAGAGGGCAATATGTGGTACTGGTATACTGTTGACTGATTAGTGTCCAAAAAACAGGCAAATCTGTCCATTGTTGGGAGCCGAATATTCTTTCTTCCTTTGAAGCCCTTTACATGTCTATCATATTTTTATTGGTAAATGGCCCCTGCACTGGTAAATATTTTTATTTTCTCTTAGCCTCTTATAATATTGTCAGTGGACTAGTGAAACCTAGTGTCTGTGTTAATAATCTAATATAGTACAAGGAACTTCATCTTGAGAAATGATAGCATTTCACATTGCAGTATATTCAAACAGAAAAATCATATAAAGATTGAATGGAAAAGAACCCCTACATAAAAATCAAATAACAGCTCTAATATACATTACAAATAATACAGTAAAAACATGTTTATTAGAAGCAGGCATGTTATGGGTAACCATAAACTTTCCATTGTATTGTTTGCCTTGGCCCACTGGGAGCGGGATCCATCTGTGCAGAGGGAGACTATGGGCACTTTTGTTATTTTTTTAGAAAGAAACACAAACAGCCCCTCAGTGCCATTTCAGGCCCCTGGAGAGGGTCAATAATTACCCAGTGGACCGCCACTCTAATGGCCCCAGCAGAAGCAGGATGTGGATATCTTTATTCCAGGCCAGTCATGCTGGAGAGAAGAGGCAAGCTGGAGGGATGTGGCTGCTGCTTTTTCTCAAGGGCACAGAGTCACGGAGTTCACCTGAGCAGCCGGGGGCTGTAGGGAGGAGTGGGGGGGGGGGGGGGGGTGTAGTTGACTTATAGGACAGTTCAGCTGCAGGGTCACAATTAAAATTCAGCTTGCATGGTAATTGTAGGTGTTCTCCAAAATTATTTTTAATGGCTGATGAATAACTGATGCACAAGTAGTATGAGGGACATTTAAATAGTAATGAGATCAAATGCATAAATCATGGCTTTCACAGCAGTCTACCAGATCCATGTTTATGCACTTGAAGGTTGTCCTAACTTAACGATTGTTTCAAAGCTCCCTCATCCACACAAAAAGCTTTTCCAAACAAGTATATATTATACAGTTTTTCTCCTTCTGTAACATTTAGCATTGGGTATTTTAAAAATTCATCAAATCATCCACAGGATTAAATGCCTCTTGCCGTTAAAAAAATATTGCACATCTTTTTATTCTGCAACTGCGTTCAGCTTTAAAGAACTGCCTGTGAAAGCAAATTTGACCTTCAGCAAGAACGCTTTAAAAATAGTCAAAAAGCACCAATTGTGTCAGAGGAAAACAAACAAGTAACTAATAATAATAAAAATGTTGACTGCCAACTTTTAAGCTGCAGAGACCACAAATGCTACTGTAGGAGAGAGAAACACAGATAGAAAGAGAGAGAGAGAGCACCTGTTAGTTCTTACATCCAGCAAATAACGTGTTTTATGGACTCCTCTTTTGAAAAGAAATTTGCTCTAATGAAGATGCACCTAAAATATGCATCTCAGTACCAAATGCTAATCACTCCATTTATTAATATGTTTCAAGTCAGTGGTCTTTGACTTTAAACCCTAAGGTTGCATATGTTACATTTGCATCTATCTATCTATCTATCTATCTATCTATCTATCTATCTATCTATCTATCTATCTA
>JANRMT010062800.1:11787443-11818860 GCA_026402145.1 Polypterus bichir lapradei | reverse complement strand
CCCCCCCCCCCCCCCCCCACGTCATTTTTGCTATATATTGCCTTTGATTCTTGTAAGTCTAAGCATTATCCTCTGATGAAGACCCCTGGCAGGGGCTGAAGGCTCTGGAATAAAAACTACTTTATGATACATGATTAATTTTTTCTCCCTTTGTGGATCTCCAGCTGCAACTATGCAAACCGTATCACAGACCTTTTCTTCCATATATATATATATATATGTATGTATGTGTATATATATATATATATATATATATATATACTGTAAGAAGGATGCTATATAGCGCCCGACCCGACACAGATTTGACATGGAGGCACGTGTAAAATAAATAAACTTTTATTTTTATTCGTCTGTGGGCTACGCCTTTCTCATACCCACAGACACAATGCAGTCCCAAGCACAGTAATAACACAAAAGCACTTTTCCTTCCTCTCTGGCACCACCACTCCTCCCAGGCAACCTTGTCCTCCTTCCACCCGACTCTGGCCCCTGATTGATGGCCGCTGTCTCCTCATATAGTTCATCCAGAAGTGCTCCAGGTGCTTGATCACTGAGTTCCGGCTGCACTTCCAGGTATGATGAATCCTGCTACCCACACAGGCTCAGGAGTCCCAAACACAGCGCCCCCTGGCAGTGCCAGCGGGACCCAACAGGGCTGTACCCAACTCCCATGGAGCCCTGTGGGAAACCAAGGCACCGCTCCCAGCTGCCTGCCACAATATATATATATGCAGTGGGAGACGGTCACTCTTCAGAAACCTCCTCTTAAACCGTTTTTCAATGGGAAACAAACACACTCTTACAGCTCCTCTTTGCAGGATCATCCACAGGCTTATTGGCTTGCGATGTGACATACTCCTCACGCGAGGCTTCGAACGGTTAAAAGACTGAGCCACAGCCATCCTGAGGTCTCACTCTCCTATCTCTCTTCCCCCAGACTCCCTCTGCTCTGGTCGCTGCTTCCGAGCTGCTCTACCACCTTGAAGAGGAAGACTTTGTGTTCTTTTGACCAGGAGTCAGGCTGAGGCATGAAGTTTAACAGCTGTTCCTTGTGTGGCTGGATCGCTTCTGAAAGACACTTGTGTTTGTATCTGCCTGGACAGCAATAAACCTTCTGCTCCTTGAAAATCCTC
This sequence comes from Polypterus bichir lapradei, assembly GCA_026402145.1. NCBI lineage: Eukaryota > Metazoa > Chordata > Cladistia > Polypteriformes > Polypteridae > Polypterus > Polypterus bichir. The sequence continues at coordinate 11,817,727 of JANRMT010062800.1, read as the reverse complement.
CTGTACAACTTTGTGACCCAAGCTTGATAATATATACGAGTATATATTATATATATATAGATATACACACACACACCCATATACACAAACACACTGTGGGTTCAAGTAAAGAAGGTTGGGTTACCAGCCTGGTAAACCCTGTACAATGGGTGCTGTTCAACTTAAAACAAAAGGACAGCAAAATTATAGCAGAAAAATAGGACCATTGGTTCAAGAAAGATAGGCAAATATGGGCTTAAGCTTTCTGTAAAGCAGTTAGTTGTCTCTGCAGGAGGTCTTCTCTCATTGGGAGAATGGTCCAGAATAAATGAAGACTCTTGGCTGTTAGTGCTTTTAACTGGGGAATCGACCAGAAGGGATGGGACTTCTGCGAAAAGCGAAAGTGACATCACATGTTCCAGGCTTTCTTCTCCTCCAATCTGAGGAAACAAAGGCAGATTCAGTTACTGGCTACATTTACTTCAAGGCCTTCCTGATCAGATATACTGGCATGCTACCAAGGCTTGTGCATGTGACGATATATATAGTAATAAGATGTAAACAATTTTTATTATACAATCAGAATTTGTATAAACATATATGCTAAAACAACAAATGTGAATAAAACCGTATTCAGAACCAGATTGCCTCATTGAGCACATGTTCCTGAGATACTGCTGTATGGTACTTTTTAAAGAGCTTTGTATAGGCGGTGAGCCATTAGTACATTTCCTGATTAGCGGTCCCGTACTGTTAAAATGTATCTCTTAAGTAGAAAAGGTTGCCCTAATTTGTGAGATTCCAAGAGTGGGTATATATGAAGGCCTAACTACCCTAAGACGCTGGGGTCTCAGGTTGTGTTAAGTTTGCATATTTACAGTGTTTTATTCTTTGGTTTCCTTGGTTGGAACAAAAGTTGGTGAAAATAACAAAAATATAAAATATGCATAAAGAATGCACTTTTGGCATAGCTTCTACATCTTCTCAACTTTCAGTGGAGTAAAGCTAGTTCTCAAAATGGATCATTAAGTCTAATTTTAGGATGAGGAACTCCAATCATTATTTAACACTCTTAGAAATACTTGTTTAGAAATACTTGTTAAACATTATTAATACTTATCTTTTGAACCCAATTTCCAAATAGCATCAGCAAAATGAAAATTATTTGGTTCATTTATTTTCAAAGTTGAACAATTCACAAAGGTTTCTTAATATCATATTCTGGATTTCCTCTCACATTCTAAAAATGTAAAGGTTAAATGGATCAGACACTTCATACTATAATGCCATTGTAAAGTGAATTCCTGTAACTAAGTCAGGTATTTGTACATCAGTGGGGTAGACAGAGCATCGCATTCTAGACATTATCTGTATATCATAGAAAGACAAGGTGAATGCAGAAAAAATTAGATTTTCATACCATTTTGCTGATTCCTTTTTCCTAGGAAACTTGTCAAACAAGGTTAAACTACACTTGTATATACAAATATTTTAACAATTGCAACAGAGGCAGCTGAATGACTTGCTCACAGTATCACAGCAAGTAAGGGGTGGAGAAATGAACCAGAAACCTTTTGGTTTAAGATTCTACTTACTGCCTTAGCCATCATAGCATATTGTCTACACACAATGTTAAGGATCTGGTAATTTAGTAGGAATTCAGTACTGTGAGTAATGGTACAATGCCCTTAAGGTAATTCCATATTTTCAGCCCTTTTATAACGGAAAACTAGGCTTGACCAACATATTCATGCGCCATTTGGTCCCATAAGAGATGTATGGATAAGTGTGAAATATGATGTCTCCTTTGCAATCCTGGGTCACATATAACCATGGAAGAATGTCTGGTTCAATGGGTGATGTCTGTTCAGGTAATGCATGACAAATATGCCAACAATGCTTGGCATTCTTAGATGGGATGTTTGTGATGCCCAATCAAGTTAGGCATGCAACATGCAACTATTACATTTACTGGGTGAGGAACTGCTGAAGAGGAAGCTGACCATAAGAACGAAAAATCTAGTGCTGTAAAGTAACCTTCTCCAAATGGGAAATACAAAACAGTCTTTAGATTCATTATGTGGCTAATAGTTTGCTAACTATGGTTAATTATTGTCTTAATAATTGTTATTCTCTTAATTCCATTTTTATACTGAGGCTGCACAATAGAGGGTGCTGCCTTTTCCTTTCTGAGGCTTTAAACATATACTATATGTCTGTAAGTTCTTACAAATAACTATTTATGTCATTATCACAAAGATTATTGCATTATCTGTTCTGTTCATCATAAATTTGGCCTTAATATATTTGTAACATCATCTCAGAGGTAAAGTTAATTCTGTTAACATGGTAATAAAGTTTATGTTACTTTGACATGTGGCTTGAATATGTTCATTTTTCCATGTTAGTTTAATTCCACTCATGGATTCTAATGGTGGGAGACTTTTTGTTGTATCTTCTACGTATAAAGTGGATCTAAGTTGAAGGTATCTGCCAAACTAATCATCAAACATGATAGTGATGGCAGAATACAACTCTTTTGAGCTTTCTTGTACTCAGTGCACCATTGTTGCCTCTTGTTCTATTTTAAAAATATTTGTCTTGTGAGCACATTGCATACCAATACAGCCCAGAGCTCCAGTGAAGGAAGAAAATCACAAATGGACTTTCGGCACATCTAAAGAAGGCATTTAAACTTGGACAAGATCATGGTAAAAACAGAGCTACCTGCACAAGAATGCAACAATTAAAAAAAAAAAAAACGAAATGAAAAGGACACTCTGTAGGGGCGAGGATATTGGGGCCGTTTGATTGTTATAGAAAATCTAACTGAAGTAAATATGCAAGGGATTTTTTTTTTATTTCAGTACATTTTAGCCATAAATAATGTTCTTTGAGAGTCTCTGGTTATAAAAAAGTAAAAAAAGAACATAATAAAACACGTTAACATATTCAAGGAGTGACAAATCACACATGAACAAGAGACAAGCAGTGGTTGGGGTTGTTATGTTGCTTCATAGCAAAATATTACAGCTGGATATTTTTGTCTTAAGTGACATTTCTATTAATTGCCCATTCACAGCTCTTAAAAAGCAATATTTTTTTTATAAATATCAAAACATATTAATTATTTCAGTATGTTTGGAGGACAGCAATGTTAAATTAGCATTGTGTGGTTTGTTTTGGTCACTCTGGCACCTTAGCACTGTGCCACACTGATAACACTGTATGCCTGTCACTTTGACAGCAGTGGTCCACCAATCCGGTAATCCTAGCGTGCTTTTCTGTAGGACAATCTACACCATGGACGTTTTAGCATTACCTAGAAATATTTAAATCAATTTTCATTTTTATGAAATAAGGTATTTATTCTCTGTGGTGGGCTGGCGCCCTGCCCGGGGTTTGTTTCCTGCCTTGCGCCCTGTGTTGCTTGAGATTGTGTCCAGCAGACCACCGTGACCCTGTAGTTAAGGATATAGCGGGTTGGATGATGGATGGATGGATGGATATTCCGGGCATCACGGTGGCGCAGTGGGTAGTGCTGTTGCTTCACAGTTAAGAGACCCGGGTTCACTTCCCGGGTCCTCCCTGCGTGTAGTTTGCATGTTCTCCCCATGTCTGCGTGGGTTTCCTTCCACAGTCCAAAAACATGCAGGTTAGGTGCATTGGCGATCCTAAATTGTGCTTGGTGTGTGTGTGTGTGTGTGTGCGCCCTGTGGTGGGCTGGCGCCCTGCCCAGGGTTTGTTTCCTGCCTTGTGCCCTGTGTTGGTTGAGATTGGCTCCAGCAGACCCCCGTGACCCTGTAGTTAAGGATATAGCGGGTTGGATGATGGATGGATGGATGGATATTCCGGGCATCACGGTGGCGCAGTGGGTAGCACTGTTGCCTCACAGTTAAGAGACCCGGGTTCACTTCCCGGGTCCTCCCTGCGTGGAGTTTGCATGTTCTCCCCATGTCTGCGTGGGTTTCCTTCCACAGTCCAAAAACATGCAGGTTAGGTGCACTGGCGATCCTAAATTGTGCTTGGTGTGTGTGTGTGTGCCCTGTGGTGGGCTGGCACCCTGCCCAGGGTGTGTTTCTTGCCTTGCGCCCTGTGTTGGCTGAGATTGGCTATAGCAGACCCCCGTGATCCTATAGTTAGGATACAGCGGGTTGGATAATGGATGGATGGATATTTATTCTACATAAACAGAAAAAATACAACTGTTCTTGACTATAGTAACATTTATTATTCCCATCAAAAATTGTAGGTGTTCTTTATATGTTTAAGAGTGCAGGGTTCCAATTTGGCAAAAGATTTGGTCTGTCACATCCAGGTTTTGAGAAATGAAGGTTTAAAATGAAAAAGTTATATACTTCAAAAATGAATATAGACTTGAAAAAATGATAAATTACACATGTAATTACTTTAAAAATAATTATTACTTTGTGGAATCCCAAAAATAGTTGGAGGGCCAACTAGGCCATTCTGTTTACTATCTTTTTTTCCAGCAAAGAAATGGTTACAATTAAATAAACAGGAGCACGGAGATGGCAGAACACAAAATATGCATTTGGATCGTCTAACTGGGAGCTCCATCCTGCCGCAAGTCTGGATCTAAGTGAGACGTCACCTTCCAGGGATGGGCTCTTTTATATGTTTCCAAATGGGGGGGCGGGTATTGAGGAAACAATGGGGGTGTGGCCAGTCGGCTTCCTGGGATGTCTTCTCTGTGCTCCGCAGGGCAGCGATAAGAGAGTTACTGACAATGCTTCCCTTCACGCTGGTGTGGTACCATATACCTGATCCGAGGTAGCAAGGTGATCCTCAGACTCAACTTATGAAAAGTAGTCACTTGCTAGTTTTAGTGTTTCACGGTGGAATGAACAACACAAGTCTGCTCACATAGACAGACTCATTCCACTTTCCACTATACCATTTTTCCATTTGAGCAAAGTCCTAGCGGACCCTCTCTGTCATGTTTATCAGAGCCCACTGCTATGTTCTTGGGAAAGATAATCCACCAACAAAGAACAAGGAACAAAAAAGGAATGGTGCATAACATTAAACATAACCGAAAATACGTACAATAATGACAAATAATAACTTAAATACAACATAAATAATAATATACATGAATTTAGATTGATACATAACCCTCTCATATTCAATGCACCGCTCGCTGCCTGAAGGAGGTCTTAGGAAAGCTGTCTATCAGGGTGGTCCTGCTTCTTGGGGTACCACCGACAGAACACATGGAATGGAAACACATTTAAAGTGACAGAACTCAATTATTAAATTCTAAACACATATAACAGAAATCACATCAAAATATATAAAAAAATAACTTAAAAATAACAAAAACAACAAATAAATATAAGACAAGGGAAAACGCCCTGGTTGAAACACAACACTTATGAGACCAATTTTAGGATACAGAGGGCACAGGAAATAACTTTTGCCAAGTCATTAATTTGTTTTCCACTTCCAACTCTAGATGCCCCTCATCTGCCCTGCCTCCAGCTCCATCTTCTCTGGCACTGGTCCATAAAAAAAGACTAACATAGAAGTTGGCCCTCAGTTGATAACACTGAAAGACACTCTGGTGTTAGAGACAGACTGTTTTTTAATTGTTTGTTTTCTCCCATTTTTATCTACAAAAACTTTGCCTATGGCAATTAAGCAACTTTTCTTCTTCACCTCATCAGTTTTTACATTTCTCATTTTTCTGTTTGTTTACAACATATTGTGTAAAGTTGTAAATGGAACTTATTAATGCTATCCTCGAACCCAGCCACAGGGGATGCACAAACCAGTGTGTTTCTTTGTGCCTGAATAAATAGGGAGGTTTACGTCTCGAAGGGCATCCGGTGTAAAATTTAGCCAAACCAATATGCGTACAACAATAGAAATTTCCATACCAGATCTTTCGAGCCCCAGGTTAACAACAACCACCGCCAGTACTGTTAGCCAACAGGGTGCTGGCGGAAGTTGGGCTACTGTTGGCTGAAGAAGAAGAAGAGGAGGGAGACGTGTCCGGAGGCAGGAGGAGAGGAGGAAAGTAAAGAGATTAGAACTGAGGGTAGGAACTTTGAATGTTGGCAGTATGACTGGTAAGGGGAGAGAGTTAGCAGATATGATGGAGAGAAGGAAGGTTGATATATTGTGCGTGCAAGAGACTAAATGGAAGGGGAGTAAGGTCAGGTGGATCGGAGGAGGATTCAGATTGTTACTACATATTTATGTTATCAAGACTAGCTTTTCAGTTTAAAACTGTGAGGTGTGCCCTAGACCTGTGGACAAGCAGCGGGCCAATTCCGACAAAGTACAGTTGTAGTGTTCTTCTTGGAGTCAGAGAAGGGGAACAAAGTATTGTACTATCTTAGAACACAGCGTGATCAGGTTTATGAGACTTAGTAAGGTGTGTAATGTTATAAAAAATTCCGCACGTATCAGACAGACTGCTACAGACAAGAAAAAGCACTTATATGGCATTAAAAATTATGGAAGCCGTATCTTATTATTTATTTTTAGACTGAAGTATAGTGCGATACTGAATCAAATATATTTAACATAATGCCATAGAAAAAGACAAACAATGCATGGAAATATTTATATAGTGTAATAAAGAAATAGAAAAATGCACATCAACATACATTCAACCATTAATCTTCAGTAAAAAGCCACAGAGTCATTCCCTAATTAATAATTAATTAAGAAATTGCCTTAACATCTACATCTAGTGATGGCGATTGTTGTAATTGTCTGATGCCCTGTAATCACCTTTCTGCGTACAGTTTTCATCCACTTCCATATTTTTTTTTTTTTTTGCGTGTTATTGTGTGTTCATAATGTGCATCGAAATATCCTGCCAGCTTTCTCCATACTGTATTCTGTTGTGTCTTTGCCGGTGTCCTACAGATCTGATATAAAAGCTCACACAATATGTATTATATAGAACTTGTGTAAATTTTGAAATTCTTTACAATTATTGTCTTGCCTCTGACTAGGTATTTTATACCCTGGTGAATGTTGGACTAAATTGGTTATTAAGGACAGAAAAGCGCATAATGAACGACAAGTATCGACTTTTTGAGTTACAAAGAGACAATTATGCTTCAGATACAATTCAACTAACATGTACCACTCGTTGTCATTCCTTTCCGTATAGGGATTTCGAAACCTTTTCAAATATTCCAAGTGAATGATAGTAACATTTCGATCTAATGTAGCTTAACAATGGCAATTATTTTTTATTATGTTTACATGAGGATGTACATTTTCCCTGTGCTCTGAGACTTTAAATCAAGAGGGATGTGTATCGGCATACCACTAATTGAGAGACAGCAAGACCTAAAGTGCTGGTGTCTTATTATTACCAAGCAATCAGATGGACAGCAAAGCAAATCAAGGAGAAATGCGTGGCCAAAACAAGACAAGATGCGGATGAGTTAAACTTGGTATTGATCTTGTTGTGCTATTACTTGAGGCAGCACTTAGACCAGAAGATCATCTCCTTTTAGTATCATAGAACGTAGTCTTGTCTTGATCTGCTGCTGGCACGATACTATCACAAGTACACTGTAGCTGGCCCTATATACTTCTAAATATGTATATTTCTATGTAAATACAGTATGATGTTTTGTTTCAGCATTAGCTCTCCTGGTTTTGTTGTAGGTTATCTGGTGTTTTAATGTGTTGGTCCTATATTTGTAATTAGTGTGAAGTGTCCTTGGCTTATAAGCTAAAATTAACTTTATAACAAATAAATGATTTTTTAATATTGCCAAAGGACAAAGCAAGAATGTTTGATTGCGTGATGCTTATTTTTATCACTTGATGTTAATATTGTAAATATGCTGGTGTTTTCAGTGGTAAAAATGTGGAAATGTGCCTTTTTCTAATACAATTGAATAATTACAAATATGAGCATTGACCTGAGAGCAAAACTTCAGCGTTTTCTTAGAGCAGAAGATGGTTAATCAACTCAGTGCTAATGGCATGGACAAAAAAAAACAACAAAATTGCAATAACAAAAAAAAGCCACAACATCATATTGATCAAATTAATTCTGTGGTTTGACTTTCCTAAAAGCCTTCTCACAATATATAGCGGGCCTTGTATACTGTATAACTGAGTTGATTGAAGCAGTGATGTATCTTCTTTAAAGAAAAAAAAAAAACTCATGTTCACAGATTGATCCCATTATAATAAAGGAATTCTTGGCAGAGAAACGCAGGAGATGGAACATTTAGACCTAATGTCTAAAGGAATAAACTGTGGAAAAGGGCAGTGTTCCAAATTCTGGCAATCAACCTTTGCTGTTTTAAACTTAAAGCTTAAGGAATTTTACAAGGGTCACATTGATCAGTCAACACCAGATGGTCATTTATGGTTTGAAAATTATTTTCTGTATGCTAAGTGACAAACAAAAATCCACAGACACATTTACTAATATATAATCAAGTTCCATACTGTACTATTCAAAATGGTATTGATTTGGTTTTTATTATATTTGTGGAGTGACGTCCTTCCTTGCACAATATAGTTCACCTCTGGCGCCCCACAAGCCTCACCAGAATACACAGAACTCAAATCTGGATGAATCGACAAATAATACATTGCCAACAGTGCTTATTGCTGCCTTATAAATCTCACTGGGTTAGTAAGTGCATAGTGTATGTAACTTTTAATGACTGCAAATAAAGCATTAAAAACTGCATTCATTTAAAGGATTCAAGGATAATATTTAACTAGGCAGGCAGTGTGGTCTCGAGACTATTAGTTTGGATGGACTTGAAACCACATAGCCATTGGTCCGACTCCAACTGTTAACTCATTACAGTAGTCCATATGACACAGCGCAACTCTCGTATCCCACCTCTACTTAAACTGTAATAATCTATATCTTGTGCTGCAGGAGCAATATGGAAAGTGTTTTTGGGATATTATTTTGGGAATGAATGGCCTCTTCTTGTTTTTCAAATTGCTTAAATGTTTCTGTTCTTGATTGCTTTTTATTACTAAAATATAATGCCATCTTCTCAAATACTAGCATATATTTTCCAACAGTTAAATTGATCAATTACAAAAACCACCATTTTTAAGCCAGGGACGGTAGGACCACAGGGTCCTAGACTGGACGTGTATTGGCATTATCACGATCTAATATTGTTTATGTCACATTTGACCTATAAAAGCACAAATAAAGAAAAAGGTCGATAATATTTTAGTCATCTCCTAATTCAAGAGTTGCTCCTGTTTTGTATGATATGATCTGCTGTGAATTACAACCGTTGATAAAAAGAAGCTGTCTTAGCGATACCCATTTTCATACTCTATAAAATCATCTTTTTTAAGTTGAAGATAAGTTTCTTCACTCTCCAGTGAAAAAATAAAATATTTACAGGCATCACCAGTCAAAAGATTTATTGACAAAACTTGAAGTTAATTTGTACTTTCCAAGAAGTTCATTTATTTTTCTGGAATACCAACTTGCCAGTTTCTTACGAACGACATTAGCATTACACTCTGCAGTAAAAGAGGCTTAAGAGCTACTTTAAAATAGCATTGCCTGTGTAAAAGAGGATAATTCAGTTGCTGTGGCAACCATCGTTACAGTATAATTTTTAAACATTTTAAAATTCTATTGATATTGTTCATAAGAGTAATTTATCAGGTTCAAGTATAACACATACTGGAAGGAAGTGCAGAACTGAAATGTAGGTTGATTTCAGTAGTTCTCCACTAATGTGATGCAATACAAAGTACAAGCATTATAAAAAAAAATGTTCAGTAAGGTAAAATGCTGCACAATAATCAACTTCTACAGACCATGAATTATAAAACCAAGATAGCATCAATCAATTCTGGCAACTGCAAAACTGATGTCAAAAAAATGCCTGGGTGACACCTCCATAAAACATTCAACTGAAAGTTCTTTGGATGGGAGTGTAATTATATGTTGCCATCATTATAATTAAGTGCTGCAGTCACATACATGAATATTATTTAATTAAAGCAGGAGTTCAACCATCTCACATTTCTTTTCTGTTTCCATTTGCTGTAACACAAATCAAAAGAGTAGGCCCCCAAGTGGCTTACTCAGTGAAGGAGGCAAAATGTAGAGGCACACGTCTAGGTTTCAAAGCCTGGTCTCCGATTTGAAACACGGGACCCCAGGGCACTAACAGATTGGCGGGGTGCTATCTAGGGAGAGGAATCCTCAGTTGATGAGGCATTGTTAAAGGCAGTTTTAAAAGACTTTAAATGAATTGTCAGAACAGCCCATAAAAGTAGGATACAGAAGGCTTAACTAAGTAAATCACGGCTGGATTACCATTTTAGAATAAAAATAAGAAGCGACTTGGCTGGATAATATTTTAAAAAGATTAGACTGAATGTTGACTGGTCAGACAGCTGTTTTAATAAAGTGTGCAGAAAATGTCTCTTGGGTGCGTTAAGTGGAGAACATTTTCAGTCATTTACAATTCGCCAGACCCAAGGCAGTTCGCAATTTCAGTCGGCAACCAGGACTGGATGGTTTTTTTTTTTCGTCCTTGCTCATTTTGCAGGATTGAATGCAGATTCACTTTAAGTCCCCTCAACTGCTCATGCTCTTCGTAAAAATCAATTTCAATACCTCACAACGAGGAGCAGTATCATGTCCACCTTTGGTGGTGAAGAAGGAGCTGAGACTAAAGACAAAATTCTCAGTTTACCAGTTGATCTTCATCCCGACAGCAATGAGCAGTGGGCAATAACCAAATGAATGAAATTGTGAGTACAAGCGTCACAAATGAGGTTTCTTTGCAGGATGTCTAGGCAGACACAACAGGATAGGATTCAGGAGAACCTTAGAGTAGAGTTGCTGTAGATCGAGAGGAGCCAGTTAAGGTGGCTTGGTCATGCTGTAAGGATGTCACCGGTCCACTCGTCCTATAGCTACTCTAGGCACATACCACTGGTTGGAGACCCTGCAGTAGACCCTGGACATGCTGGAGGGATTATGTCTCTCTGATGGCTTGGGAACACCTGAGAAATCCTCAAAAAGAGTTGGAATCTGTAGCTGGTGTGATAAGAAATAACGTTGGATACTCAAAAAGATTTGGGGAATGACCCCGTATATTGTCCACCGGACAAAGTTGAACAGAATATTGGTCAAAAAATGAATCAAAATAGATTACATCAGACAATGACAGTTTGGTTCAATGCGTTTTTATACAAAATGGCCGCCGGAAATGACATTGAGGAAATGACGTCATCGTTGTTGGCCTAGAAGTGACGTCATAAGAAAGTGCCGGAAGTGATGTCATCGGGTTTGGTCGGAAATTGCGTCATAAAGCAATGCCAGAAGTGATGTCATCGGTGTTGGCCAAAATTGACATCATAAAGAACTGCCAGAAGTGATGTTTTCGTGGTTGGCCAGAAGCGACATCATAAAGCGGTGCCGGAAGTGATGTCCTTGGGGTTGGCCGTAAGTGACGTCGCTGTGCAGGAACCGGAAGTGACGTCACGGACGTTGCATGTTTTGTTGTGGAAAGCCATTTTGTGAGTCCGGAAATAAGGTAAGATGGTTGTTATTTTTCTTCTTTATTTCTGTTGGCAAAGAGAAAGAGATATCAGTGCACATGACCCACCCTTCACCTCGTGAAATATCACTCACCTTAGGGCTTAATGGCTGCCTCCTAATCGTGTGTGTGTGACACTGGATACAAGAATGTCTAAGCTGAGCTGCTTGGCTTGCTGCTGATGTGACCCTTAACTGGAAGAGCAATTAAGAAGATGAGACGAAATAAGATGAGTTGAGATCTTATTCTCAAACTTGCTTAATCCAGATATACTCAGAGCAGTGGTCACTAGGCAGAAAATAGCCCTGGCCAGGGCAACAGTCTATCACAGGACCAACTCACACATGCACACATTCACAGTCATGCTTGGGTCAATAAATTTCAATTCTTTATAGGTGGCAAAGTGTGAATTACATGGAAGTCATGGGAGGAGTAACATGGGTTGATCATCTACTGTAACGTATCCAGAGCAAGAAGCAGTTCAGGACACAGTGCTAGTACAACACTGAAACCAACACTCAGGTCAGTATGAAATCACCAGTTAGCGTAGCTTGCACATCTTTGAGAATAGCTAGAATAAAACCCAAATAGATGGGGAAAATGGCACACTCTAGGTAGGCAGTGACTTAGTGTGTGGTTGAACCCATGACACTAGATTATTAGGTGCTAGTGCTAGCCGCTGGACCAGCCTTTACTGTTACTTTGGGAATGTGCATGTTCAGTGAGTGACTTTCTCTCCTTATATCTGTTCCAGAGGCTTCATCACGAACACATTCTTTTTCTTTATTGCATGTTAATGAACAATACGTGCAGCTATATTCCTTTGTTTGAGCCTCCCTACCAAATATAATGATCCTGATTCTAATGTATTGTCATCACATACAGCACAGTTCATTGCTTCTTATGTCCTCTGGCCCATGCCTTAATAAAATCAAATAGGTCAAAGTTTATAAAAGAAAGGGTATCACTAAAAGAAAAATGATAATAATAGAGCCGTACATACTATAGTGTTGGAAGCAAAAATACAAAGTAACAAGGACAACACAATAAAGCTTCATTTTCCACTGTGCCTTCCTGCACAGGAGTTGTGCCCAATCTGTTAGGAAAAGTGGCTGCCGTACTTGCCTGCTGAAATGGTACCTTAAGAAAGTGTCCTCCTGCTCACATCTTTAACTTTCTCTCCTTCATCTTGTCTCTGTTCCTCCTGTCAGTCAACTGTAAGCTCACTGTTTTACTTCTGGAGAAGGCATAGAGATCAGCTGATGGCTTGGGACTGACACAGAGGACTCCTGGGACAGCCTTCTTATAACTCTCCCTAGCAGTACCAGGCGTCCCTACAATATTTGACCTCAGTTCTCTCTTAAAAGGCCAGACTAACATTATCTGTCCATTAAAATGAGGAACCAGAAGCCACCTACAGTTTAATGGATTCCTTGCTCACACTTACCAGACTAAAGGACTTCTAGTCATTTTATCCATATGTGGTCCCATGATTAATTAACTCTGCAGGATCTTGCATTGTGTTGGGGCAGAGTTTCCCATATTGTTTGTGGTCTAGTAACAGTTCCAGTGCTAAACTTGCACCTTATCTTACAGCTTTACTCCTCTTCTTCACTCTATTAAATAGCCTGCAGATGTAGGCCTTACCAGGACCTCCTTCAAAGTACACAAGTTTGCTTGTTTTAGGTTTGTCAGAAATTAATTGATCTTCGTATTTTGAAGTATATTCTTGTTTTCTTGTGAAATGCCTCGTGAAGGATACTATATTGTATTCATATATATGTAATGTAAAGTTGAGTTACTGACTGACTGACTGACTCACTTACTCTCTCTTCAACAAAAACATTATTTTCCTGTTTAGTTAAAAGCCGAAATTTGGCACGATGGTCCATCTACAGGGCCAGATTAAGATGAAATTGGGCCTGATGCTGCAGCCTATTTTTTCTCGGCATTGGCGCATGTGCATTCGACACTCACCGCACCTGCGCACTCAGACCAACCAAGGAGCCTTAATTGCTTGCGACGCAACCAGCCAGACTTTATTGAAAATGAATAATAATAACAACGTAGTGTTGTAACAACTCGAGATTAACATCAAACTATGTAACATCAACATTCAATAGCAATTGTCTGAAAAGTGCACTTAATGCAGAAAACCTAACAATGAAATACACAAAATTTCGCAATTCTCTTACGAAACAGAGTAAGAAAAAATGAATTTGCAGAGACATTGGGTCAAAGTGACTCAGTTCAGGCCCCTGAGGGTAAAAATTTGTCCACGATTTAAATTTCATAATAGACCAGAATTAAAAATTCTAAACATCCATGCCGGGCCCGTGGGCCGGCTTTTAGTTTTACCTTTACAGATAACCATTTAAATAGCCATCGATTTTTACTGTACAACTAACTTTCAAGGTGAAAAATTTACTACGTGGCACTTACCGAACAATAATAAAGTGGCCAGAATCCCCAAGATATTGCAAAAAACGCAGCTAAATTACTAGGTAAACTGTTTAATGTAAAATTGATAGCATTAACTTGAAATCTTCAGTTAACAATAAAGACAATGACATTATAGTTACGTCACAGCGCAAAGAACAATAGTAACTGTATAATAAGTAACGCTGTGTCTAGGCGTCCGAAAGTTGGATTCCAAATTTCATTCTAAGAATTATTTTGAGGTTAATATAGCAAAGGAAAACTGTTCAGCTTCCGGAAAATTCTCGTCTGTTTTCATCTGGGCCTACTTCAGGAATGAGCCTAATGCTGCAGCATCAATAGCACCCACCTTAATCCAGCCCTGTACATCTAAGGTAAAAAGTATCTTCTAAGAAAGAACATTTCAACATATTAATATTTAGGGGTAACCTATCCCCACAATTTAAAAACTAAATACTTCCAAATCCCAAAAATGTATTGACTCATTTAGTGACATGAAAAAAGAGAATTAGAAGACCCATATTTTTTTCTTTGTTGATGTTTGTCACTAATAATAATGTAGTGATGTAATAATGTATTCTTTGGCACAGCGTCCTTTTTTCAGCTGATCATTGAGAAGGAATCACACAGAGAAATGGGGATTTTGATTTACGCAAATGAAGGCCACTATCAGAATCAAATCTGAGGAACAAATGTTCAGTGAAGCTCAAAAAAAGATGCACATAGCAATTTGTGTCCTTGGGTATGTTCAGTACTTCCTATTCTGTTGGCTTCATCTAACTCCTCACAATCCAGTAAAACATACATACTAATCCAATGGATTGGGGTGATGTTGGCCCTCTTGGATTGTTGACCGTGCATATTTACATATAAGAACGTTCGAACAATCTAGACTAGAACAGGCGATTTAGCCCAACAAAGCTTGTAAATCCTCTACACTTAATTCTTCCAAAACACCATCAAGTTGAGTTTTGAAAGTCCCTAAGGTTCTTCTGTCTACTACAGTAATTGGTCACTTATTCCATGTGTCTATGGTTGTCTGTGTGAAGAAAAACGTTCTAATGTTTTTGTGAAGATTGCCCTTAACACGTTTCCAACTGTATTCCCATCTTCTGGATGAACCCATTTTAAAATAACCAATCTTGATCCACTGGACTAATCCATCCATCGATTATCCAACCCACTATATCCTAACACAGGGTCACAGGGGCCTGCTGGAGTCAATCCCAGCCAACACAGGGCATAAGGCAGGAAAAAAAACCCCAGGCAGGGCACCAGCCCACCGCAGATTGGACTAATTCTCTTTGTAATTTTAAACACCAGTCATTTCCCTTCTTAGTCTTTTTTTTGCTTAAACTGAAAAGGCTCGACTAATTTAATCTTTAGTCATAATTCATCCCCTGTATCTCTGAATCAGGCTAGTCGCTTTTCTCTGGACCACCTCTAGTGCTGTTATGTCCTTTCTGTAGCCTAAAGACCAAAACTGCAAAAAGGACTTCAGATGAGGTCTCACCAGTGTGTTATAAAGCTTGAAGAGAACCTCCAGTGACTTGTACTCCACACATCAAGGCGCTATATAACCTGACATTCTGTTAGCCTTCTTAATGGCTTCTGAACACTGTCTGACATTTGTAGTGTTTAGTCCACTACGACTCCTAAATCCTTCTCATAAGGTGGACTCTCGATTTTCAGACCTCCCATTGTGTACTCAGACCTCACATTTTTACTTCCTATGTGTAATACTTTACATTTACTGACATTAAAATTTATCTGCCACAAATCTGCCCAAGCATGTATGCTATCCCTCTGTAATTATTCAACAGATTCAAGATTATTTGCCAATCCACATATCTTGGTATCATCTTCAGAGAACTGGGGTGTCCATTTGCAGGTCAAACAACTGTGTGCCACTATGCTGTCGTTCATAAACTGAGAACACTTCAAGCTCTGGGTACAATAAACAGACGCCATGCCTTGGTCAGTTTAAATGCTTACACAGTTGGTCCCCAACTGACAAGACATATTTCTTTCTTACCCGTTCTTTTCTGTACAATTCTTAAAATGTTTAATTTATTCCATGGGACATGTAAAGATGTAGCTTATAAACGTCAATGCTGCATGTAGTACATTAAAGTAAACCACAATTTAGTGTATATTGCTTTTAATCTAAATCCTCCAAAACTTTGTAATGGCACAAGATCATAGTGTTACATTCAAATCTGATTGAAGCTACCATTTGTACAGGATATGCTACAGGGTGAAATTATATTTATATCCAACATCCTAATTTGCCTTCCTGTTTGAAATCAAAATAATAGTTTTATGTAAAATTGTGTTTTCCAAACACCATCAACAAAATCCAAAGTAAGAACTGATCTTGCTGATTGGCAATTGTACGCAGCATGTTCAAGAGTAAATAAACTACCAACATTAACCTGTATTAGTAGAAAAATAACAATTACCATATACAGAACAGTACAGTACTCAGATAGCTACATAGTAGTTCTGATACATCCAGTTAACAGCATCATAACCAAAGCTCATTGTCTTAGTAATTTTCTTGGTGAAGCTGGATAACAAAGCTGGTATAAAATAAAAACCTTATTGACTGATGCCAAGAAGTGGGTGGAAATCAGTGCAATTGTGACTGGTGCCCTTTCCAAGTGTTGTTCTTGTCATGTACCCTATGATTGGCTCCAGATGCTCTAGATAAGCAGGTTAGCAAGATGCATGGATGGATGAGAAAGATTTGACTGTTTCAATGAAACACTCAGCACATCTCCATGCTCATACAATGATACCTTTACTTTATTAACAAGCACCTTGTGAAATCATCAAGAACATTGGTGATAGAATGTTGAAAGGTTGAATATCCAAACTAAAAAGAAAAGAGTAATTACTGACCTAAATGCAAATTTTAGTTAAAAATACAGAACCTTAGAAAAGACATAAATAAGGAAGAAAACTGAGCAAAGGATGTATACTTTGAGGAGACTCTGCTCTTTAGTGATGATGTTTAATTCCGGAGAAGTTTCAGCTCGCAAACTGTGTGTGTCTCCCTCATTTTTGTTTTTCTTTTTTTTTTTACTTTCGAGACACCCCATGCCGCCCTTTGTCTTTCTTCTCCCTGGCTCTCATATGCTCTGTAGCCCACCTTTAATCCAGTATAGCCGCCTAATCCTGGGACTTACTGTTGGCCGCTTACCTTACATTGTTCTATTCATGAGATCCTTTAGCGGCTCCTTGCTTCGACGACATGCCCTCACCTGTTCCCTTTATGTGGTCACATCAAATAGGATTTTTTTTCCCTGATCACTTTGAGAGTTACTTCATGTGTGTTCTTGTTTCTCCAGCTCACTATTTCAAATGCTGGACAAAGAGTACAATAGAAGGTTAATATTTGTTATCATCGTTATCTATAGTCTATTATATTTTCATTCTTCCAAAGTCTGATTTGTGAACTTCTCCAGCAATTTTGTCACTCACCAAGGTTTGCTTTTCTTATAGTTTGGCAAAACATGCACTTGTGCTGCTCTGCTGTGAAGCACTCGGGGAAAAATGTTTAATGAGCATATTGTTATAATGTAAGTCTCCCTTTGTGGATTTTAAGAGAACATTTATGAGACAGCAAGTCAATGTATTTTTATATAAATATAAAAAACCTGTGAATTGAGACAATTTGGGAAGAATGTTTATATATACATATATATATATATATATATATATATCAATTATTTGGTTAAGTTTCTAAGCTGCATTATAGAAAGCGAGGGCCTCATTTGTCATAAGAGTTTACATGCTCTCCTAAATACAGTTTGTGCAGACACGCTTTAATTGGAATGTGAAATGGCACTCATTTATCTACAGACCTGCTACAATCATTCATAGCCATGCTTTTAATTAATATGATTTTGGCCGATACAGTTTGACAAATTAATCTGTGAAGTTGCTTTGTTCATTATAGGATGCTTGAGCCAGTTCTAACAGCATAAGGAACGGGTTGGAGAGAAGGCGATTCAGTTACGGGGCACACGTCCACACAGTCACCAATTTAAACCTGGCAAATCCCTCACAGTCGCTAAACTGCAAGCAGACAGACCAAACCAGGACTCAAACCTATGTCTGATCCCCGAGAGGGTAACCGCTGCACCCCCTTTGACACCCCCTTATCAGATTTTAGGGTCATAGGGTCCAGAACTTATCCTGTTACCCTATGACAGAAGGCTGGAATAAAGCCGCTGTCAGTCACAGGGCCCACAATCGCACTGAGTCACGTTTAAAGTTCCCAGAGTACTTAACGCAAATGTCTTAAGAACGTGGCAATAAAACTGGACTTTTAATCTATGAGGAGAACTTGCACACTCCACACAAACTTGGTTTCAGTGAATGGGAGCACTGAAACAGGAGCCTGGAGTACATCAGGTAAGCTGATTTATGTTTTCTGTTAATTGAAATGAAGTCATGGATCTTAATCCATTCTTGTTTAAATGGCGTCGGAGGTTGGCAATGTGTTGTATGTTGGTTGAAAACTGTAACCAGAGTTTTTAAAATAAGCACTAATGATCCATGTGATACTGTGATCTGTGAGTGTGATTTTTCATTTAGTATACTTCTGCTAACTCAAGCCAAGCAGACAAATCTTTCAGACTGGGACCTTAAAGATGTTTAGTGATTAAAGCAGATGCACTAAAAGAATGAGCCTAATCCATACATAGCATGGTTAAATGGTGAACTGAATGTGCTAAACTGGTGGTCAGGGGAAAGTTCGGCTCTCAGAGCTTCATTAAGCAAGGAGCCATGTTCTACAGATGGAATAAGTCTGTGTCTGTGAGCAAATTCCTCCACACTTATCAAAAATGAGCCTGCAATCATCAATGATCCCACTGAAGAACTGTGAAACAATTGCATTGCTTCATGGCTTCTCTTCGGCTAAAAGTAATTATTCTCTAATGATATTAGAAGTGAAATACAGTATATACTTTATTTTGTGTTACATTTCTTTTGTTTAAATTATCTTTGCCATGGTTACTAGAAATGGATATACGTACAGGTTAAAGTATGATTGCAATTCTAAGAGAACATGTTCATAGGGAGCACGTGCCACCCGTTACAGACAAGCAAATACAAATTTCACTGTACATGCAACAATACTGGAATGACTACAACTGAATTGATCGCAAGGTGGAGACCATCTTACATAGGGTGGCAGTCCACCTTAGAGCACGTACGCTCACACAACCCAAGATTTGACAGCTAACATGGACATCTTGGGCAAGTGGGAGGAAGACCCTCCATTACCACAGAGAGAACATGCAAAACTCCACACAGGCAGTAATTGGACAGTGACATTGATCACTACAATGCAGTGCAATACTATTCTCTTAATTACAGACCCCTCCTTAAAACGTACATATAGGAGATCTACACACAGCATACAGGCGAAGAAGACAGTGTTCAGTTCACATGCTGTGTCATGAGTATTCTGAAGTAGCATCTTGGTTTTTCCTCAAAAAGTAATCAATCCATTCTGTATATGCAGCCCAGCAGCAGGCCTCAGTGAGCTGACTGATTCGGCTTTATTCAGTTTGATTAGTTTGTTATTTAGATAGATAGATAGATAGATAGATAGATAGATAGATAGATAGATAGATAGATAGATAGATAGATAGATACTTTATTAATCCCAAGGGGAAATTCACATTTAGGCAGTGACTTTGCCAGCAATGTTCAAAGGGAACCACATCATTCCACACTTTATCACCCAGATTATTAGATTTAAGTAAGAGAACCCCAATTTCTCTAGGGTTTTTCATTTTTTAGTAATAAATGTTATAAAATGCAGGCATTCTATAGTTTATGCCTACATTTTTTAACATTTATTACTAAAATATGAAAAAGTTTCTGTTTTAACGATGTGTTTACACAGATTACTGTAGAAATGGAACACACATGAAATGCAAGTGTTCCAAATAACGATATAGTATTTATAAAAGGTGTCATTTTGCTTGACTTCTCACTCTATACAACTCTAAACAACAGACACACAGGTAAACAGACTTGAGCTGAGAAAACTGTGCAGGGTGGGGAATGCGATAGCAGGCTGCTTATCAACACATTTAAAGGACAAAAGACGCTGACGGAGAGGTGCAAAGTGTTTTAAAGTGGGACTTATCTACGAGTTTTTTCGTAGGCTCTGGTAATTCTAGTGTTATTCATTGTTAGTGTGTCATAGGGGGATGTGCAGCATTGTTCATAGTGGCACTCAGTTTTGTTTTAATTCTCTCCTTTGCTACAACCTCCAGGGGGTCCAGACTTTGTCCCATAATTGAGTCTTCCCTTTTTATAATAATAATAATGTTACATTTATTGAGCGCCTTTCACAAACCCAAGGTTGCTTTACATACAGAGTAAAAAAAAAAAAAAATTATGGTTCTATATACTACATAGATAGATAGATAGATAGATAGATAGATAGATAGATAGATCTACAAAATTTGTATTGCTGTAACATCCATCAAAACCAAAATATACAAAAGCAAATGAAGTAAAAATAAAACAAAATTGGAATTCCACACCTTATGTGGAAAACTTATTTCGACAATGTGACACATTTGATTTCTCTGGCTGACTGTCTGTATTTGTACATTCATACAAAATCAAGAAGTTGAAAGTGACAGCATGTTCAGACATCTGGAATAATTGGTTATGTAGCAGCATGTTTCGTTAAAAATACATTTTGTACAGCACTTGAAAGATTTATCTTTAAAATGTCAACTGACCTGATCCTCTTGATTTCTTAACTAACTAAAGTTATCTTTTAGACTGCACTTTCTCTAACTGAGGTCCTAAAGCTTTTAGTTAACACTGCTTCAGAAGAATTAATTATATTTTTTTTTCAATCAACTTTTGCCTTTTTGCCTAACGAGAACATATTGTTTTGAAAGTGTGATTATGTAATAAGATTGTGTGTGTGTGTGTGTTTGTGTGTTAAATAATTTTAAACCATTATTAGAAATAAATTAATTTGAGCTATCCTTAGCCCTTGTTGTCAACTGCACAATTACATTAAAAAATCCATAAATATGTTGTTTACATATGAACATGTATAAATACCTGTTACTATTAATTCATTTTATAAAGTTTCCTTGAAAGTACAGTGTATACTGTATAATCAGCTTTTATATAATGTCTGATCTATTCAATTACAGTTCCATTACAAAACAAAACTAAGAGAGTGAAGGCGTTTAGGGAGACGCCTTGTGCCGTCAGTACGCTCCTTTGGATGGCACACTGGGAAGTGGCGCTCCTCACAGATCCTGTGACTGGCCGTGTTCACTTTGCTTGTTCTCCCTGCCCTCTGATGGCCCGGCTTTGTCCAGGGCTGTTTCAGCTTTGGTGTCGAGCCCTGCCTGGATAGGATTTGGTCCTCTAAAGCATTGGATTCGATTGTGAGGATTTTAGAAGTTAAGTATAATCATTAGGTTTCAGTTTCACAATATTTTGTGACACAGAATCCAAAACCGTACAGAATTTTCGAGTATTTAATATGAACTGAGTTCAACTGCCCTTCTCTCAAAGAAGTAAACCTCATAGATCGAGACTGCTGGCTCTTTTAAAATATCAGTCTAAAAAGCTAAATAGAGCAAACAGAGCAAATCATTCTGATCGAGAGCCTTTTCGAAAACATTAATTTGTCAGACATCTGTTTACCATGCTTCAGTATTTATAAGTTCAAACCTTTTAAGTTTTTTTTTTTTTTATAAGTTTCTTCTTGGTGACGCTGTTGTGTGTACATGTAATTCTAAAGCTGTTTCCATTTTAAAAGCTGCTGTCCTGTGCAAATTGAGAACATCACCCCTAGCACAATTTATTTCTATAAATCTTTTAGCATGTGCCTTATGGCTAAAAGGCTTAGCAATGAGAATATTTAACCTTGAAGTGGTCGAGTGGCAAACTAAGCTCATGCACACATATCCTCAAGAACGGCGAATTCTTCCATGCACTGATACTTTGGTCAGTTTTATCGGCTGCCCTTTTACTTCTCCTTTCACTTTAAAAATTTTCCTTTGTCTTTTTGTAATACGTTTTGATATTTAACAAAATATGAGAATGTCAGTAGGCATTATTTCTTTTTAAGATAAAGCTGTAATCATGGTGTTTTTATGATGTTCAGCTCAAGAAGTTTAAGTGAGGATGGCAAAGATCTCCCCTTTTTATTTAAAAGCCGTTTGGCTACCCACTTATTTTTGAACAATGGCTGTATTTGCTCTTTTTAAAAAAGCAGACAGTCCTTAGTACAGGTGATAAAATAATGGACCGCTATGCCCACTATCCTTTGTAGTCTTCTATTGTTTATCTAAGGTTTAAATGTAAATTCCGTAAAGTAATCTTCAAAGCCAGCTGGACCATTAGCTTAGCAACAGTTTAAAAGATTCATTTACTATGAAAATTCACAGTCCACTGCATACAAATCTCTCAGATTACTGGAAATTTGATATAATCCAAAATGCAGATATGACAAATATCGCACAAATTCAAACAGTTATTACAGCTGAATACATCACAGTTAAGGGAATAATGACACTTTGATGCACCATTTAAAAAAATAAAAATTTCTTGTGAGATTTACATCCAAATGTGGCTGCTTTACACATCTAGAGCAACAGTGGCTGTAGACTAATTCTGTACTGTGTTTTTAAATGTTAATTCCAAGTAAATATCATCCTCTTGAACATTTCATTGAAAGGAAGCCCAAAAAAACTTCTGCCTATTGAAATACCAGTACACGTTTGCAGAAGTTACCACCAATTAGGGGAGAACGGTGCTAAGGATAGAGCTGCCAGGTAAGAGGAAAAGAGGAAGACCTAAGAGGAGGTTTATGGATGTGGTGAGAGAGGACATGCAGGTGACGGGTGTGACAGAGCAAGATGACGAGGACAGGAAGATATGGAAGAAGATGATCCGCTTCGGGAGCAGCCAAAAGAAGAAGAAGGTGTATGCAGGGCATATAATACAGGATGTACCATTACAGCACAAAGGGGGAGTAATGATGGGTAAGCAACCTTGGTATATGGTGTGGCATTCAAGGAGAATACACTGGGACCTTCTGCCACTCAGTAGGGCAGCGGTTCTCAATCTGTGGGGAAGTAACAGAAAAGGGGGTGCGAAGATGTGAAAAAAAGAAAACAAGAATCGAAAATATGTAAAATACTATTGAAACCAAAACTAATTAACTTAAAGTAGATTCTGATACTAGAAAAATAAATATAGAGTTAGATAAATGTCGGTAAAAGTTAAGTAGGTATAATAAAACTTAGCGGTGTATCGGCAGGCAAAAATTATAGGAATACATTTTATTAGGGTTTCAAAAAAACGTTAGGGGGCGCAATTAAAACTGTTATGAAAACTCGGGTCGCAAATACTTAAAGGTTGAGAAACGCTGCAGGAGTGAGAAAAACCACCTGTCACTATTATGTGTATTATCTAATCATAAAAAAAGTTTATCTGTAGATACTGTAGGTTGATATATAATTTAAAAATGTTCACTTTTGGAAAACATATTTGTCACTATCTAATAAAGTCTAATATGCATGGCTGGTCTTGTTTTCCTTGACTCGCCTGTGTTGGCGATTTCATATACCATCAAGCATGAGGTAGTCATTTTAAATAATTTACAGCAATAAATGCTTTTACGACAGCTCTTGATAAAAAGAGAGAGAGCTTCTTTTAACCTCTTCTCAGTTTTCATGGAAACCTTCCCAGGTCCCAGACCACGAACAAGATAATAAGTCACACAAGATAAAGTTTAGACATGCGGTCCTAAAGTTCATTCAATCAAGAACTGAATAGACGGGAGCCTGCCAGGCAGCTTTCCTCATTTTAAGCTCATCCTCCTTAAATTCTGAGGAGAGTTAAGTCGCCCAAAAATACAAGTTGGAAAAGATGATGACCTGCCTGATCCTGATATTTAAGATGCAGTTTAGGAACCGAGGTGGCTGGGAAGTGTTTAGCAAAATGTTTAGGATGTTGAGACAGGCAGAAGAGCCGGATCTATGACTGCTTAGTATCATAGATTTCGTTTCCTTTAAAAACCCGGGATTTAAACCTGTACAAAAGGAAAGGCAAACCCATTACTACCTCCATTCCCATTTTTTGATAAAAAAAAAAGCTTTATTGGTGATCTGCACTACTGTTGTATAGATAAAGCTGATCTGTATTTTACATTGCTCTCTGAATAAAAGAGAAAAAAAATAAGTACAAAGGAGTAAGCAATATTATTTTAAGTAGTCTGCCATTCCGGGTGTCAGAGATTCTATTTGATATCAGAGTCGTTCTCTTTTGCAATCTGAATCCACAATGTGCTTCATTTTGCTCTCTGCATTGCAACCTCTTTTACCTTTTTTTTTTTTTTTTGCACATTCCTTTATTCTTGATCTGCTGATACAGCACACCTCCCAGTCAGCTTACCAAAAGTAATCAGACTTTAAAGAGAACTTGTAAATTCACATCATTTGCATGTCCCTAATAGGCATCCTTCTTCAGGCTTTCCCATGAAAATGATACCTTATGGTAATGAATGTTCCAAATGATGTCTGTGAAATGCTCTCAAGGTCTGATTTATCTCTGCTTCTGTAGTACTAAAGGAGCTCGCATGCTTGGTGACAGGTGTGAGGAAACTTCTTTAAAAATATATCATTCTCTAGTTTTCACAGGCAGCCTCAGATGTTGAGCACCTCCATAAAGCGTATGCAAAATAATTATGATATTGTCATTTTTTTTTCTTGCTTTTCTTATGTGACAAACTTACTAAAAAGGAGATAAAAGGAGCTCCGTGCCTTTTTTGAAGGGGAGGAGCTGTCTTTTCAGGCCAAGACGCTATGTCCTGTGTCTGGATGACACATGTCAGACTTAATTTTATGCTTCTTCTTTGTCTTTTCTGTTTTTTTTTCTGTCTTGCTTGTTAGCTTTCTTGCCATTACATACATATAACCAAGCATTTTTATATACGGTGCCTTTTCTTGTGGGCATCATCTACTGAAATTACTATTTCTGCATTTGTTATGCTGAACATTTATAATTTAGTCTGGTAAATTGTTAAACGGCATTGAAATGTACATTAGCGAGGGTTTACCAAAAGAGGAAATCAGGAAAGGTCTGGAGAAAATGAGGCTACAGGGGATCTAGCAGGGGGGAGATGGGTCCGGGTTTGGGACGACTGGGGCCAGACTGACCTTTTAAAGAGGTAAGAGCTGCCTCAGACCCTCGACCTGGCTATAAGAAGAACCACGAGCCTCTAAAGGGACGATTTATCACAGTAATGAAGTTCTGCTGCTTTAACGGCAGGAAGCAAGGTAACCAAAGACATCCCAGGACTTAAGGACATATCTGACTCTGACAGACTCATTAAACCTATTTAGTCTCGAGCAGAAGAAACTGCACAGGGGCCAAATCCAGGTATTTAAAATCCTCAAAGGCATTGATAAAGTATATCCAGCAACATTGTTTCAGCTTAAGGGTGAAATTAAGGGGAAGTGCATTTAAGAGTGAAGCCAGGAAGCACTTCTTTATACAAAGAGTTGTGGGATTCTGGAGCAAATTACAGAGACATGCAGTTGAAGCAGAAATGTTGACAACTTTTATGAAAAATCTGGATGAGATATTGGGACAGCTTAGCTATTAGTTAAACAAACAGGCTTGATGGACTCTCATTTGTCAAATTTCTTAGATTTCTTATATTCTAAGGCCGTGGATTTCCGAGGGAGAGGTGAGAGTTGACAGTGTGGCAAGTGGCTAGGGGTGGTACCCAGCCTGGACAATTGAAGGACCAGAGGAGGGCTTACGGCTCCTCCAGATCACGAGGGAGCGACCGCCCTGGTGGCTTTGGGGACGACGGGAACAGACCTTAGAAGCTCAACCCTATAGGGGCCTGTGGTCACCGCCAGGGGGCACCCCAATGCCTGAGGTGCCCTGGCCCTCACCACTTCTGCCACACCCGGAAGTGCTTGGGGGAAGAAGACCAGGGACACCCGGAGTGCTTCCGGGTGCGCAGCCGGTACTTCTGCCAAACTTGGGAGTGCTGGCTGAAGCTAATCAGAAGGCACCTGGAGCATGTCCGGGTGTGTATAAAAGGGGCCGCCTCCCTCCATTCGATGGCTGGAGTCGGGAGCGGAGTAGACAAAATTTTGGAGGAGAAGAGTGGAGGCGGCCTGAAGAGGAGAGAGACTCATTGTGAGGCCTGGACTTTGGGGGAGTTTTGGGGTTGTGTGTGCCCTGTAATTGGTGAATATGAATAAACATGTGTTGGGTTTTGTACCTACGGTGTCTGCCTGTCTGTGTCCGGGCCAGTTACCTCAACAGAGAGTGCATTAGTATGGCATTGAGAGGTGGGAAAGTGGGGAGGTCACCCCATCAGCCAGACTGGCTACAATAATTATTTTATTAATTTTTTGTGCCTTTTCTGGGATGTTTTTTGGACTTCTATGTGACTAAACTGGGTTTTTTGAGCTCAAGGAATCTGATATTACCCTATACTTTTGTCTATCAGTATTCCTGAGAAACATATAGTTTTTTTATTGCCTTCCCACGATGCCATATTGGATTTTAGATGTATCACCATTTTGTGATATTTGCATTGGGCTTTGCCTAAGTAATTTTCCCAGGATTACCCAGGAAGGCACAACACCTCATATAATAAGCACGGCCATATACAAGGTCATCAAATGGTTTCTTGCTTATTTGAGTTTGGATTGATTTTGTTGTGAATGAGAAATTTCCCAAGCACAATAGTTTCAAAATGTCACAAAAATGCCCGGTAGAGGGGAAAACAGTTAATCTCCAGCTACTAATGAAAAGGGTAACGTAGAATCTTTATAAATTAAAAGGTTTATTTTTCAAAAAGGCTCTATTGTGCAAGGAAGGTCTGAAGAGCACAAAAAGGAAAATGAGTTACCAAAAAAGGCAAAGGCAATCCAGAGATTAAACAATACAGTAGGCAAAGTCAAAAACACAGCTAAAGAGTCAAACATTTCAGAAAATATTAAAAGCACAGGATAAACACTAGATAAACTCATCACACCATGAGCGGATTCAATGAACCGCAAGGGACTGTGGGTTTTCCCAGACCATATAAGGCTACGGGCAGTCTCCTTCTGGTGACAGGAAGGTGGCCCTGTCTCTTGGTGGATTGCCCACAAAAGACAAGGAACATAAAAGAAGATAATTTACTTCGACAAAAAGAAATTAAATGAACAACAAAAAATTGTTGTTCAAATGTTGTACAAAAAAGTTAATTTGAACCTTAGCTGGGGAAAACATAATAGGTTTAACATAATAAAAGAATCATGTCTACAAAGGTGACACAGTAAATGGTTCCCCATATATATTAAAACAAGAAGCAGACACAAAAAAATGGTTTGGGGCACATCTGTGAATATAATTAAAATCAACAAAATGGAAATAGTCTGTTTGCACAGATAGAGTAGCAGACGTCTTTTCGGATGGGAGTATAATAGTGAACAGACACAAAAATGGCCAAACTGCTAGCCATATAGGTTCTAAGCAGAAAGGGGCAGGATCAGGAGGGTGAACAACGGAAGTGATGTCAGAGGTGGAATGTACATCAAACTTCTGCAAAGTGAGAAAGATAGAAGACATTAGAACACACCACCAACCCCTGGTTTGGCCCTCACCAGGTCTCTAAGACTTTCAACAAGGGAGAATTGTGGGAATTCAGTGGAATTGTGGAATCTGTGAGTTGAGGAGGGTCGCACTCACCAAAGTGATGCATCTGGAAATGCCTCAATGCATAAACAAATGGGATGACAGATATCTAGTGTGCATGGCAGTGATGGACTGGACAGGCATATTACAGACTCCAGCCTATAAGTTTGAGTCAGTCACACATCACTGGATGTCTGCATGCATTGTTTGGCTCAGTGTGCTGTTGTGGGTCCTACATATAAAGTATATGCTAAAAACTCTCTCTCTCTATATATATATATATATATATATTTATAAATATATATATATACTAGGGGGCTTCTCCCCCTACTCGCTTTGCTCGCTCACCCCCCAACCCCTCTCTCCGGGGGTGCGCTTCACGCTCACCACTTCGCATCTCTGCCACTCGCGTTGTGAAATTGGGGCAGAACAGACGCTAAGGAGATGCGGACGAATCAGCTGCTGGCTTGCAGCTGCTGCTACCGAGCTGTGTGATCTGCATGTCGCGATGCGCGATGATCATTTAAAAGCCTGTAAAGCAACTGTCCTTTTGTCTCACTTCCTTGTCTCCCGGGACGTTAAAGTGTTACTTGTTTGTAAGTAGGGCGTGATGCGCAAGTAGTCTCACGGGACTTCAATGTGTCTCCCCGGGATGATCACGTCTCGACCCAAAATTTTTTTATATAATAGATAGATGTGTGTGATACAATACCTACCAAATATTACAAAGAGTACATGACACATGTTTCACCCTATTTGGAGCTCTTCAGGTTATGCGCCTTTGCTTCCCCTTACGGGGATTGAACCTCAGACGTCAGCACCTGAGGCAAAGCCTCTGACATTGTGCCACAGCGGCTGGTTCACTTATTTGGCAGAGTGAAGATTGGAGTATTATAATCATAGGTTTGAATCACAATCTGGTTATTTGGATGGTTACCTACCAGGTAAATTTTGTGGTTGGTCGGCCAGTTGGCAAACATCCTCCATGTCCTCTTAGTTGTGAGAAGCAGATCATAGATATGGGATACAGTGCCTGCCAAATAATGCAAAGAGTACATGACACATGTTTCACCCATATTGGGGCTCATCAAATGTACGCACCTTCATATATATATATATATATATATATATATATATATATCAAGGTTCTACCTTAAAGCCACACTCTTATTTACTTAATCAAAATAAAGTAATTGCATTTTGTTAAAAATAAACAAAGTACATGCAGCAATACAGTATATTCAATTTCAAGCCAAGAGTCTATATCCTCACCTCACAATAATGTAGGGCCACAGAGTAGGCCAAAAGTTAAAAATATGTTTCTTCAGATTCAGAACAGTCAGAGTATAGCTCAATTCACACACTGAGGTGAGATGAGGCGAGGTGAGATAGACCAGAAAGACTGTAATAAAAGAACAAAATGCACACAAGCTAAAGTGATAGCTCACTGAAACAGCTTTTTCCGTGTAGAGTAGTGGTTTGCCAGTATTACTGTCTACTTCCTTTCCCACTCTGGGGTATTTTACTTGTCTATTGGACTAACTAAAAATGTGACTCCGAACAGGGCGTGATCACACCAGTTCTTGTCATTCTCTCCTGCTGGTGCCAAATAATTTTACCAAGTAATGAGCCAAGGAAACTTTTCCACATCCTACCCTTAATTGCATACTCACTAAGCTCTTGATGTATCCAAAAATTTGAGAACTAAAACAATTTTGGAACCCCTTGTGAAATAAAAAAATTGGGGGTGAATACTGTAAATAAAGGCTCAAATGCCTTCTTGCCCACAATGGCTTCTGAAAGAGTCTTCTTCTCCCTTGTGGGATTTTCCCATGAAAATTACCTTTCTTTTGCATTTTCCCTACCTTCTGCCTCATAATGCCCTCCAGGCTCAGCATATCAATTTCATTAACTAGTGCTTTTCCATCCATCTAAACAAACAACTGCTACTACCTCTGCCAATCTATTTCTGTTATTACTAAGGTATATGTTAAAAAAAAGCAGTATTTTAGGGAAAAATAAAGTATTTGAATACAAAACCATTTGCTGTGTCTCTTTTGTATGCACGATTCTTTTGAAATTTTGATCTGCAAATGATCTTTTTATTGATTATAATTAAACATTTAATAAACATTATTTATGGCTTTCATCCACCAAGCCAATCCAGGGCTATTAGGAATAAATTCTGAACACCAACCCCGAATGGATTATCCTAATAGCACCCATGGGCTCTAAACATGATGAGAAGAAGGCAGATGTTCATGGTTTTCTGTATATACTACTGATTAAATTCTTCCTCGTTGGAGATTCAGGACCCTCTATGTCACATTCCTGTTTCCTAAATGGCATTTTCTCCTCGAAATAACAAGTCCTGTAGTTCCTAAGAGGCTCATTATAAAAGGAATGGCCTTGTGCCATAACAATGAAACGCCAAACATGTTTTGCTTTTCAAAAATCTACAGTGTTTCCATGATTTAATGGGGAAATTCTAGAAGATTTCTCAAAAGATGCACCTTTCAGATTTTTTTTTTAATTCAGTCTCAAAATGCATTATTATTATTATTATTATTATTATTATTATTATTATTATTATTA
>JANRMT010062800.1:11769997-11787433 GCA_026402145.1 Polypterus bichir lapradei | reverse complement strand
TATTATTATTATTATTATTATTATTATTATTATTATTATTATTATTAATCCATCCAAGTCTGGTTCCTGTCTTAACCTTGATGCTGCTAAAATAGCTAGTGTTAAAATGGATTTATTTTATTTTTGCATAAATTCCAGCCTCAAATCCCTTAACACCAATTAGCTAGTTTCAAAATTGCTTAGTTATTATTATTAATATTATTATTATTATCACAAGTCTATCCAAGCCTGATTCCTGCCTTGAGCCAAATGCTACCCCAACTAGGACAGGTTCCTGCCTTCAGCCCAGTGCTGCTAGAATAGACCTTTATGCGGATATTGGATTAGCTAGTTTTCAAATGTATTTATTATTATTATTATTATTACATCCAGGCCTTGCACTACAATATTTTAAATTTTATTTCCAGTTTGAAAATGGATGTATTTTTAGTATTAGTACTAGCAGTTGTAATAGCAAAAGTATTATCTCTCCATGTTTGTCTGTTTCTTGCCAGGAGCCCAATACTTGACCTAGTTTAAGTCTTTTTGAAAAGCATATATTATTATTATTATTATTATTATTAATTATTATTATTATTTTACATCAGTAAAGCTAATTCTAGTTTACCTTAATGACCTTCAAACGTGTGATCCTGCCAGTTCTAGTCACTGACCAAACAGATATAACTCTAAATACCCGAGTAAAACATTTAATCTCATCAGTAGAAATTCATGGGTCTTAAAAGTTATTCACCTCCACTTGTCACAGGATGGTTTTCAAGTTTAATGCTGCCTTTACTTGAATTAGAATGGAGGAAGATGAAAGCCATTTAGAATGGGGAAGAAATGAAACCTTGCCATAGGCAATGCAAGCGGGCATTAAGTGCCAGAAGACACTAAAGTCATGGGTATATTTGAATAATCACTACAAAAGCAATGTAAGTTCCATTTTCTAAGCTAAAGCCTTGGAGAAAAGCCAGCAGAGTCAGATCATTTACACAGAGACATTCTATAGGCAGCTATTGTGCTTCCACAAATACAGCAAAAAAAATCCTTTTGTGTCAAAAGTCAATCAATCTGTTATAAATATATTATGAAATAATAATAATAAATAATATAGTGCCTTTTGCGGTAAACAAAATCACTAAGCACTTTACAAAGTAATTCAAATGAATCCAGACTCTGGCAGGAGCATTTGGAAGCAATTGGAGCATATAACAGAAAACGGTATTTTTGCATTTATTAAATTAAAGTGAAAAGTACAACAAAAATAGAGGGATTTGTGTCAGCATGGGGTCTGAAAATAAGCAAATAGTCCTCAATAAGAACCAGAATGGAAAGTTAAGTTTACAGACACTGTTTTGACTGCAAGTCCTCAAAATAACTGAAAACGCAAGCCTCGTCTTTCAGATGTTGTACTGGGGATTTGGACGAAAACATACAAAAAAGCCATTTCTGACTTTTTTGATATTTTTTTTTATTACAGAACATTTTTGCAGATTATCTTTATTTAAAGACCTAATGTAAGGTGTATTTTAGTTTACCTAATGAGGATAATTTAGATTAAAAAGCACTGAAAAACTATGAATTCTCTCCCAACTCACATATTATTGCTTTAATTGTAGAAGCGGCATTTAATATAATTTCTTCATTCCTTCAATTTGATTATTTTACTTTAAAAGGATTCGAATGCATAGTCTCATTTTGTTTATTGCATAAATGTATTATTTTCACATTTAAAGAGATGCATTACCATATTTTCCTTCACATATAAATGTAATATTTTATTCCATTAAAAATGTTACAGTTAACCATTCCCCACCATATGTTACTGTCTTCTTTTGATTTGCTTTTCTGGTACTATAAACTTTCATTCTGCTGCACACATTCCTTCCTTCCTACCTTCCTTCCTTCTTTCTTTCAGCATCGGATCACAAGGAGCTATGGTGGGCAAGTTGGTAATTCATTCTTAATGTCATGCCAGTGCATTTTAATGTACAATTAATGCCAGTCTAGACTCATTCTAATCTTACCATTTCAAAGTCATCAAATAGTGTACAAGGCACATTTGTGGGACAAAACCACTGTGACCACTAGGGTGCCCCAAACACCAGACACAACTCTCATAGACATAGTCAGTCAGTCATTCTCCAACCTGCTATATCCTAACACAGGGTCACGGGGGTCTGCTGTAGCCAATCCCAGCCAACACAGGGCGCAAGGCAGGAACTAACCCCGGGCACCGCAGTCATAGACATAGTTCCTGGTTAAAATGAAGGTGTTTTTATAAAATAGGCTCCATAGCCCGTCCAGCACAGTACAATATGTTATAAGCGATCCTTTCCATCTCCTTCCACGCCTCCTTAGCAAGTGTTGTTCTGTTCCACGTGACTCTAACTTACAGAGTTAGGTGAGATGCCTCCTGTTATGCTGAATCCAGGAGTACTTGGCATTGCACAATGGAACCACTACTGGGTAATATGGAAGCTGCCCAAAATAGTGAGGTCTGCTCCTGGCGGTGCCCTCTGGAGGCACCCAAGGATCCTGACAGATCTGCCTTTCTGAACTTCAAGTTCCAGGCAACCCTGCGGTTGTCCAAATCGGGACCAAGTTCAAGGAACACTGCCACCTCTCGTACTGTGCGATAAACTGTTTTTAACACAGTGCCTCCCCAGTTCATCCATTATCCCTTTGCCCTGAACTGGGATAAAATTTGAAAACCTTCAGAGCCGTGCTGTGCCTCCATCCATGTTGGCCTCCCAGCTGGGCAAGAAATCACCCACCATCCCGGTTGGTATGCCAATAATGTTATGGCACTCACACCAGATTCAGAAATTCAAACTGGGACCCTGTAAGCATGCAAACCACTGTGTCATTGTGCTGCCCTGTCATACACTGCCAATGTCGTTGTGCTCACAAAATCCATTCTGGATCCATTTTCTGAGCTTAGTTTCTATGCTTCTGGACTGGAGCACATCATGGCAGCATTGGACAAAAGGTGTAAACCAGCTCTGAAGGGGACAGCAGCACATCATAAAGTGTACTTTGTAAAAGATTCAGCAGAAGACAACATAAAGGTTTGGGGTTTTCCGGCCCGTATATTGTCGACGCTCCACAGTATGAAAAAAATTGGTCAAATATACAAACAAAAAAACATTTCATACACGCGACGCCAAGCATGGCATCGGCGGCCATTTTATTAGGGAGGAGCCGGAAGTGGAGGAATGCTGGGAAGGAGCCGTGAGGGAGGATGGGAGTGATGACGTCAGGGCAAGATGGCGGAGGAAGGGCAGAAGTACCGTACTGCGGTCAAAGTCGGCTTATGGCGGCGGAGCGTCTTTTTTCCTGTAAGAAACAAGAGGGAGAAAGTTAGTACCCCGCCATTCCCTGCCGGCGAATACCTTTTCAGGTGTGTTCAGATCCATCCGCGGTCTCCTACTCGCGCGTGCGTGACAACTTATATACACAACCACATTTACATATACTGTGCCAGTCCAGACTCACGAATCAAACCAAATCAAGCATCATTGGGAAATGAGAAGCGATTAGAAAAATCATCAAGAACACAGGAAAAAGGTGTAAACTGCAAGGGACGCAGAATATTACCGTACAACTATATATTTTGTGGTTTAAAATTCACAGAAATCACCTTCTATCAGTGTTAGGGAGCATTAGTTTTAAAAGTAACTTAGTTATATTACTCATTACTTAAAAATAAGGCAACTACACATGTTACATACAGTCATATGAAAAAGTTTGGGAACCCCTCTTAATTTTTTGGATTTTTGTTTCTCATTGGCTGAGCTTTCAAAGTAGCAACTTCTTTTTAATATACGACATGCCTTATGGAGACAGTAGGATTTCAGCAGTGACATTAAGTTTATTGGATTAACAGAAAATATGCAATATGCATCATAACAAAATTAGACAGGTGCATAAATGTGGACCCCCCAACAGAGATATGACATCAATACTTAGTTGAGCTTACTTTTGCTCCTTTGAGCCTCTAGACGCTGTCCTCCTATAGCCTTTGATGAGTGTCTGGATTCTGGATGGAGGTATTTCTGACCATTCTTCATACAAAATCTCTCCAGTTCAGTTAAATTTGATTGACAGCCTGCTTCAAATCATCCCATAGATTTTCGATGATATTCAAGTCAGGGGACTGTGACGGCCATTCCAGGTCATTGTACTTCTCCCTCTGCATGAATGCCTTTGTAGATTTCGAGCTGTGTTTTGGGTCATTGTCTTGTTGGAATGTCCAACCCCTGCGTAACTTCAACTTTGTGACTGATGTGTGAACATTATCCAGAAGAATTTGTTGATATTGGGTTGAATTCATCTGACCCTCGACCTTACCAAGGGCCCCAGTCCCTGAACTAGCCACACAGCCCCACAGCGTGATGGAACCTCCACCAAAGTTGACAGTAGGCAGCAGGTGTTCTTTTTCCACCATGCAAAGCGCTTTTTGTTATGACCAAATAACATAATAATTTTTGTCTCATCAGTCCAAAGCACTTTGTTCCAAAATGAATCTGGCTTTTCCAAATGAGCATTGGCATACAACAATCGACTCTGTTTGTGGTGTGAGTGCAGAAAGGGCTTCTTTCTCATCACCCTGCCATACAGATGTTCTTTGTGCAAATTGCGCTGAATTGTAGAACGATGTACAGATACACCATCTGCAGTGAGATGTTCCTGCAGGTCTTTGGAGGTGATCTGTGGGTTGTCTGTAACCATTCTCACAATCCTGCCTCTGCATATACCGTTCCTGTATGTTTCTTGGCCTGCCAGACCTGCTGGGTTTAACAGCAACTGTGCCTGTGGCCTTCTTTTTCCTGATTCCATTCCTTACAGTTGGAACTGACAGTTTAAACCTCTGAGAAGGCTTTTTGTAGTCTTCCCCTAAACCATGAGACTGAACAATCTTTGTTTTCAGATCTTTTGAGAGTTGCTTTGAGGATCCCATGCTGTCTGTCACTCTTCAGAGGAGAGTCAAAGGGAAGGAAGCACAACTTGCAATTGACCTCCTTAAATACCTTTTCTTATGATTGGACACCCCTGTCTATGAAGTTCAAAGCTTAACGAGCTCATCCAACCAATTTGGTGTTGCAAGTAATCAGCATTGAGCAGTGACAGGCATTCAAATCAGCAAAATTACAAGGAGACCCACATTTTTGCACAGCCAGTTTTTCACATTTGATTTAATTTCATAAAACTAAATACTGCTTCACTAAAAATCTTTGTTCGGAAAACACCCCAGTACTCAGATGTTCGTAGGAAATGAAAGACATACCACTGTTATCTTTTTTGTTGAAAGGAGAGTCAATTATTATGCAGGCTGAGAGGGGTTCCCAAACTTTTTCATTTGACTGTACTTACATATTATAAAATGTAAAAGGTTACAAACGTTTTGTTGCTTTCCGATACTTTTTCTTCTTTGGTATAAAAATGTGCACATTTCACAGGCCAGCATGAATTTTTAAATTCTAAGCTTATATATAAACTTCCATGAAACTGACCAGAAGCACAGCCAGGTTTAATTATTTTCTTGTGTTTTATAAAAACATTTAGTCCTTCGTGTGTTGTGAACTAAATAACGTCCACTCACTTTTCTCATCCCGACCCTGAGCCCCAGAAGATTTACAGTATGAATGATGGCCCCTTAGCTAACAGATCACACTGTTTCAACATACCTGTATCAAAAAGATGGATGAACACTGCACTGACACGTTACTTACAGGTTTCTCTTACTGGATTGCATGCAGCACACTCCTTCCTGCTTGGCTATGCGATTGAGCCCTCAAAGGACTAGCATACTGTGCACAATGTTTGCTTCTTGCCTCACAACCTGTGGTGCTGTGAGAGTCACTGGCTCCCCTTGATCCTAAACTGGGCGGATCAAGTTTACCCCTCAACACATACAGGATTAAATGTATACTTATAACTTTTGTTCAGGTTCTTTAACTCAATTGCATGCTACGCACACGCTTAAGCTCTTCATCCCTAGATGTCACCAAACTGCTGGGGCACACATGCACGCCGTTACAGCAGCTGCAGCAGGCAACGTCTTTGTGTAAAAAAGGCAATACTTCTGCAAAATAATACAGAAATTTTATTTGCTTTGGAGTGGAGGGAATATGCGTCCATAGTATTGCAGTAATGGCAGGTCTTTTTTTAAAGTAATGCTGGTATTTTTATTTCAATCATTAATGTACTCATTACTTAAAAAAGTAACGTGGATCTGTAGCGGATTTTTAACAAAATTTTTCTCTGATACATTTGTAAAAGCAGAATAATAAAACTCCTGTACAGCAAGGTGGTGCCCTGGCTCAGCAGGAAACACATAACTCATTTATTGAAATGAACTGGGAGGAGAATGCAAAAAGCAAAACAAAACAAATAAAATATAAATGAAGCAATCGAAACATAAGTCAAAAACCAGCCAAAAAGTCAAAACCAGGCAAGACACAAAGATCAATTAGCAAAAAGAGTTTATTTGTGTGTGTGTGTTTAAAGGATTTATCTGCAGATCGGATAAAGTTTGGTACAATTGCTGGCCTTTTATCCCGTTGTGCCAATGAACTCAAGGTCACGGTCCTGGAGGCCACGCCCCTAGAAACGTGTAACGACGGTTACACAAAATGGCGTCTAATACGGAAAAGGCAAGAGGAACCTAAAATTCATCCCTGACCATGACAGGTGGCACCGTGAGTGGCATTGCTGTCTCACACTTTCAAGAGACTGGGTTTGAATCTCAGCCTGGTCACTGCCTCAGTGGGTTCTTTATTTTCTCACTATAAACTACTGTGAAACAAACAGCCAGACACACAACGAAGGTTTGGGGCAGCCACCCGTATAGTTTCCCTGGCTGCAAAAGTCTTTAAAGTAGCGTACAATGTGTACAGGTTAGAGTCTAAAACATGAACTGCTTAAGTATGGAGGATGAGGGGTTTTTATAGGTGGTTCACAGGAAGTGACGTCCTTGGGACTGGGACAGGTAGGATTTCTCGTGTTTGGTCTGCGAAGGGAAAAGAGAGGGGCTTAGTGCACCCCGCCGCCCCCTGGCCTGGCGTGGAATTGGCATTTCCTGGTCCCTTTGGTTGACTCCCAAGCGCATGTGTGTGACACTACCTTACATAAATTTCATTTTTAAAAGACAAATAATTTTTGTGGTGCCTCACACCTCCAAAAGTATGCATTTGAATCTTATCCTGGTCATTGTTTATACACCCTAATGACTCTCCTGATGTCTTTGTGGCTCTTCTTTGGGTCCTCTATTTTGTCACAGGCCAATGATAACCAAGGTTAGGTTAATTGGTGGCTGAACAAAAGCCTGACCTCAGTATGTCAAGTCAACTTCATTGTTGTGTACACATCACAATTAACTTTTATTTCATTGTCGCCTCAGAACAGTTGACAATAATACAATAAAAATGAATAAATACAAATAATAATACAGCTAGCAAGCAACACATATAATATACAATATATTTTCTTATGATTGATTATTCATGAACCTGACAACCTGTGGGTAGAAACTGTCACCGAATATACTGGAACACATTGGGCTGGCTCCTCATCTGGGATGGTTCCTTCCTTGCTCCTACACCAGCCCTGACACTTAACTGTATTCAGGGGGCTTAAATTCTAGTGATGTGGCATCCCAGTGTGGCCATGGTTAGCACTGCTGCCTCACAGCTCCAAAGTTCTGGGTTTGACTCCTCACTCAGGCCCTGTCAGTATGGAGTCTGTATGTTCTCCCTGTGCCTACTTGAGTTCTTCTCCCCATCCCAGACATGTGCTGGATGGGTTAAATGGCAGTTTTACATTAGCTGGAGTATTAGAGGAAGCATGGCCTGCTAGAGTACTATGATCCAGGGTTGCTTCCTGCCTTCCAAAGAGTGCTACCTACGTCAACTGAAATCCAAACCAACTCTATCCTTAAATAAATAGATGGATTTCCATCCCTATATTGTATATGTTACCACCAAAGCCCGAAATCGGCCAAAGTGGGAAGTGTCCGGCCAAATCAAGAAAAGGCCAATGTTGCTGTAAATTGTCCAGCCAATGTCCGATCTTTCTTTGATTTCGGGATTTGGCCAGCCAGTTTGCGAAATAGCATGGGGTGATTGGCCAAAGTCGAAAGAAAAAAGGCATGAGCAGATTTTGGTGGGTCTGTATAATTTCATACTTTATACACTCTCTTTACTGTATAAATATCCATCATCACTTGTTACAACAAGAAGAACTTTTATGACATTTCAAATTGCACAACAGTTTCTTATTTCTACATTTGCAGCAATTTGTTGCGCACTTAGTAGACAAATGGAATATTATCGTCACAGTGTGGCACCTTCCTTGTTACCACGTGCACGCCACCGTTACACCGGAAGCGGAAGATGTGCTGCCTACTGGACAGTCTTACATCAGCACATTGAATTTTGCCCAGGGATTTCCAGACACTTTGTGAAATGGCCAGCCAAAGTAGCATATACACTGGTCATTTCTAGTAATCGGACTTTGGCCACACCTCTCGGCCAAAATGTGAAATGGCCGGCCAATTCGGGAACTGGCAGAACTTTGTGTTTTGGCCGTTACATATACAAGTATACAAATACTGTCAAAAAATGCTTTCACGGTTAAACATATCTTACTCTGACAGGGTATGGGGATTAAACATTTTTAGTCTTTAACGGAGAAATCGAAGTCTTTAAAACTCTGAAATACATTGATAAATTTGATCCATCAGAATTCTTTTAGTTAAACAGTGTCAGAATAGAGAGACACTTGAGTCATGAAAAGGTTTGGGACAGCCACCCTTGTAATATTCCCTGGCTGTAAATGGGTAAATTGCTAGCACTGATGTGCTCAGAAACAGACCTGACTAGGTTAGTCAAATATGGCGGCTTTAAAGGCTAGAAAAGCAAGTGAAGTCATCGAGGGCTGAAGTGGAAGAATCCTCTTCCATAGACTCGGACCCGGATGTGACGTCATCCAAAGGGCCGGAAACCACAAGTCTTTTCGGTCATGTGTTCTTCACCGGAAGTGATGTCATCTGAGGGTCGGGAACTGGAAGTGACGTCATCAAGGTCGGAAACAGAAGTGATGTCATCAGGGCCAGGTGGAATTTCCCGTGAACGGTCTGCAGGAAAGTGAGAAATAAGGTCAGTGCACTCCGCTAGCCCCTGGACTGGACTGGCGTGGAATTACTCTCATTTAGACCCTTTAGCTGCCTCCTATGCGCACGTGTATGACAACAGTAAATGGAGATTAAGTGAACGCATTTACAACTGAAGTCAGGTGGCACTTCTTAATAGTAATAATAATACATTTTATTTATATAGCGCCTTTCCCATGCTCAAGGCGCTTTACAGAGTTTAAGAAAGA
Organism: Polypterus bichir lapradei; assembly: GCA_026402145.1. NCBI lineage: Eukaryota > Metazoa > Chordata > Cladistia > Polypteriformes > Polypteridae > Polypterus > Polypterus bichir. The sequence continues at coordinate 11,778,064 of JANRMT010062800.1, read as the reverse complement.
ACAGGAGGGTATACAGTATATAGCATTTTACTAAACCAGAAAAATACATAAAGAAGAGTAAGATAGGAAATTAAGAGAAAAACTTAGCAGACAACATAATTGATGGTTAAGTAAACACACAGACACACACAAGTTACATGAACATCTTGACATAGAGGTAGACAGAGAGAAGGGTAATAAAGTCAGGTAGATCTAAAAGCCTTCCTGAACAGATGCGTTTTGAGTTGGTTTTTAAAAGAATTCATGGAGTCAGATCTGATTGATTAAGGGATGTGGGAATCTGGGATAAGCTAGAGAATCATGTAGCCGACAACTTTTAGAAATTAACTGAGATTTTAGGACAAAAAATTTTCTGGATTGAACAGTTTCCTCTCATTGATCAAACTTCTTGCATGCTTATTTTCTCCGATTTAAACATTGATTTTTTTTTTTTTGTATTTCAATTTTGTATTTTAATTACTTTATTTGAAGGAGACATTTCATTAGAAGTTTTTTCATTGCTTCTCCTCCTACATTCTGTACATTTGCTTGTGTTTCCTTCTTTCAATTAAACATGTAGCTAAATGCTGTCCCTTTAATTTTAATCCATAGCATTCAAACCCTTCACACGAATTAGCTTGACTCTGAAAGTGAGACAACGAATGGCCGCATGCTGGTCTGCGGAGGGGAAGCGTGCATAATGGTATCTGTACATCGGCATCTCCCTGCTAAATAACCGTTTGCTTTTGTCTCACTCACTCAGTGTGTGTGCGTGTGTGAGAGCGTGTGTGTGGCACTGCCTTTTGACGCCATGGAAAGCTCCTCATGGTCTGTATCTGAAAGAATCCACAGCAAGGATTTAATTACACAGAGATTTAACTTGGCACCAATATCCGATCCTTATTGAAGTTAATAAATCTCCTGTGATGACAGCCCCACACCCCACAAATAGACACAGGTCCCCAGACCTCCCAAAGTCTCTCTTAAGTGTTTACTCAAGCCTGATCCCAGACACAGACAGGGCTGAAATTGTCCCTTCCAGGTGAGTTCCTCCATAAATCATAATCTCTCTCTTTCTTGTTCACTCTCTCTCTCTCTCTCTCTCTCTCCCCCTCTGGTCTCCAGACAGTGATCTCGACTTGAGGGCTTGGCCGCATCTACGGGCCTCTTTAATCCTGCTTTCTTTATTTTTACTCTTTGCTTAGGAATGTTGGCACATGCTTACACATTAATAAACTACCTGTTTCAAACTCAAAAGAGGAAAAAAAAAAAAAAAATCCTGTGCTTTCAACATGAAAGAAATGTTTTAATGTGTAAAAACAACAGACACGCTCTTGAGGTTTTGTGCATGCTACACATATACAAACCGACACCCATTAAAAATTAAAAGTTTTGTATTGTATGGATGTGCCGCCTCGCAGTTAGGAGACCCGTCTGGGTTCGCTTCCCGGGTCCTCCCTGCGTGGAGTTTGCATGTTCTCCCTGTGTCTGCGTGGGTTTCCTCCCACAGTCCAAAGACATGCAGGTTAGGTGGATTGGCGATCCTAAATTGGCCCTAGTGTGTGCTTGGTGTGTGTTTGTGTGTGTCCTGCGGTGGGTTGGCACCCTGCCCGGGTTTGGTTCCTGCTTTGTGCCCTGTGTTGGCTGGGATTGTCTCCAGCAGACCCCCGTGACCCTGTTTTCGGATTCAGCGGGTTGGATAATGGATGGATGTGCCTCACGTTGTTAAGAAAGGGTGTCTTTTAGGGGCACGCTGTTCACATCTTTCAAGCTTGTGCCCCTCTGGTGTGGGGCCAGGCTAAAGATGGAGGGAGAGACCAGATGCTTCTTAAACAATGCAACTGCAAAACAAGGCTTTTGTCATCACTAGTTACAAATGACTAGAGGACTAAAACAAAGAAGCATTGTGGTCCTATACGAAGATGATGTAAATTTTGGAAGTAACAGGTGACAGGCTTGGTGTAGTGCTACAAATGGAATTGCTATTTTGTTTAGGTGATTCAAAATGTGTGAAGAGTGGATGGGCAATTCCATTGACACTGACATACTGATTTAAAGGTCTGTAATAATAATAATAATAATAATAATAATAATAATAATAATAATAATAATAATAATAATAATAATAATAATAATAATAATAATAATAATAGGTTACATTTATTGAGCGGGCGGCATGATGGCGCAGTGGGTAGCTCTGCTGCCTCGCACTTGGGAGACCCAGGTTCACTTCCCGGGTCCTCCCTACTTAGAGTTTACATGTTCTCCCCGTGTCTGCGTGGGTTTCCTCCCACAGTCCAAAGACATGAGGTTAGGTGCATTGGCGATTCTAAATTGTCCCTAGTGTGTGTGTCTATGAACACCCTGTGGTGGGCTGGCGCCCTACCTGGGGTTTGTTTCCTGCCTTGCACCCTGTGTTGGCTGGGATTGGCTCCAGCAGACCCCTGTGACCCCTGTGCTATAGAACAACTGATAAGGTGCAGATCTCATGGCAAGAAAGGTGAAACTCTACTAGCAACAGAAAACGTGCAACAACTACCTATCGATATAAAACTGGGCAAAGTCATTGGCTATAAAATTAATTTTAGCCATTTTACTGCTAAAATATCACACATCTAACCTTTCTTTATCAACATAGAAACAACCTTTAATTTTTTGCTCCTTTTTGTAAATGTCCACTGATGTAGCCCTTCTCTTACTCTCTCTTCTTTATATACTGTAACAAAAAAAATGTTACCAGCTGCCAGTCATTTAACTTGGCGCATATACCAGTTTAATGTTTATATCAGGGCAGAACGGTGGCGCAGTGGGTAGCGCTGTTGCCTCGCAGTTAGGAGAGCTGGGTTCGCTTCCCCGTGTCGGCGTGGGTTTCCTCCCACAGTCCAAAGACATGAGGTTAGGTGCAGTGGCGATCCTAAATTGTGCTTGGTGTGTGTGTGTGTGTCTATGAGCGCCCTGCGGTGGGCTGGCGCCCTGCCCGGGGTTTGTTTCCTGCCTTGCACCCTGTGTTGGCTGGGGTTGGCTCCAGCAGACCACCGTGACCCTGTAGTTAGGATATACAGTAGCAGGTTGGATAATGGATGGATGGATTTATTGAGCGCCTTTCACAAACCCAAAGTTGCTTTACATACAGAGTAAAAAAAAAAAAAAAGATAAATTACACAGATGACAAAAGTTTGTAGAAGAGGAAAGTTTTCAGTTGAGATTTGAAAGTGCAGAAACAGGAGCAATCTCGGAGAGACTGAGGAAGAGAGTTCCAGAGTTTAAGTGCTATAGCACTGAAAGACCTGCCTGCCCTCCCAGAGTGGACAGTCTGGTGTGCGTGACAGTCAGGAGATGACCGCTCGAGGACCTGAGAGAGCGACAAGGAGGTAGAGGGGAGCAAGGTTATGTAGGTGAGAAGCAGAAATCTTGAATTTAATCCTTGATGGAGCTGGTAACCAGTGAAGGTGGGAGAGTACAGGGGAGATGTGAGCAAAACGCTTTGTGTGGGCGAGGACTCTAGCTGCGGAGTTCTGAATATGCTGTAGCTTCTGTACAGATATTTTTGTTCTACACAGAGTAAAGCATCGAGTCACTTAGGTCGACTATATGACAATAAGGCAACACGTGAGGTTAGATTATCAGTTTTGAAATATGTAGACACAACCAGGGTCAGCACAGAGGTGTGCACATCTGTTCAAGTTTCTGATTTGGCTTCATGTGAGTGTGGCTTCATGAGTGAGTAGGCCCTCCAATGTCCAGAAGCCCGGTGGTAAACTGGACCTTTTCTTGTGCCCAGTGCTGCCAAGATAAGCCCTGGACCCGAATTCGATTAAGTACATTTGAAAATGTCTAATAACAGCCTGGTCTCAAAAGCACTAGCTCTAAATAGTGATAAGCAAACTGGTGAAATCAGTGTTCAGGAACTTCGCTGAACTTGGTAAAATGTTCTGTCAATAAAGAAGGAGGAACTGAACTAGTCTTGTGCAGATTATAAAAGTGCATTGGTCTTTTAAATGTCCCTGTGGGCTAGGGAAGTGTCTGTCAACTATGCAGAGACCGATTGTTGTGTCTGAAAATGTTCCTTGATTTGTGAGGCAGCGGCATTAATCACCACCTCAAACAGCAAAACATGCAGACAGAATGATAGCCACAAACAAAATGCAACAAATGGCCGCAAACTAGCAAAATGTATCATCATGCTCCCAGTGTGGTACAGTGATTAAGGCTTTGGACTTCAAACCCTGAGGCTGTGGGGTCAAACCCCGCTACTGACACTGTGTGACCAATGAGCAAGTCACGTGACCTTCCTGTGCTTCAACTGGAAAATCAAAAGAAGCGTAACCAATCTTTATATATAATACACTACCGTGGCTGTTCGTTTGTCTTTCTAGGATTTTAAATCACCTGTAGCTCGCAAACCGTTTGACCTGAAATTTGGTACGCAAATACTACGTGACGTCTACTATCCGCTTTTGGGGTGATGATTGACCTCCAAGTTTATTCCTCTTTTTATATTTATTTTATTGTAGAATCAACTCTCGGCAGTGGCCAGCAGGGCGGCCGTGCGGAGCATGCATACGGGCGTTGTTCTCATCCCTACCACCTAACACACAGAACTGAAAAGTAACCCAAACTTTAAGAGTTCATCCATCACTATGTTGCCATTTCCTTAATGGTGTATTGAAATACATGTGGACCTTTGCATATGAGCTCTTTATGGTCTGACACTCAATGGAGTACACCAAATTCTGCATTTTTTAAAGTATTGAAGGCAAGTACGTACGTTTGATGAGACAACAAGAATATGGCAGATCCTGTATGGCTAAACAGCAGTTGCAGAATTGAAAATTGATATATTTTCTTGAAACGAATTACTAAAATAAATCTTTTGGTTGTCAATACCACAGGCTGGAGGTGTTGAGGGGTTTGAGACCCTCACAGGATTTTTTAACATGAAAAGAACAATATATGTGGTAGAGCACTGTATTAATATGTCCGGAAACAATTTTTCACACACCTTTAAATTACACGAGCTCAGCTTTCAGAAGTTGTTTCTTTATTTTTATTCGTTGTATTCCATTATAGCAGTAAAAGAACTGTTAAAAGGTTTTGACATTCAAAGTGAGAAAAATGATCAACAACTATGACTTATTATTTTTAACAGCAGTTTTTTTGCTTAATGTGCTTGAAGAATGGGGTAGAACACAGTCACAGAGCTCTACATTTGCCATTTACAGAATAAACAATTAAAAAAAATAAAAAGAGAAAATTAATTACTAACAGCACGTTGCTGTACTGATGAAAGCAGGAGTCACAATTTGAAAATGTTTCTGATTTATTTTTTCCAAGTTCAGATTCATTTACCATGTGTTAACTTCCATCAACAGTTAGGCACATTTTTACAAATTAATTAACAATAAGAAATAATATAGAAATTTAGAAATTCTCATTGACTACTTGGAAAAGCAATGCAGTCACATTCTTAATAGCTTCTGAATAAGAGGGTTCAAACCACCATAAGAAACTGAAGTTGTCTAAAAATATAAAGACGTGTTCCCTTAGATAGGAAAACTATTGAGAAAAGAGTTGTCTAGCAAATTTTTAAATCAAATATTTATTAAAACGTTTTGTTTTTAGCTTTAATTTGAATCCTATTTTACTACGATATTATGTTATAACATAAAAACAATTAAGTTACAGTGCCTACAAAAAGTATTTGACCCCTAGGAAGTCTTCACATTCCATATGGAATCACAGTGGATTTAATTTGTGTTTTTTGACGCTGATCAACAGAAAAAGACTCCTAAATGTGAACGTGAAAACAGATTTCTGCAATGTGGCCTACATTACTTTCAAATATAAGACACAAAATAAGTTATCACATACGTATTCACCTCCTTCAAGTCAGTATTTAGCAGATGCGCCTTTGACATCCATGACAGCCTTGAGTCAGTGTGCTCAGGTCTCTCTCTATCAGCTCTCCACATCTGCACACTGCCATTTGTCCCCCCCTTCTTCTTTGCAAAACAGCTCAAGTTCTGTCAGGTTACGTGGACATTGTGAGTGAACAGCCTTTGTCAAGTCCGGGCCACAGATTCTCAATTTGATTAAGACCTCAAATATCTTACTGTCTCAGCCACGTTATGACATTAACTTTGTTGTTTTTAAGGCATTCATGTGTAGCTATGGCTTTATGTTTAGAGTCTTTGTCTTTCTGAATTTCTTGCAGGCTACGTCAGCTCTTCGTTCAGAATTTCTCTGTATTTTTCTGCCTTCACGTTACCTTCTACCCTCACAAGTCTTTCATGATCAGAGACATTCCCAGAGCACAATACTACCAGCACCATGCTTCATGGAGGGGATGGTGTGTTTCTGATAATATGCAGTGTAACATGGTACTTAAGTTGATGGCCAACAACTTCAGTTTTAGGCTCATCGGACCATTGAACCTTTTTTTAGCTCACCTCAGAATCTCCCATGAGCCTTCAGTTCCTTTTTTTTTAACAGTGGCTTGCTCTTTGTCACTCTCCCATAAAGCTACGCCTGGTGAAGCAACCAGGCAACAGTTATTGTCTGCACAGTGTCTCCAATTACAACTACTGTAGCTTGTAACTACTTCACAGTACTCGTACATTTCTTGGTTGCCTCGCACACTAGTTTTCCTATTGATGGTCACTCAGTTTTTGCCGACGTTCTGCGATACGGTGATTTACAGCTGTCCCATACTCTTTTCGATACTTAATGATTCATTTATCTCGACTCCAAGTGACCGTTCAGTGACTTGGATATTTTCTTGTCTCTGTCCCTTTACTTGTACTTGTCAATCACCTTTTCATGGAGTTGTCTGGAGTGTTCTTTTATTTTAATTTTGTATATTAGGCAACCATACTGATTCAGCACAGGTTGGACCTTCAAGATAAGGCATATTTAGACAACTGAAACTCAAGACAGGTGATCGCCATTGAATTAACTCAATGGCCTGAGATTTAAGTCTGTCATATTAAAGGGGGTGAGTACTTATCCAAGTTATTTTGTCTTTTATTTTTGCAATTAATGTAGATCACTTGACATTAAAGAATCTTTTCTGTTGGTCACTGTTCAAACACAAAATGTAACCCACTTTGATGGAACGTCGTATGAAAATAAAACGTGAAATCTTCCAAAAGCTGAGTACTTTTTATAGACACCTGGGTTAAAATGCCGTGGAGTGTGCATGTGTCTACATAGGTTTTAACCAAAGATATGAACTTTGGGTTGATTGGAAACTCTAAGTTGGCTGTTGTGTGACTAAGTGGGCCCTGTGATGGACTGCCATTGTGCCCAGTGCAGTTGGCATAGGCACTGGACCCCGTGACCCTTATCACAATGTAATGTATTAAACTATGCAGTACCTTACACTCAAGACTAGTGGTTGTGGGGTGAAGCCACTGATAAGTGAAGTGCATGTTAATCTTCAGGATTTACCAAAGTCCAGTCCATGGCATTGGAGACAATGGCTATCTACTTGGGGTAGATCTGGTGCTGTGCTGGTCACTGTTCTCCCATACTGCATTGCTGTGCCTTATGGTAGTTTTGTAACCTCTGTTCTGTTCTGTTCTGGGATTACCCACATTTTTCACTTTTGTTACTAATAATCCGATAAAGGTTTCCTGAAAAGATAGCTGCTGTAGCCTAATCCATTCTCAAAGGTTTACGACAGTAGTGCTAACTACTGCACCACTGTGTCTCCCTGAGATAAATTGAATAGAATGAAATATCAGAACATTTCTTGCAGAGAGTGTGGCAAACTGGAAGCATGAGTTCACTATGGCTTTGCCCCCATAGATCTGATAGCAGGAACTCACCTCTCTCAAACCAAAAAGTACATTATTTTGTTTTTTCTTTTTCCCTGACAATTTTATGCTTTCATTGCAGCTGCTACCAAATTCACAACATTAAAGCAGATGGATTCTTCCCTTCTTTCTGTGCAGCACTTTCAACTGTGCAGAACTCTGGGTAATAGTGTTAAAGGGGAAGGCAGACATATTATGCACAGGTCACATAGATAGATAGATAGATAGATAGATAGATAGATAGATAGATAGATAGATAGATAGATAGATA
>JANRMT010062800.1:11720398-11755839 GCA_026402145.1 Polypterus bichir lapradei | reverse complement strand
TGATTAAATTGCGCTTAGTGCTGGTTGAAAATTTGGGAAATGTTTCCCACTGAATAAAAGCCTTGTGTTGTGCTGGGATTTGTGTCTGCTTTTTGTGTCAGGTGTTTGGTGATCTGGTGTGCCCGCCTGGTGGTCACCCCATATATATATATATATATATATATATTCATTTATTCAATCATTCTGTACCACTTATCCGAAACCGGGTTGCAGAGACAACAGTCTTAGTAGTGAGACCCATATGTCTGTAAAGTTTGAAGAAAACAAACACATTTAGTTGCAACAAAAGCAAGTGATTTGTGAGACATCTTTGCAGATGCAAGTGTATTCATCAGACTGCTGAGTGAAGCCAGTTGTGGGTCCCTCATCGAAAGAGGTGGGGATACAAGTAGAAGTGGAAGTGGAAGGGACTTCAGGGATCCTTGACTTTTGGAGCTTCTGGTCTACAGATGGAAGAGGAGAAGATGTGAATGGCAGAACCCCCTCTCATCATGGGTTGGAATTACAATCACTACACCAGACCTGAAGGTAAAGGATGCTGTGTGGATGCTAACCCAGTTTCCACTTCCACCCTTAGAATGGAAGAGAAGGCCTATGAAGAAAAACACTGACATCATCATTTCTGCTTCTCCTCCAGCTTCTGCTGTTTCAATGTGTAAGGATAAAAACAATTAGACAATATTTAAGCAAGCACCATGTGTTCAACCAAACCTCTGCAAAGATAGGTTGTGTTATCCAAGGGAACTTTTTATGCCTTATACTTGAGAGCATGGGCTGCCAGCAAATGCATCATCATTTCAGAAGATGTTGCTTCACACATTTCCAGTGCAGTCAATTTATTCATTTATTTTAGTTCCCATTCTGTAAGATGCTAGACAGGCCTGGATGACTAACTGGCCTATACATTTTATGCGTGAACTGTAACTCTGTGTAATATATACAGTATTTCTATATGCTTCTTAATCTAAAATATAAAAAGTGCTGCAGTTCTTGAGAAAAAAATATCCTCTATTTAATTAGCAAAGTTAATCAACTTCCTTAAACTCAGTTTTCCTGGTCGGTTGGAAGCAGCATTGCATCACAAATATAAGGCACAGCAACTCACAAACATACAAGGAATTAGATCCACTTTTAGCCATTAAAGAAAAAATGATTTCTGTTATTTAATCACTTTTTGTATAGTGATGTAAGTAGTTCCCCATAAACATTCTATAAATATACAGTAGGCAACTGTTCACATATTTTTATTGAGTATAAAACCCTCAGTAATTCCTACATATGACAAAATAAAAATGAAACATACTCAGCTCATCCAAAGTATCAGCTCATTTCTTGGCACTGGAAACGTGGAAAAGAAAAGCAAGCAAGAATTTTATCTGAGAAAAAAAATCAAACCAGTATAGTAGAACTTGACAGAGGAAAATGTGAATTAATTGCACAAACATGTACTGTATGAGCCCCATGAGAAGCAGCCTCTCAGTCCTGGTCCCAGGATTTATACATTTTTTTTTTTTTACTTCATTTTCTGCCTAATGAGAATGTAAAGTAGTTTTAATTATACATTTAAATCAGATACAATGATTCTGAAATCACCTGCTCACTAATTTCTGGAACAAGTGTTCACAAAAAAAAAAAAAAAACAAACCTCCAGTCTGAATGTTGCCAAATATTTGTCAGTGTTTGCTTGTTACACTGATGAGACCTTCTGGAATATGCTCAATGGCATTCATATACAGTATGGGCTCGGAAAAGCTATAATCTGATATGTCAAGCTGTATGCGAAAGGGCTTCATTCATAGTAATAAACGTGCTGCGACTTAAGAAGTGGGCGTTTGGCAATAATATTTTTATATCCAACCAAATATAAGTTTACATTTCCTTTGTTTTATTACACTCATGTTCGATGATTATTTTAAATGTGTAAGTTATGCACTGACTTCAGCAGCAATTAAATTATTCTTTGATGCCAGTTTGCAAAGCAAAAAAAAAAAATCTTATCATCCAAGATGGTGCTAAAAACTGCTGGAGCACTGGACAAAAATGTCCCCACTGCCGACACCAAAGCCGACAGTGAAGTAATTATAAATGAAAACATTAAGGATGGAAAATAAATAGTCAGACATGTGGTGGTAACTTTCAGTTTTACCTTGGGAGTATTTTTGTTATAATAACTGTATTGCTTTAAAACAAAAAAGTAGTACAGTGATCCCTCCTCGATCACAGGGGTTGCGTTCCAGAACCCCCCGCGAATGGTGAAAACCATGCGTTTATATTGTTATTTTTATATTGTCACGCTTGGGTCACAGATTTGCACAGAAACACAAGAGGTTGTAGAGTCAGGGACTTTAAAACACTGCAAACAAACATTTGTCTCTTTTTCAAAATTTTAAACTGTGCTCCATGACAAGACAGAGATGACAGTTCCGTCTCACAATTAAAAGAATGCAAACATATCTTCCTCTTCAAAGGAGTGTGCGTCAGGAGCAGAGAATGTCAGAGAGAGAGACAGAGAGAGAGAAAAGCAAACAATCAAAAATCAATAGGGCTGTTTGGGCTTTTAAGTATGCGAAGCACCGCCCGACAAAGTAGCCGCTAGGAAGGCAGCAATGTGAAGGTAGTCTTTAAGCATTTTTTAGAGGAGTGTCCATATCCTCTAGGCCAGTGTGTGAACAGCCCCTCTGCTCACACCCCTTCCATCAGGCGCAGAGAATGTCAGAGAGAGTGAGAGAGACAGAGAAAAGCAAACAATCAAAAATCAATAGGGCTGTTTGGGCTTTTAAGTTTGCAAAGCACCGTGATAAAACGGCCGGAAGGAAGGAAGCAATGTGAAGGTAGTCTTTCAGCATTTTTCAGAGGAGCGTCCGTATCCTCTAGGCCAGTGTGCAAACAGCCACTCTGCTCACATCCCCTCCGTCAGGCGCAGAGAATGTCAGAGAGAGTGATATAGGGAGAGAAAAGCAAACAATCAAAAATCAATAGGTGCTGTTCGGGCTTTTAAGTATGCGAAGCACCGAGCGGGAAACATATTGTATATCATTGAGGAGTTTTATTTAATATGTAATCGTGCTCTGATTGAGTAGCTTCTCAGCCATCTGCCAATAGCGTCCCTTGTATGAAATCAACTGGGCAAACCAACTGAGGAAGCATGTACCATAAATTAAAAGACCAATTGTCCGCAAAAATCCGCGAACCAGCGAAAAATCCATGATATATATTTAGATATGCTTACATATAAAATCAGTGATGGAGTGAAGCCGCGAAAGTCAAAGCGCGATATAGCGAGGGATCACTGTATTTTAATCCTACATGTTGAATAGAGTTAAATTTTATATATTTTGACTATTATGATTTAATACAAAAAAAAAACCAAACTTGATTAGAGTGCAGTAAAGCAGAATGATTAACATGTTATATATTTAAGTAATGGGATGTTCAAAAAGTTTCCACACTTTACTATTTTCGTTGGAAACGGTGAAGGCGGGAGGAGTAGTGATTGGTCGTGTCTGAGAGTGTCATGTGACTTCTTTTGTCTGGCAATCCGACTGCCCTGGCAGTTTAGTATAAGAGTTGTCACCCTGTGGTGAAGATGAGCTGTAAAACCTATAAATTGTCATACACTTTTTGTGGGCAGAACATGTGCTGGGAGCACAGAATCATCTCCTCATGTGTGCTCAGTATGGGGATAAAGTTCTCTCTCGTAGAGTCGTCTATGAGTGGATTGAAATGTTTGAAAATGGCCGTACAAGTGTGATGGATGCAGAGTGCTCTGGATGTCCAGCTACAGCCACGGAAACAAGGAATGAAGAAAGAACCCAGCAGTGCATCATTGGCTATGTACTCAACCAAAAACATTTTTTGCTGATGGCATTAAAAAGTTGGTATGACGCTCAGAAAATTGCATTGCAAAGGAAGGTGACGATGTAGGAAAGTGATGTCATTTGTTTTTGAAAGTCTTAATAAATAGAGTTAAAAAAGGTGCGGAGATTTTTTGAACGTCCCACATACATGACGTCAATCCATCATCCAACCTGCTATATCCTAACTACAGGGTCACGGGAGCCAATCCCTGCCAACACAGGGCGCAAGGCAGGAAACAAACCCCGGGCAGGGCACCAGTCCACCGCAGGGCACACACACACACCACACACACACTAGGGATCGCCAATGCACCTAACCTGCATGTCTTTGGATTGTGGGAGGAAACCCAAGCAGACACGTGGAGAACATATAAACTCCACACAGGGAGGACCCGGGAAGCGAACCTGGGTCTCCTAACTGCAAGGCAGCAGCGCTACCCACATACATGACATAAAATAAAAAGTCTTATTCCAGTTCAGGGTTGTGAGATGCCAGTGCCTATGTTGGCAACACGTGGCACAAGGCAACAGTTGTGAATGTGGAGCCAGTCCATCTCAAAAGTATACAGTAGTCATGTTTATATATAGTATATAAAAATAAAGCAGCATTAGCAGCAAAGCAGGGGTCAACCCTGGACAAGGCAGAAGTCTTATGCAAAGTTATAGCATATAAACATACAGCAGCTTCACCCACAACAGCAGGAAGCAGCCTTGGATGAGAACAAATCAGACGCAATTACCACAATGATCTTCCGCTGGGCTGACTATATGGACTTTAAGATATATCCGTCCATTCATTTTCGAAACAGCTTTGTCCAGGCATAGTGTAGCACAGAACTCTGGGCCTGTACATAAGCAGTCTCTGTGGGCCCCTTCCTCTCAAAAACAAACTTTTCATTCCAGACTCCCCCCAAGTGGGCCCTGGGTAATCCTTACCCTTTTTCCGCTCCACTACTATGCCCATGGTCCAGGTCAGGTTCACGGGGGTCTCTGCTGACACAAACGGCAAAAGAAAAGATCCAGGCTAGTATAGGGTGCCAGTTCATCACAGAGACCACTCACACACAACGTCACACCTACACTCACGCATTTATAACTAAACTAGCCAAAGTATCCAGTATTGCCCAGGTTTACATAAATTGGGAAAAACTTTTGGAGATTTAACACAACCCATGATGAGACAAAATGATACTCTAAGTTCAAATGATACAATAAAATTGTTATCCAAATTAGCTCAAAAGAGTATGCTGCACCTGCAGTACTAGATGGGGTCCTGCTTTGGCCAGCACAAAGCACTGATAGCAGTGCCCTCCCATTGCAGTCCCCGGGTCGACACTGGTTTTTGGGTTGCGCCCTTCCATTGTATCCAATTTTCTTGATATCCATCCATCCATTATCCAACCTGCTATATCCTACCTACAGGGCCACGGGGGTCTGCTGGAGCCAATCCCAGCCAACACAAGGCAGGAAACAAACCCCAGGCAGGGCGCCAGCCCACCACAGGGCATTTTCTTGATATTCCACATAAAATATATTTTAAGTTGGACTGATGGCAACACACATGCATAATTTCATGAGAATCTGTTTAGATGATTTTGAGTGATTGGCAAACAAACAAACTTTATTTACATAGATTAACCCTACAGACACATGTGTATGATGTAGGAGGACAACAGGAGAACCCAAACAAAAATCCACAGGGAGAACATGCAGACTCCACACAGACAGTGGTTGGCAGGCGACACAAACCTTGAAATCTCCATCTTGTGCGGCAAAAGCACTAAATACGATGCCATCTATAATTGTAGTAACATTTAAAAAATATCGTGCAGGATGGTATAGATATTATACAGTATATATGCTGGAATGTAATTGAGCAGAATATTGTCTCAAGCATATAACTGTTCAGATTTTTTAGGTTCCCCTTAAAATATTAATAATACATAAAAATGTTTTCAGATAAAATGAAGGCTAAGAAATCTGCATAGCATACTAAAAACTGGCAGATTGTTAGCTGTATTACTTATTAAGGGGCTTAGCCCACTTTTTAAAATGGGGGACCCCCTTTGGAGTTTTCCGAGTTCCAAGTTAGTACAAGTCGAGTGGCCCACAAATATTGGATAGAGTAGTGGTAAGTGGGTTGGGGAGGCTGGAGTATCAATTTATCTGGGCTGGACTGCTAACATCACACGACAGACAGGGTGGCGGGGTTCTCAGAAGATCAGGGGCTGGATGTGTAAAGTCCCAGAACCCTAACCCTAACCCTAACAATGATAAACGGCACCACTGTGGCAGATTAAGGCTGACCATAAGCTCAAAAAAAGAGTTCAGAAAATCTATGGATAGCTAGAGGGATGAATAAATGAACAATTTAAATCTGTTCTGTGGAATTTTAGTATTCATTTAATAGCAATGAATAATAGATTTAGACATTTGTAGTAATAAAATGATTGGCTCAAATTATTAAAATTGTATGGTTTATTAATGTCATATCTGCCACAGTTTAATATACATTTGTTTACTGAGTGTAAAATAGCCTTTTGGTGGGATAGATATTTGTCAAGATATATTAGTACAAACAGTCTTGATTCTAGAAACATAAGGCTATAGAGTGCACTTTTAAAAGAAGCCGGTAAAATAACAAGAGCACAAAATAAAATGTTTGAATTGACATTCATCTGCAGTCTGTAGAGATACAACAAAGACTAGCATTTTAGATAAACAGCAATGAAAAAAAAAAACAACTCAGTCTGCATATCTGTGATTTGTCACTTTTACTGCGACACAATTAACAACAGAAATATCTTGGTAAAGATGTGAATGAAGAGGATTCATTAACTGCATTAAAGTTGAAATTAACGAAGATCGATTTTAAATGACATCAAATGCTGTCGACCAGAATAATCCATCCACCCCGTAGATATCCTAATAACAGGGTCACAGGGGTCTGCTGGAGCCAATCCCAGCCAACACAGGGCGCAAGGTAGGAAACAAACCCCGGGCAGGGTGCCAGCCCAACACAGGGTTGACCAGAATAAATGCATACAATAACAAAAATGTCCATTTCTGCCCTTTGAGTGCTATGAGCAAAAAGGTCTGTGACTGTGCTAAAAAATGTTTAACTATGTGCATTATGATATATGCTAAAATCAAGACAATCATTTCCAAAAGAATTATATTGCACATATATTAAGTACATCATTTTCTTATAGTTTTATATTCTTTCATTTAAAAAGCATATACAGCAGTGTAATGACTTGATTAGTACAACACTATAATTAAAGTACTGTAGCTCTATTGTAAAGTTTAAAAATAACTTTTCTCATGCTGAAAATAATTAACAGCTAAACAATTTTAATTAAACTGCCAGTTCCCCGCAATACGTACACGGCTATATTTCCATCTAGTGATTAAATTGGGTGCCGAGTTCAACAAGAGAAGACGTAACTTATGAAGCCTTTGCAAAGTGTATACACGTCTTGTAGTGCTGGATTACAAGTGAGCACATGAGAATAAACAGTGCTGTTTTTTTTATTTTTAATGAATGAATTTCCCTTTGAGGATTCATTTTGGGGAAGCAGGAAATGTTCTTATGCTAATTGCGAAATCACTCATCAGTTTTGTAGGGTCACAGGCAGCCAGATCTGACCCCAGCAGGATCAGGCAGTTAGCATTAAAACCAATATGGATGGCCTGCCTGGTCCTCACTGCTCACCCTCACACACAAACTCTTTATCAACCTGTAATAGGTCTTCTGCTTCGTCATCGGTGAACCTAACTAAAAACCACAATGGCACAAGCAGAATGCTCAAAGTTGGCACACATTTGAAGCCAGGAGTCTCGAGCTGTGAGGTAGCAATACTCACCACTGCAACGCTTATGCTTTACTTTAACCGTTGTGATGGATGTCCGGCAAGAGTTGCCGGCCCTCACCCCCAGGCCGCCAGGAGGAGCTCTCCCGACAGCATGGACGTGCCCCGAGTTCCAGCAGGGCCTCATGGACTTTGTAGTTTTTACACACAGCCCTGCTGGATACCTTGGGGACCACAAGGAGTCGCTATAGGAGTCTACAAGCCTCGCTATGTGCCCTATAACCTGGAAGTGCGTCCTGGTCACGTGAACGGGAGGAATGACGTACTTCCAGGTTGAAGAAAAGAGAAGTTTTACCTGACCCGGAAGTGATAGAAAGTCACGTGGACTGAGGGACAAACACTTCTGGGTCAAGGAGTATAAAGGACTATGGGAAATCCCAGACGGACGAGCTGAGTTGGGAGGCAGGGTGGCTAAGCGTCTGGGAGTGGAGGATTGGTTTATTAATTATTGTATTGTTTATTGAGAATTGTGGAGAGGAGCGTGCTTTGTGCACTTTATTATTATTATAAATATCATTATTGGACTTTTACCTGGTGTCTGACGTGTAGTCTGAGGGTGCAAGGGTGCGAGCGAACCCTAATCTGTCACACCGTGGAACTTATAAATATTTTACAAGCTACATCAAATTTAAGAATACCTTATTTTTAGATTTTCCTTGTATAAGCTCTAATTGTACACTGTTTGATAAGCATATTAATGAACTATACAATATTAACAAATTTACACAATAATATTTACTTTGAAATTATAAGCCATAATAGTTTTGCCTTGGCAGCATTTATTTAACTCTACTCAGAAATGAAATTTGATCAGGCCATAATTTAAAAAGTAGCTGCTTCATCTTAATGCATGGTTGACGGGTTCGGTATCAGTTGAGGGGATCTATTCATATCACTATTACATCTTTTTTCTGAAACTCTCAATGAGAAAAGTGAATTGGCAATGAATGGAATCAGCGCGTTTAGAAAATTCATGGATGGGTGGGTAACTAAAATAGCAGGTATACAAGATTAAAAGTAGAGCACATCACTGGCAAATCATTTTATTGTATATATAACAGAAGGAACTATCTAGTTCATTTCATGGTTGAGTCCCTAAAGTGACCAATACAGATGAAAAATGGCGTCTGACCAAAAAAGATGAAAAGACTAATTATTCAGAATTCTAAATTGAACGAATGATCTGAATTGTTTTGCTACTTTCATCAGAAAGAAATACGATTTGTAATAAGACATTTCGAAAAGCAGGTAAGAAACCACTCAATTTCAACCAAGGCTGTAACCAGATAAGTATATAATTGTAAATTTAGAATAGTAGGTTGATCTGGTTAAAATAATTATTGGGCAGACACCACATGTAGCAAATGAAACGCTTAATGGAAACAATCATTTAAAGGACATTAGAGCTTAAGATGAACACTCGTCAGTTTTTATCCACATATTTCCAACTATATGGTAAACTGTACAAGAAAACCTGGATATATTGCAGTTAACCTCTCTTCCTTTGGGGCTTTAAGAGTCATTATTATTACACATATGGCTGAAGCCTTTAGCCATGGCAACTTATATTATAAGGTGTCTTACACGCACGAGTAGGGAGAATGAATCCAAGGTAAGTATTCAGGATCTGGCACTTACGGCCTCTTTCCATTTGCCTGCAACCCAGATCACCTCCAGCTCAGCTTCAGAGGTCTTGCATCTTCCACCTCACGGACTATTTAAAAATTGAAGTCATCAAAAGTCGGCAATCATTCCCAAACTGGATTCTAATGAGTCCGGAGCTCCATGAATTGTCAAAGAAAATGGCCGAACAATGAGGCATCAGCAGGAAAGAACATCTATGATTATTTCCAAAATTATTCAGACTGTTCTATCATTTTAGTTTGCCAGGATTAAACAGGGTGATTCCAACCCTTTACCATCTCCTTCTTATACACAGGATATATTACAAATGTTGGTCCTGGGTTATACAGTGGGGCAGAGGCAAGAATTGAACTGTCAGCATTAGCCACTACACCACACTGAGCTGCTCAGTTAGTTATCTCCACCCACACCTCTATTTCTGTCGATATTAACTACTTGACTTACCATCATAGCCAAGTCTGTTGACACTAAGTCAAGTTAACCATCTCACAACACAGGTAAGCACTCTCAAGGTACACAGACTTAAAAATGGTGGGTTACACATTGGGTTAGAGTGCCACAATGAAAATTTTATTACGAGAAGGATCAGAACAAAAACTTAAGTGTACATTTAATACATGGAAACAGTGGGGAACAAATGTTTTGTGTGTGAAGCAATACGAATTGATAGAAGTTGAGTATACAAACCGATCAGAACTGTACATAAAACATGGAAACAATGGCTACCAAAACCCACAAGACTGCAGGTGCAAGCAAACCGTCAGTGTTCCTTGCTACTGGACTCAGCTTCAGCAGTTGAGCTTATCCAAGCAGTGAGCCAATGTCTTAGGTCGGGTTTATACTTCACGCGACGCATGCTGCAGCGGACGCTCCTGCTACGCAAGCGTTTTACTGTTTATACTTGCGCACATACTTTACGTAAATCTGGAGGAATCCACCTGGTGGCAGTGTAAGATATAATCACGGTGAGAACAGGTTCGGCTTCACTGTGTTGTGAATTGCCTGGAACAGCCATTAAATTCCGATGACACCTTAACCGCAATATCTCTGAAAAGAATGTTTGATGATTGAATCCATCAATCCAGAGATGTGCCCATTCCAGCTAGCATTTGGCACAAAGCAGAAACAATCCCTAGACATGGCATCAGCTCATCGCAAGGTGAATACAAGCACTCACGTACACTCACGTCATTTTAATGTCACCAAATCTGCATATCTTTATAAGGAAACTGGAGCACAGTGTGGAAACCCAGCAGAAAAACATGGAAACTCCAGGCAGGGAATACCAGCGACGTGACATCCTGCGAGACAACAGCACCACCGCTCCGCCACCGTGTCACCCCCATGTGTGTAATTATTAACAGCATTCATTCTGTAAATGAAATTAACGATTTACCTGTAAAATGTAACGTACATACTTTAATGCATTTCATCGTGAATGTAATATCAATTATAAATCTAAAGACTCTAAATTTACAGAGAGTTGGAATATCATACATTTAATGTGTTCTGTGTGGTGATCTATTGCTGCTTGCTGTCAGGTCAGGAGGAAGTCCTAGACGCTTGTAGCGATTAAAAACTGGGATGACGTTTACAACGGTCTGCTTTAATGTTAAAGTAAACTACGAGGTTAGATTGGACATTTCGAGATTAAAGGCACTTTAATCACAAAATACACCTTTTCACTGCGTCCTTAATTCTTTCCTCTGTTGCTCAAATACAGTGCTGTACATTATGTTGCTGTTGTGAAGTTGCAAAAAAAAAAAGACGGCACAAAAGATGGTATGTGAGACTTTTAAAATGTATCGTGTCATTACGATGGGGAATATGCAACACTTAAATATAAAAGCTCTACGAATGCGTATCGGCATGCGAATGTATGTTAGCATTTTGCTTCACAACATCGAAACCATTCATCAAACATTGAAGCGCACACATCGATCCCAGAGGATCCTCAAAGCGGCTTTCTGTCACATGTAGATAGTAAACAGAGACTCTGACGTCACATTCCAACTTTTATCACACTGCGCCCCCCGACTTTTTGCTGGTACTGCAACTCGCGCACATGTCGCGTTAATTTCTGAGGACCTGCTCAGAGGATACATCAAATGAACGCTGGGAACGCGTGGCAGCCATGATGCAGTATGATGAGCGTGAAGTATAAACGAGCCCTAAATCAACAGTATCACTAACCACAGAATGAAAATGCCTACTAAGTAAATATCCTACCAATTTTACAGCTGCTTAGCATCAAGCGTATTGAACTTTACACCAATTAAATAGAAATCCTTGATTTGCCATGTCTTCCAACATTACGTCTCTGTTTCATGAGTGCAGGAATGTGTTCTTCTAGTTAAACCAATCAGAAATAATAAGTTTATTTAGAATTGGAGGCAAAGGTGCATAGATTGGAGGAGCATTTTAGCACCCTTAAGGACATTTGACAAATCAGTAGTTAAAAGTAATGATTTTTTTATATCCATTTGACCATTTTTGAGTCTGCCTTAGTCTCTTAGGGTACATATGTAAAAACTGAATGATTCTGATGATACTCTGAATTACTATACTGTACTATAATGCCACCTGTTTTGTCAAAATTTGACTGCTTTATTGAAGGAAAGGAGTGGAAAAGTATCTTTTCTTGTTACATTTAAAAACCTTCTTTCCAGTCCAAAAAGCCTTTCATGACTTTGAAGCCCTTAATATCATAGATCTTATTTATGAAGTCAATTCAAGACTGAAGAGATTCAGTTTCCATAAACTATCAGATGCTTTTTGGTCCAGAAATTAACTTGGTTATGTCTTTTTCATAGCATGATGACCAGAACTGAACAACATGACATAGTTTCAACTTACAAGGCCTTGTTTTTCTACTCACCACTCACAACTAATTATTTCATTGCACCAGCAATTATAAGGACTGTAAGGATGTGAAAATGTGATTAGGGAAGTTTCCCAGTTTCCTTCCTGCAGGATGCTTTTGCTGTAAGAAAACATGGCTTCTCATAAATTTAAATAATTTGGATGAAGGGCCACCTGAGATTACTACAAGTCTCACCTCTTATGTTATATTAGTATAACTTTTCTCAAATGCAAGACGTCTTCCCTCAACTGAGCTTTTCTGTTTTTCAGATTGTAGAGAATGACAGGTGGAATTCACCTGCACTGCTCCAAGAGCGCAGTACTGGAGATGACTTCTTTAAATTTTACTGTGGCAAATCGTGAGCAGAGTCAGCTTGTTCTTGAAGAATTCACATTGTTTTTTATGCTTTCAATTTGTTTAGGAAACGCAGAGTATGAAATAAGGGGATACTTGCAAAGAGCTGTGCAACACGCAGCCTCAGACTATGAGAGAGGTTAGGAGCAGACACTGATAGAGTGCACTGCCACACCCACCACACGACAAACCAACTCTGGATAAAGATGCGGACCCGAGTGCAGCCATGCAACGGGTGATACCTCAGCACCACACCAGTTCAGATGGAGTGGAACACTGGGAGGTTTTTTGTGGTGGCTGCAGTGCCAATTCTGCCACCAACCCCCAAATTGTTCCCTGCAGGTTGGAGGGCCCACATGCAGGGATGGATGCAGATTAACATCATACCCAGGATGGAGCAATTGCAGGTGAAGGGCCTTGCTCAAGGGCCCAACAGAGCAGAGACCCTTTTGGCATTTTACGGGATTCGAATCGGCAACCTTCTGATTGCGAGTGCAGATCCCTAGCCTCAGAGCCACCACTCCTAAAAAATAACGATAAGGAGAGACCATAAACAGTTGGTGTTCTTTGGGATACCCTGTTTAAACTTAAGGTTTTAAATAAAAAAAAAGTTAAAGGAAAACTACACAAGCTTTGTAAATAGCTATATACTGTATAAGTTTAGCTCCCGAGTTGAGGTCCAGACTCCTTGGTAGGTCATTCTCTAAAGAACGCACTCTTTAAATAAGAAGGGACACTGGACTACGGACAAGAGAGGTTAGTGCTTATATCACCCTTTTAATCAGCCCCATTTGTTTCCCCTGACAATAACCTGTGAGACACACTTGCATGCTTGGCATAATATACACGTACACATATTTTTTTTATTTGTGGTTTCTGAATTAATTCCCAATGTTACTGTTTTGCTTTAAACTTCAGGTAGCCATTTTGGTTGGGTTTGGGTGCTGCCTTTTTGTAATATTAGTGTATGACACGTGACGTCATTGTTGCAATGGAATAACAGGTCACCTTGGACATTGTGGGTGTGCACCTTTATGGAGGAGATGCTGCACAGGTAGGACAGTTTTCTGAAAGGGGATTTAACCCATAAAGATAAGTAGAGAAAGAGAGAGAGAGAGAGAGAGAGACGTCAGGAGGAGAAGTGGGGAGCCGCAACACACAAACGAGGGAAACACAAAACAGAAGCCACCTACTGGGAGTTGGAGTTTTGCCTAGTGATACAAGTGGGACATGTCTTGGAAGGCAAATCTTTTCTTTTATATTTTTGCTCTAACACCCAACCATTTTTCTTGACTATTACAGAACATTCATTTGTATTTGTGGTGGCTTGGTGTAAATTTTTTCTAGCTACCATCCTCCTCTCCAGGCTGTTAAAAGAGGTGTCAGAGATGGCTGGGGTGGCGACCCGGCCAGGACACCCAGGAGGACCAGAGGAGGGCTTGCGCCTTCTCCAGACCATGTGGGGGCGACCACCCTGGTACCTTTGGGGGCCACGGGTAGAGAGCTTGGAATCTCAACCCTGTAGGGGCCTGTAGTCACCGCCAGGGGGCGCCCCAACGCCTAGAGAGCCCTGGACCTCGGCACTTCCTCCACACCCAGAAGTGCTGGAGGGGAAGAGGATCGGGGACACCCGAAGTGCTTCCAGGTGAGCAGCCAGCACTTCCGTCACACTGGGGCGTGTCGGTGGGAGGTTGCCAGGAAGCACCTGGAGCACATCCGGGTGTGTATAAAAGGGGCTGCCTTCCTGCATATGCCCCAACGCCTAGAGAGTCCTGGACCTCAGTATTTCCGACACACCCGGAAGTGCTGGGGGGACGAAGATCGGGGACACCTGGAGTACTTCCGGAGTACACACAGGGGCGTGTTGGCGAAAGGTTACTGGAGGACACCTGGAGCACATCCAGGTGCATATAAAAGGGGCCGCCTCCCTCCATACAATAGCTGGAGTCGGGAGAGAAGGAAGGACAAGTTCTCTGGGTGAGGCAAGGAGGTCACCTGAAGACGCAAAGAGGCAGTGTGAGGCCTGGACTTTGGGGTAAAGTGGGTTGTGTGGCACTTTATTATCGTATATATTAATTGTAAATAAACGTGTGGTGGTGCTTAATAACATGTCTACCTGTCTGTGTCCGGGGCTTAGTCCACAGAGGTTAGATATGGACTGTTATTTTCTTCTGAAAGGGGTTAATAATCGTGATGTCATTACGCATGCTGTTTTGTACGTTATAACCTTGGATTTGAGAATGCATTTGTTGTTTGGAGTTTTGTGTCATATCGTAATTGTTTTTTGTTTGTTGAGTTGTTAATATGTTTCTTCATATTAGTTATCACTGAGTGCTATTTTGGAATTTTTGATGAGTGGCTTAAACCAGGATGTTTGTTTGTCACAGTGTAACAGTTTTTTATTTCGATTAAATATTGCTGCGAGTGAGACAGTGATGTTCTAATCGGGTGGCTACTTTGGGTGGTGGTGCAGCGTGAACTCGCATAGCTTTTGACACACGTTTCTTCTACTAGACCGTTTCCCTTCCATCTACTTTGCAGAACAGATAATCGACGTGGAACCTGTCACCATTCTGTGGATCATTGTTTAGTGACATGATTAGTGACAGAACCTCGAAACATCTGTCTTCCTTACCTAAAAACTTTCTGAACACTGTCTACATACTCACCACCACTTTTTCAAGCATTATTTATGGAAACTGTCTCACAAAATGTGATGCTGAAAGGATTTTTTTTTCTGTTCTTCCATTAAACACTTTTTGTACTGTATCAACATTAAAAATGTCAAGGATGGAGATAAAGGGGATCATTAAAAGATCCCTGTTGCCTCGAGAACTGCAATCATCACTGAAGGTTGCTGGTGGGTTTTATAAACCGATTCAAGGGGTGAACTTTAATATTTGTTTCTGCTGAGGTGCTTGTTTAATTAGTTGCATTCACAGACATCTGAACTCTTCATTCAAAGAATAAATGATCCTACCGTGAGTCATTTGCAAAGCCACAAAAAAAAGATAAACTAGAAAATGAAAAGAGGGGAAAAAAGAAAACTGCAGGGTCTTGGCCCAGGTCCTTATCTCTGTACAGCCTATCATTAGGATAATACCTGCAGTGGAATTCTGGATTTGGCAACCATGTTTCTATAAATAAACATCTGCACAAAAGAATGTGTTAATTACTAATTATGTGAAGAAAAGCAGAAACCAAGAGAATAGGTGTTGGAAAGCAAACAAAGATGTCTGAGCTCTCCGTGGATTGGTGTAATTTTTTAAAAATAAATTAATTAAATGAAGCTCGATCTACAGTTATAAGCATTGAATGTAAGTGGAACATTTAACTACTATTCCTCCTAATGATAATCATATTCTAAGGACAAATTACAAATAAAGTTCTAATGTTAAATCTAATATAGAAATGTCTAATTGCCTTGTTAAACCACATGAGTAGACAAATTCCAATAAAACGGTATAAAAAACAAAAACTTTTTTAATGTCTTTAAAATATCTTTTAATGCAGTGTAGTGTGTTATATAATAAATCCCCTTATGAAGGAATTCATATTCTATTTTAAGAAGAAAAGAACATAGCAAGTTGCTAAACCAGTCTACAGTTTGAACAACACTATTATACCTGAGGAGTCCATTGTAATGCACACACTTCTCGCATGTGGCACTACCAGGCTAAAACATTTATGTTGGGCTATATTTGAAAACAGACATCATAGACATTGTTTCACACCACTCTCCACCAAGTTCCTCCAGAGATAGCCCTGTATGGAGAACATTGTTTCTTTTTGACGGTATTAGCTTTAGCCTTTTAGGTGACTTGTGTGTTAATTAACATAACTATATTACTTCATTATATGGATATGGTTACATCTGTGTATTACCTCTTGTTTAATTCAGATAGATGGTTTTGTTGAAGACAACTTCAAAACTCAAATGATTTTTATAAAAATGATAACGAAAAAGGGTCAGAACAGCGGTACTGATGTAAAAGGAATACCTACTGTAATTGTACCTGAGGATTAGGGTCAATCAAATTAAGTGCAGATGAAAATCCTGGACTATCCTCTCAGAAGTCCAAAGCTCAAATAACAAGAGCAGTGAACCAGTTAAGAAAAACAATCGAAACAGTAGAAGATGTAGAAATTCCTGTGTTATGGGATTGAGTCCAAGACATGGTGAATGGGGTGAGAGGTCACCAAAATATGCAGCAAAGATCTTCACTAGCCTGCCCAGAAGTGGCCAAACTCAAAGCAGCCAGTCCCCAACTGCATCCTGCTGTCTTTGGCTGATCTGTCAGCGAACTGAAAGAATTTTTAGTGAGCATCAGGAAATGAACAAAGGACATGAAAAGTTCAAAACCGGAAAAGCAAAAGTCAAAATTAACAAGCCCAAACGTGACACAAAAATCCAATTTGAAAATAAATTGGGAGAAATGCTAAAAAAAATCAAACAGATAAAGTTTTGAAAAAGAAGGATATTAGAGAAAAGGGGGTTTTATATCCACAACTCATGTGAGGAAGTGAACTTTCAGCCAACTTCTTAACCTGTCACATCGGTTACCCAAAGGTTATGACCTCTGAGGGAAAGTCCCTGACAATGCAGGACGCAGTTCTAATGATGAGCGATCGAAATGACGGCAATCATTAAAATACAAAATGGTGGCCAAAATAAACCAAAAAATATTCAACTAATTAACAATTACGTTAAAAATAAATGTCAGAACTGAATTCCCTGAAACCCCCAAAAGCAAGTGCAAGATCATTCACAATGACTTAAATAAACACTAATAGATACCCAGCAGCCTACACAGGCCTAAAAATGGGGAGCCAGCTCTAAAGTTCAATATTCAACTAACACAAGGGAGGGGTTTACCGTAAACCTCTGGTGTGTGAACAAACAATGAATCTTTATTAAAAAAACTATATTAATAAAGAGATTTGTCAAATAGGCAATCAGAAGGTGAACTGTACATCCCAATACATAATCCAATGGCACGTCTAAGAAACCAGCAAGAAAATAGACAGCCCTCTTCGTGTCCCGCCCACAAAACAAAATAAATACTGGCAAATTTAAAAGTACAGTATATGAATTTTAAACAATAAACAAACACAACAGAAATAACATATGAAAAATAACAGTAAAACATGGAATAAATAAAAGACAGGGAAAGACCCTGGCTAAAACACAGCACTATCAACACAACTGGCCACAAAGCAAAGGTGACTCCTTAAGCAAGGCAGAAATCATGACGCCTTCCATATTGTTAGGATTTTGGTTTCTTTTTAATTTTATGTTAATGTTCTTATTAACATACAGATTTTCATTATTTTTCATTAAGAATTCAAATCTGATATTTGTTTTTGATTTTCATATAATTTTAATAATTAAAATTTTTTGTTAACATTATGTTTCTCTGGGTTTAAGTGATGTGAGTTGTCATGTGGCTGCGATTGAAATGTTGCTGTATCTACCCTAGCATAAGAATATTTCCATTTTATATATTATGTTTTTAGTCATTCTATAAGTTTTGTTTAGAATTTTTTGTGTAAAATTATTTTGTATTTATGCTTTATGTGTATTTATGGTTTAGTGATTTTCATTGCATACCTTGTCTTCTGTAGGTGAAACCCAAAGAGGCGGGTCCACCGTGACATCACTGCTAAAGGACCACCCTCAACTTTTATATAACATTTATTTTTCACTATGTCTTTGAACCAAAAAGCTAAGTAAACAAGCATAGAAAACCAGACGCCAAAGCCAGAAAAATACAGAACTAATCAGAAGGTCACAAATTGCAAAACCTGAAATCCAAAACTCTAAACACGATAAACAAAATCAAAGCCAGAAATATAAACAGAAAAATCATGAAATCAGATTAATATTTCAAACGAGAAGGCACTCAACTAGGAATAATAAGGTAATGCCTCCGCAAAAAACTAAAGATGGGCTGGAGCCCCTGAGAATGAGCCCCTCTCCCCGGGCTATAATCGTAAATGGAAATTGGGAAACGATAAATAACTAAAAGGGATACAATAAAATTAAAAGAGAAGAAAGAAGAAAAAGTGGAACCAGAGCTAGTGAAAAAAATTAAAAGTGAAGGAAGGAAAAGTTGGAATCTGAGCAAAACAATGAAAACACATCAGAAATCTGTTTTACCTGTTTAGATCAGTGAATCATTAAAAAAAAATAGTAGCAATAAGATGATGCAGTTGATTTGCAAATGTCCAGTAGATTTGTTGCTTTCCCTTCAATTGAGAGACTCATCCCCGAAGATATAACGAGAACTTAGACACTGAGGTTCAGGTTCTGGATAAGAAAAAAATAAATAAATAACCTTTGTACATAAATTCAACAAGATTAGTTAAGATAAGAAAGACTGGTCAGAAATAACTAGACAGGCAGGAGTCCTACAATGGAGTGGAGAAAGGGGATATTGAGGGTCTCTTTCCATAAAGAAATAGATAGATAGAAATTGGCCAGTTGCAGAGAATCCAAACAGAAAACTACTATGATTCTCCTGTCTAATGGAAAGAACAGAAAGTCCTGTAATAGATGTGAGATGACCAGACTTATGAACAGTTTCTACCTCTGAATTTGTATGCCATTAACTACCATACAACATCAGAGCTCCCTTGTGTAAGCACCATTGTTTCAGTATTTACCGTGTTACTGTTAGTTTCTCAATCTGTAACATGCTTATATGTCTTGTCAAGCACGTGTGGTTAGGGGACATCTTGGAAGCTCTAAGTTGGTAAGAAAGCAAAGCCCCCCACCCCCTTTATTTTCTAACATATCGACTGTATGTTGCTTGTTTTGCACGCTTGTGGCTTTCTTTGGCCTTTTTTTTTCAGTCTATGTCATTGAACGGGATTACTAGCTGATCACGTGGCGCGAGACACTGATCACGTGGTGCAGCAGCAGCAAGACAGCAGCTGATCAAGCAAAGAGGAGGTAAAAAATAAAAACAGTGTTTGTTTCCCATTGCATCACCATTTAAGAGGGGTTTCGGAGGAGCAACCCACGTGTCCTTGGCGTGCGTTCAGCCCCCCACTTCACAACGGCGTGTAGGGCTGGCAGTTGGAAGGGGTTGGCGAGCGAAGCGAGCAGGGGGTGAAACCCACCTAGTACTAATTAAAAATCCCAGTATGTGTGGTGCTCTTGGTGCCGCATTGCACCATTTGAGAACCATTGATCTATGGCATCACTTTTACAGGTTCATCTGATGTTGGTTAAAAATTATTTATGGCAGGTAAAAAAGAACAACAAGAATGAGAATTGAAAAGAGTAAACTAGGTTAGGAATGATGGGCAGCATTTTGAATTTCACCCACAGCTGAGGATGACCACACTACATTTGACAACAATGAAACCAACATGAACTTGTTACATTTTGTGGAAATGAAGCTAGCAGTGCAATGTTCCTGTTTCAAAGAAACTCAGAATCCTGATGTGGAAAGAACATGTTTCTTGTGTATAATATTGTTTTATCAATTGTTTGCTGTGACAAACTCATAGGACAAAACAAAAAAAAAAGTTTTTCTTTGGCGGGACAAACCATGAACGGAGAGCTGATCCTTGTCCATCTGAGGAAGCAATTTTGAGGGAGTACCATGTTAGTGCTATTAAAAAGAGCTCCGCATCTAGAGGATCACCTAGGACAACAACTGAGCTGGAGATGGCCGCACTTAAATTTTACTGTATTACTCTTGAGCGTTTGTTTTACTTCACTGTTATTAAGAGTTTCTGAAAAAGCATAACTCTTCAACTCACCAAAACCCAGGGCTCTCACTCCATGTTAAGTTCTGACGGCAGGGTGAAATGAGGCAAGGCCAAGCAAGGTAAGATTACTCACATCAGTATGTAATCTTAATAAAATAATTCAACAGTCAGCCAGCTTAGTTTCTTAGTTTAGTGCCTGCCAATATCAATCAGTCATGCATTCCTTTTAGCTGTCTGTAGATACAGACGAAATTGACATGATGTCAACCAGATTAACACCGGAGTGTTAACAAGTCACACTACTTATCGTCCAATTGTTTGGCACTCCTTTATTTATCTGAGTATCGTCAGTGAGCTTCAGGTCCTTCCTGCCTGATGTCCAATAAGCCCATTTTCTAAAGGTATTAAGTACATAAAAACTATCCATTACTATATAATGTGCTACTTAAATCCCATGTCTCAAGGTCAATCACCTGCTTTTGTTGCCACATATCTTCATGGAATTCAAAAGCGCTGGTTTTTCATGGCAGCAGACCGAATGATACGACAGTGAGAGGGCACGTTACCATTGATTTCATTGATACCAGTGAAAAGAGAAGTTGCTGTTAAGTTACCGTTTATTCTTCAATGCTGCATGAATGAAGAGGTTTTGTGAACCAAAGGGAGAAACCACAAGGCCACATTAAAAATCGCTCCCTGCTACTAATGGTCATTATCCAAGGCAAATCCCTGTAATTAAAGTGTACAGTTCTCATCCTGTGGGACAGAAGAACGCTTTTATGTAAGTTTCTATTTTATTTTCACCTTTCTCTTTTTGGTCAGTGTGATGTCTTATTAATCAGATATTGTCTGACCGGAGATTCACTCCGATTTCCACACACTTCCAAAAAATGGCAACGTTCAGTGTATTGATTTCTGTGCCTGTGATGGCCTTGTGTCGTGTCCAGTTCCAATGCTGAAAGCATCATTTTTGACCCACAATTAATTACTCGAGAAAGTGTGCTGAGAAAGTGAATGTAAATTTAAACTGTGCATTTAGTAACGTTCTGTTTTGTGAGACCTGCCACATTTTCAGTGTTCGGTAATCTGATGATAATTAAATATATAAATGGTATATAACGGCTGTTACTAACATGTAATTGGATTTTTGTAAATGTAGTCGAAGTCAGCTTATATTCTATGGGGCTCAATTGTCGACAATTTTCAACCTAATGGCTTTTATTCTGTTTCCTACTTACTGTACTTAAAATTCCTATTTCTCAGTTTCTTTCTTTATGTAAATTAAAAAAGCGTGTCTTTTCTAAGTAATGTGGTAAAAATAACTATGCTCAGTAGTAATTTTCGTTCCGCAAACTGTATTTCATCTCTTTGATTTGCTTAATAAGAGATCTTTTTCTGTCTAAACATTTAAATAAATATAAAAGTGGTTGATGCTAAAGAGATGGAAAAGCAACAGCTTTTATTCACATCTAAGTTAGCACTTCCACATCACATGCCTTATAAAAACCTTTTAGAAAGTAACAAATCAACACGTTAACAAGCATTAAATACATTCCTGTGCACAAGAGGTTGCAACAAAAGAGCCCATTTTCACTTGTTCATTGTAAATCCAGAAGATACTTGTATAAAGGAGAAGAGTAACTCAGAAAGGAGATCCACTTAAAGTAACAACCCGAAAATAATTACGACTTGAAAAGAATGAAAATCTGTGGAAGCTGGCCCACGTCTAGGGCTACCCACGCCATCCTTCAGTCCCCCCATTCATTTGGAGCTCCCAGGGGCCGCGAATCATTTCTCTTAGCAAGTTTGGATGGATTCTGTAAGGAATTGTATAGAATGATTTTTTTTTTTCTGTTGCAAAACAATCATGCAGCCACCTCTGATGGATAAAAACAAATGACTGAAAAGTAAAAGTCATCCTCTTGATTACTAAATTACTGAACTATTGTTAAACACTCATTCAAAGCCAATCACAGCTGTCTAAAAATAGTGCAAGGCTCTTTTTGGAATAAAAGGATTTATCCATTATCAATCATTGTATACCGTATTATACTGAATATTACCATAATGAGGTTTGACTGTTAAAAGAGAGTGGCACCAACTTGAAAAAAAAATGTTGCCATACCGTTAATAAAATAATACCTTTGCTAGTCAGGCTGTACACCATTTCTACCTGAATTTTCAAACTTTAAACTAATTTGGGTATTTAACTGCAGTCTTTTTGAAAAGACTTAAAACACATTAATTAATATTGTTAATACCAAATGTCTGTGTATTTCAGACTAAAAAATAATGCCAAGGACCCTGAAGTTTTGCAAAGATTACAAAGAGAATTTACAAATAGCAGATAATAATAATAATGAGGCTTTGTTCATTGAGTAGATACTGTAGATAAATACACAGATATGAAAAGCTACATGTAATAGATACATAAATATGAAGGGTGCTATATTACAGAGATAGATAGATAGATAGATAGATAGATAGATAGATAGATTTCAAAGGCATTGTATGTGATGGCCAAATATGAATAGTACTATCATAACAGACATAAATAAACATGATAGATAGATAGATAGATTGTGTCACACATGTGCATCAGAGGTTTCCCTTCCAAGCACAGCTGAGTTATGTAATCCATCCATCCATTATCCAACCCGCTATATCCTAACTACAGGGTCACGGGGTCTGCTGGAGCCAATCCCAGCCAACACAGGGTGCAAGGCAGGAAACAAACCCCGGGCAGGGTGCCAGCCCACCGCAGGACGTGTATACACACACACTCAAACACACAACAAGCACAATTTAGAATCAGCAATGCACCTGACCTGCATGTCTTTGGACTGTGGGAGGAAACCCACGCAGACACGGGGAGAACATGCAAACTCCACGCAGGGAAGACCCAGTAAGCGAACCCAGGTCTCCTAACTGCGAGGCAGCAGCGCTACCACTGTGCCATCGTGTCGCCCTGAGTTATGTAATACCCCCCTGAAATAAGAGGGAGCCCTGCCTCTAATGTTGTCAACTGTTTCCACCTCCGTAAGTCTGAGCACAATGAGGATAACTGACTCTGGGCCAAATTCTATAAAGCCAGGCACCCTTAGAAGGAGGCGTCTCACTTTGAGTCGACCAGACCTGAGAATGGAGCTCCACGAAAAGACAGGACCCACTCAACCGAGCAGCACTATTGAATTAAAGAGACGGCTACAGTCTATGTTTAAGTTTTGCAACTCCATCATGCATTATTTCTGTTGCCTTTTGTTAAATGAGTTAAATGGGACAACCTAATTGGTGTCCTAGTATTCCTTTGGAATCTGGGTTTTTCTATCATTCAACCATTATAGATAGATAGATATGAAAAACTCTATATAACGGATACATAAATGTAGAAGGTGCAGTATTACTGATAGATAGATAGATAGATAGATAGATATGAAAAATATCAAGGACATCTACTCAATGACATCTCATGTAGGTTTTAAAATAAGCCCAATTTGAAGCAAGACAAAAAACATGACAATAAAAATGTCACGTAAAATCGTTTCACAAAATCATTGCACTTTTCAGCTTAGGATTTTATATACTGTATAGAGTAGATGTATGAGAATGACAAAACAATAGATGAGTTTAAGGAATAAGTGAATATTACAAAATAATTTGGTCCAACTTAAGTTTATTACATTTTTTAAGTGCTGAAATCCTCAAAAATGAATTGCTGTGTTGATTTAAAGCAGGGGTTTCCAATCTGGGGCATTTCAGAAGGTGCGACAAAGACGAAGGCGGCATCACAATATGCCAAAATTGAGTGAGGTGTGTTGTGCGAGTTTATCGTAGCGTAATCGGTGTCTTACATTGTGCCGTCGTTTGTAGGTCATTTATGAGTTAGTGCTCCTGTTCTACGATATGAAAAGAATCAACTGTTGAAATTTTCATCTGTAAATGAGCCACAGAAATGTGCGTTCTCATGGGTTTCTTGATGCAGACGAATCGTTTGTAAAGGAGAGAATGAAATTTGGACCTTGCAATGATACGTAGAGAATGGCAAAGTCTAGTATTGATTTCAGTGTAAGCCCTGCTCATGAGACATCACTGATTTTGGGGATTGAGTGACATTTTTGCCAGGGGGGACAAGGAGGACTGAATTGGATGTAACACCTTCTTCTTACTGTCAGCACATCTCTCATGCTGGTGGTCCTGGCAGTAGTACAGCAGTTTTAACTGTGCGGTTCATCTATTTTTGAACTTAAGTGTAGCTGATATTGGGGGATAAAGCTCGTCAACTGGGTTTCATTACTTAGTGGCCTCCACGCACCCATTGCTTCACAGGGATCTCCAATCCCATAAATCCCACGATTGTTGATTGTGTATCATTTGCTCATGGTGCTTGATACTTTGCAGTTTACCCCAACACCCTGATCATGTGTCTAAGTTTGACACATTTACAAGAATATTGAGAGTCATAAAAGTAAATTGCTCAATTTAAATTTAAATTTCATGCTCTGATTTAAAAGCCTATTAGATTTTGTTTTCCATTTCATTCACCCAAAGTTCTGTATGTGGTTCAAAAATGAGAAATTTGACTTCTTCAACTTCAAACGTCATATTACTGTTGTTGGGGCTGCAAAGGGGCATAGAAAGGCTGGGAACTACTGATGTAAAGACTTAAATGAATACTCAAAATGGTATTTTTAATGCTACTTACCCCATGTAGTTTGTAGTGATGACTGTGAAAATCACGTTTTCATGGAAAAAAAATACAAAGCTTCTGATAGAATAGGACCAAATGGCGACCAGTACTGGACAACACTAAACAATATCAAAAACGTCCATAAAAATACCCATGCCACATAATCCACATATCAATTCATTTAGTCATATGCCCACAACATTCAATTTTTTGCTAAAATATTGTTATATAAATAACTTCAGAAAATAAAAGTACTCCACAAACAGGAAGCCTCTGTTTTTTTTTTAATTGAACACAAGACTCTTGACCAGTAAATGAGGGGGAGAAACAAACTACTAACTACATGGAACAGTTAACACATAAATATAAATGATATAAAAATATAATTTCTGGGTAGAGTTTTCCTTTGATGATGCTGGTGCACGTTTTACGTATCTCAATATATATAATATCCAACATCTGTATGTCTGTCTGCTTTTCATGAGAGAACTACTTAATGGATTTAGATCGTTTTTTTTTCTATTATTTGCTTGAACATTCCGGTTGATTTTGCGACTTCTCTCATTACACTAAGTATCATAGTTCGCTTATAGTACCGATTTATTTGTGTGATTCTGGGAGACACAGTGGGACAAGAGGAGGGGGGCGGGTCTGTCCTCACTCACGCACTAGCCTTGGGGCGTTCCTTAAATATGCTTAGCTAGCGAACGAGAGAACTACTTAACGGATTTAGATCGTTTTTCATCCATCCATCCATTTTCCAACCCGCTGAATCCAAACACAGGGTCACGGGGGTCTGCTGGAGCCAATCCCAGCCAACACAGGGCACAAGGCAGGAACCAATCCCGGGCAGGGTGCCAACCCACTGTAGGACACACACACACACACTAGGGCCAATTTAGAATCGCCAATCCACCTAGCCTGCATGTCTTTGGACTGTGGGAGGAAACCGGAGCACCCGGAGGAAACCCACGCAGACACGGGGAGAACATGCAAACTCCACGCAGGGAGGACCCAGGAAGCAAACCCAGGCCTCCTAACTGCGAGGCAGCAGCGCTACCACTGCGCCATCGTGCCGCCCTAGATCGTTTTTTTTTTCTGTAATTTGCTTGAACATTCTGGTTGATTTTTCGATTTCTTTCATTGTGCTAGTTATCATAGTTCGCTTGCGGTACTGATTTATTTGCATGATTCTTGGAGACACACCATGGGACAAGTGTGTGTGGGTCTGTCCTCACTAACGCACTAGCCTTGGGGCGTTCTTTAAATATGTTTAGCTAGCGAGCGAGAGAACTACTTAACGGATTTAGATCGTTTTTTTTTTCTATAATTTGCTTGAACATTCTGGTTGATTTTTCAATTTCTCTCATTGTGCTAGTTATCATAGTTCGCTTGCCGTACTGATTTATTTGCGTGATTCTTGGAGACACACCATAGGACAAGTGTGTGTGGGTCTGTCCTCACTAACGCACTAGCCTTGGGGCGTTCTTTAAATATGTTTAGCTAGCGAACGAGAGAACTACTTAACAGATTTAGATCTGTTTTTTTTCTGTAATTTGCTTGAACATTACGGTTGATTTTGCGACTTTTCTCATCACACTAAGAATGATAGTTTGCTTGCAGGAGCGATATATTCATGGTAATCTGAGACAGAGGCTGCGGGCCGAGGGAAGGGGGAAGCGTGACATCAGGAGTAGGGAGCCAGGCAGGGACCTCCTTGCTTTCCTGTTTCACTACTAAGCAGGCAGTGCCGTGGGGGACGGCTAGTTGTAAATAAAGGACACAAAAATTTAGAAGGTTTTGGGATGCCACAGGCTATCCAGTTTAATGTTGAGCCTTCTTTTTGAGTAAAGCAAAAACAGGAGTGTATGGAGATGCTGTTGTATTTGGTTTCTTAGTTGGTGCCTTTGACGATGCGTTCTTGAGTTTATGGACAGAAGACTGAGACCCATTTTGTCTAACTAAAAAGATTACAATACATAAGCTTTTGAGGCAAGTTAGGTCCCTTCTTCAGGCAAGAAAGCTTGCATATTATAATCTTTTTAGTTAGTCGATACAAGGTGTCATTTTGCTTGACTTCTCGTTACATCTGTAATGGCTAACACTGTACAACGCCCTAGTACTTATAGACAGAAGACTAAAAGAGGTGGGAGAGGGCTTGAGAAGACAACACAGGTCTTCAGTGGGCTGAGGCTGGAAAAGGAGAGAATCTAAACTGCTGTGCAGCCTCAAAAGTCTTCTCCTGTATACCTTTCAAAACAGTCTCCATGAGACAAAAAAATCTTGTGCATGGGGCAATATACTAAGAAAGGGTATCTACAGGGTGGTCCAGATCTAATTATGCAGATCCAGATCGTCTGGTTGACTTTAATTTATGCGGGGGAAGATTCCAGTTCGGCACAAAGACGATTCTTCATGTCGTCAGTTCGCACACTTCTCGATGGTCTGGGATTTTTCAGGTGATTTTCTATGTAATAAACTTAATAAGTTATAGCATGATGAAAATTCTGCGGTGGGCTGGCGCCCTGCCCAGGGTTTGTTTCCTGCCTTGTGCCCTTTGTTGGCTGGGATTGGCTCCAGCAGACCCCCGTGACCCTGTAGTTAGGATATAGCGGGTTGGATAATGGATGGATGATGAAAATTGCATAATTAGATCAGGACCACCCTATATGTTTATATCTGCAAAAATAATGCAGTAAGCATTTTACAAATAACATTAAAATGACATATTTCATTCTGTATATAAAAGTCAGTCAGTCAGTCATTATCCAACCTGCTATATCCTAACACAGGGTCTGCCAGAGCCAATCCCAGCCAACACAGGACACAAGGTAAGAACAAACCCCAGGCTTCACCCACTTCTTGGTGGTCTGGGATTTTTCGGGTGATTTTCTACGTAATAAACTTAATAAGTTATAGCGTAATGAAAATTGCATAATTAGATCTGGACCACCCTATAGTATCACTGCAGAAACTGATAAACAGGAATGTGTAGTGAGTATTGGAAATATATTTTTCAACTTTCAAGGTAAGTTTTAAAAGAATGTAGTGGAGTTTTATTTTAAAGTAATACCTGAAAGATTTAATGAAGCATGAAATTAAGATCAGAGGGATAAAACAAATGATAGATAAGGTTGTGAAGAAGATATCTGAAAGGAAGGGATTAAGAAAAAGTTAAACATCATAGCCTATAAACGGAATGTGAAAGGGGACACGTGTTTGATATATTAACATCACGATGGCCTCATATACGTTAAACTACATGTGTTACACTGCATGCTCAAGAAACATGGATATTCAAGTTACATAAAAAAGTGGCCTGGGAGGAGAATTTTGGTTATGATGTGGTAAAACCACCAGATAAACTAATATGGGAGGGAAAGAAAGGAGAGTTTTTCAAGATAATTCTAGAAGGAAAGAACAAGTGATTTGGGAGACATATTTCATTTTAGCACAATATATGGTGGGTGGAAAATCTGAGGGACAATTACAGGGAAAAAGTCCATACGGCAATATGCTGCTATAAAAAAAACATTGAACACAGGCACCAGGAGTAAAGAAATGTAAAAAAATTAGAGAGTTTGAACTTGCCTGTGGGCAAAACAGGATGCAATTGCAATGACTATTTAACATTGTGCTTAGTAACTTTTGTACAAACAGACAAATTAATACGTTATTAGAGTTAATCCTTGAAAATTAAATTAAATGTAAGAAAACCCGCCTTTGGTTAAGTATAATACCTCCAAAAATCCTTTTTAATCACCATGCAGTAGTGTCTCCTGGCTTTATAAAGCTTCACAGAGGCTGTTCAAATAAGTTTTCAATGATGCTTACTTGGACTTTGTGTCTGCATTATATTAATGCACTCTTGAAAGTAAAATGAAATAAAATGATAAGTTTAAGGCTGGCATCTTGCCTATTTGCTGCTTTCTGGGCTCATCATTAAAGCTGGCACCTCCAGGTCTCTTGGAAACATGCAAAGCCCTTAGTGTAATGTGAAGTTCTGCATCTGTCCCATCTGCCTGTCTCCAGAGCCTCATTTCACTGATGTTAAAAGAAATCTTTATTGTCAGTCACATATCCTATTCACTTTGTTCACCTGCACTGACAATCTTATGTATGTGTGTGTATACATGCTTGGGTGTTTTTTTTTTTTAGTTTTTTTTTTTTTTTTTTCCCATAACCGACAGACATCAGCGAATTGGCATCCTCAAGTTTTTAAACACTTCCTCATTAGTTTAAACCTGTTTGAAATCTCCAAGTGAGAAGTTGATAACGAAAAGAAGAGGAATCCCTTTTTCAAGCCCCTGCCTGACAAGGAGAGAAGCAAAAGCTTCCCAGAAAGCAGCGTGGACGAATTGTGGATATTGAGCCGCATGCTATTGTGTCACTTGCACTACAGTATGCGTTGCTTCAGTGGGCTGGTGACTGCCTTGATCTCAGTCTATAAAATAATATGGCACAAGAGTTGACAGTTTACTGAATTATTTAGCTATTCAGCAGCACCCTGTGCAATGCTGTTCATTTTACTACGAGAAGATATTAATGTGCTGGAAAGTGCATGATGAACCTCAGTAAAGTGTGTCTAATAAGGTGGCGGGTTTAGCTCTCATTCCATGTAGTAGACTGCAGCTAGCAGCTGTGAAACCTTTAGTCAAGAATACAATTGTACAAATATCGCAGATTCTACCCAAATTGATATACTAATGATTTGCAAAGAAAAGGTTCATTTTCCAAAATAAGTTTGAGTTTTCAATTATTTTCCTATTTACCAAAAAAAAGCAAACTGGTTAGTCAGCCTTTGTACAGAGTTTAATTTAAAGCCATTGTGTTTTTCTTAAAAAAACAGACTATTCATCCTTAGTTATTATATCTGCAGTATATGGCACATGTTAGCATACATAGCTGTGCATGTGTCACTACACAGTACAGAACACAGCTAACGTACATATTGATGTATACATATTTGATATACTTTTTTTATTAATTCCCAAGGGGAAATTGTCTTTTTGCATGATCTTTAGGGGTCAGAGCCATTGTACAGCACCCCGGAGCAATTTTCTGGTTAAGGACCGTGCTCAAGGGCTCAACGGAGTAGGATCCCTTCTGGCACAAACACGATTTGAACTGGCAACTTCCAGATACCAGATTCTTAGCCACAGATCCATCACTCTGCCTTGAGAGTTAACTGTAAAGGTCCAAAAATTAATTT
The DNA here is from genome assembly GCA_026402145.1 of Polypterus bichir lapradei. Lineage (NCBI taxonomy): Eukaryota > Metazoa > Chordata > Cladistia > Polypteriformes > Polypteridae > Polypterus > Polypterus bichir. The sequence goes on along the minus strand of JANRMT010062800.1, from coordinate 11,725,628 downwards.
ATTGTCATCATACCATGTCTTATTGAAAAAGTGGTGGCTCTGAGGCTAAGGATCTGCGCTGGTATCACGAAGGTCACTGCCAAAAGAGACCTTAGTCTGCTGGGCCCTTGAGCAAGGTCCTTAAACTTCAATTGCTCCAGGGGTGCTGTACAATGGCTGACAATGTTCCCTCTAAGCTGAGCGCGTGATCGATTGCTCACACGAATTCAGAGCGCCGCTCATACTTCCCGCACGATCGCTCATTCCAACGGCGTCGCTCGTACTTATCGCGAAAATTGGTGCTCATAAATTTTTGGTTTAAACAAAATGTCGCTCATAAACAATGTTTTTTGCTCACTATATGCTACTTCTTAGAGGGAACATTGATGGCTGACCCTGTGCTCTGACGCCAAGGGGTATGCGAAAAGTAACAAATTCCTAACATGATAAATTGTATAAGGCGAAATAAAGAACAAAAAAAAAAGGAAACGTGATATTGAAAAAGAAATATAAAACGAAAGGACATATTCCTTGCAGATTACTGGGGAATGCTGAATCATACTTGATTGCAAAAGCTATACAGTGTGGGGATGTAAAGGCTTTGTAGGCTGGTCTCATGGGTGACATTCGCTTGCGCCACTCTTCTGTAACTCCAGCTTGCTCCCAGAAGAAGAACAATATGCTGTCAGGTGAGCTGGTAACTCTAAATCTATCTATTGTGGATTTATACAAGTGAATGTGCACTGAGATGACATAGCATCTTGCTGGAGAATTAGTCCTGCCTTACATCTGTTGCTGCTGGGTTACGCTTTGGAAGACTGAGTCCTTAAAAAAAATGAAAAGGGAGAAAGTCAAGAATGACTGCGGTGGGCTGGTGCCCTGCCTGGGGTTTGTTTCCTGCCTGTGAATTTCCCCTTGGGATTAATAAAGTATCTATCTATCTATCTATCTATCTATCTATCTATCTATCTATCTATCTATCTATCTATTATATAGTACCTTTCACATATCTATCTATCTATTATATAGTACCTTTCACATATCTATCTATCTATCTATCTATCTATCTATCTATCTATCTATCTATCTATTATATAGTACCTTTCACATATCTATCTATCTATCTATCTATCTATCTATCTATCTATCTATCTATCTATCTATCTATTATATAGTACCTTTCACATATCCATCTATCTATCTATCTATCTATCTATCTATCTATCTATCTATCTATCTATCTATCTATCTATCTATCTATCTATCTGTCTATCTATCTATCTATCTCTTGTGCCCTGTGTTGGCTGGGATTGGCTCCAGCAGACCCCCGTGACCCTGTAGTTAGGATATAGCAGGTTGGATAATGGATGGATGGAAGTCAAGAATGAATGGATGAGTGCATATGGTTAAGTAACAGGAAAGGATTGTGCAGATCCTGCTTATGAAAAGGAAGAAAATATGGGAAAAGACACAAACTAAAAAGCAAGCTTCAGCTGTCAAGGACTCTAGAGGCTAAATTTTGTGTTTTAGTTTCATTTTTCATCATGCGATCGCCTTAACTTGTATTTTCAGTTTGTTGATTCATCGTTGTTATGACCTGAGTGGAAAATTTGGTAACACTTTTATTTTGGGTACTGCAAAAGTGCACCTATTACTCATAAATGCTTATGTAACAAGACCTTAAAAACAGCCTTTTTTGGTCTTCGTAACACTTATAGAACATCAGCAGATGGGTTATTCATCTCTGCGCACTGTGGCATATTGACAGCATGGTAAAATTACTTGTTAATATGAAGGATTCACAGGTCGTTTACTGAATATGTAATATCAAGAGAAATGTGTCTCAGTTAAGCCCCCTCAGACCACTCCAAAGTGAAGTTTTGTTGGTAGGTCACATTGCAGAGATGAAGAAACACTATAGTGATGCTTTATAAGTGGACCCAACCAAGAGCTTGTTAAGGTCTTTTTAGGCCACCACCTTGTTCACATATATGGTAGAGCTGGCACTGCCTACTGCATATATATATTGTGGACTCGAAGGGGCACTCTTAGGCAGGCCGTGATCCCAAATAACACCAGGGAAGACAAACTAACCTAACAGGTTTTCATTTATACAAATTATAATATGCAGAAGGGTGTTACACGTAAACCTACCATAAAGCCTCTTTGGGCCTACCTGTAATGGAATCTGAGAGCAGCCTATAGGGTGTTGTGACTGAATCCCTTTCTTACTAGAATGTTTCTTCTAATTGTTTGCTCCTACTCACTACTTGTACCGTCTCTCTTTACTCTTTCCTCGAATCATACTTGATTGCACAAGCTATACAGTGTGGGGATGTAAAGGCTCTGTATAGTTCAAAGTTTATTGTCATGTGCACAGTAAGGAAACACGTTTCTCTGTACAATGAAATTCTTTCTTTGCTGTCCACACCAAATGACAAAACCAACATATAAAGATCAACATAAATAATAAGTAGCAGATAGATAATAAGTAACAGAGGCAACATAATGCATAAAAAACAGAAGTATAAAGTGTAATGTGCAGATAGGTGTGTGATGGACAAGTCCAATACAGTTGTGTGAAGTCGATAGAATGAGGTGGACCACGGTTATAAACTCCAGTCAGTTATTTAGGAGTCTAATGGCCTTGGGAAAGAACAAGTTCTTTAGCCTGGAAATCCTGCATTTCATACGTCTGTACCTCCTGCCTGAGGGTGGAAGTGTGAACAGTTCATGTTGGGGGTGAATGGGCTCCCTGTATGCTTGTCTTGTGGGTGACATTGCCATTGCATTTGCCTTCAGTGAGTTGAGCCATTTTCACTAACAATCCTCTAAACTCCAAGCTCATTAGTTTGGTAACTTGAAGGAGCTTTTAAGCTCCAACAAGAAGCTATTTCCATAGCATCCCCATAGATTGCACCGAGGCTGAAGAAAGGCCTTAAAAGTCCCTCTCAGCAGTCCTGAACCATACATCTCCTTTAAATGATGAAGCCGTCCTTGGAGAACTTACTCCCTTTATGATTTCTGTTCATTTTAAATTATTGATTCATCTTCATGAGTATTGTTAATTACATTGTATATCTTTATATATGTTTTTGGGGTAGGAGAACCCAATGTTGGCCTCGGTATTTTATTAAAAGTCATTTTCTAATGGTTATTTACTTTTTACGTATACTTTTTTCAATGCCATCTTTGTTTTCCCAGGCATCACAATCTTGAGAAACAGCTGCTATGGTATTACTATTTAACAACTCTCAGAGATGCACAACGCTGACGTCACCCCCACAATGGGATAAAAGGTTGGCATTGTGCACTTCCTAGTTCTCCACGTTTGTGAATACAGCATGTTGTTGTTAGTGTATTTCGAGATGCTGACACTTTTTCTGGCTTTGACTTTGATTTTTTGTTTGAAAATTTGGTTTTGACGAAAGGCAGAGCAGATTCTCAATATCTGTCATAAAGTGGAGTCTTCAAAAAGACAAAAGGGGTGTGAGGCCTCCAGACAGGCCTGAATCTTCACCAACCTGCCCCGAAGACACTCACTTTAACGCAGGCAGGTCCCATTTACTATTTGATGAATTCAGCTGGAGGAGGCCCCAAAAATAGAGAGCTGGCCAAACAACTTCAAATGTCCAGAGTTGTCCAGAAAAAGCCCCACAAGTGGCAGGAGGACCATCAACGACCAGCACTGTAAATTAAAATGAAAGGATCTTTATTTACAAGAAGTACATACATACATACAAATGTTTAAAGAACAAAAAGAGATAAAGGAGTTGCCTAAAAACAAAAATCCATAACAGACATGTCCCAATATACAATCTGAAGGCAGAAACCAAGAAAGCAAGGTGAGAAATAATAAAAAAGGAAAATCCAAACAGAAAGCAACACTTAAAAATACTCCACTTCTCAGACGGAGGGCATTATTAGTGGTGAGGTCAGGGTGGCACCACCTCCTGGTGTACCACCCACAAAAAACAAAAGTCATATTTAACACATAAAACCATAATAATACATACATAGAATACTGGTAATAAAAAAAATAGAATAACTATAAAAAAGAGCATAAACAGAGGCCAGAGAACACACCCTGGCAGACATATAACAGTATCAACTCTTTTTCAGGTGTCTTGACCTTCTTCTCCTGGTCACCTCCATCATTTAGAAGTTTTCTTGTTTTTTATGGCAAATATCATATCTACAATGTGGATAAAGAATCCACATTGGAGACTCCTGACTTACATTCTGTATTCCATATTCATGTTGCAGCAGTAGTTAATTTCTGAGTACTGTCTATTATATTGGGGCAGAAGAGAAAAAAAATGGCGTATAGCATGTAAAAGATGTGAACGTGTGTCCGAACCCCACCACCCAAGATGTTTCATTTGAACCCTGGCTTCACAGGGCAATGACATCTGTGATGGTTAAGTTTATTTATTTTTACATCAGCATTCTCTTATTTGAAAGCAAATCTGCCTATTTGCAAAAAAAAAAAAAAAATTATGCAAATCCTCCGCCTAGGCTCGAAGCCAAATGAAAACTTAGTGTTTACTCAAATACATTCTTGACTGCAACTGATCGAGACACTGGATTTATCTTTTCTTTGTAGAATACAATGAATATGCTTAATTTGAACTCAGGGCCCCGAGGGCTGAAAAGAAATAACATGATTCTGCATTTGCAATTTCTAAAGCAGGATGACACACCCAGAAAATGTGGTGTTTGTGTGGGTCACTGCTCTCGGGCTGTCAAAATCCTATATGTTTGGAAATGTCTGCCACGTCCCATTGCTCATGCGTTGAATCCCTGTTCAGAAGCGTAGTCTCCTGTATGTGCCATTAATGCAAAACACTGTCAGTGTCAGAAGACAAAAGGATTGTGGGGTGTAGAACAGTGATAAGCGTGGAGGAAGATCATGGTATTCAAAATCAGTCACATAGGTAACCTTTTGTCAGTGCTGGCCGATTCAGAAATTATCTTAAAAAATGTGTCAGGGCTTAAAATATCTATGCAGATGGTACTTTGACAGCTTCAGGAGGCTATTATGATGTCCAGAAGAGTGGTAATCTGTGTACCTTTGACATCCCAACACATCCAGCAATGTCTGAGATGCGCTAGGGATCAGTGGACGCTAGACCTCTTCATTGACACATCCAGTTCTGTCTTGATTATACTGACAGGCATGCCAGTGTCTGGAGAAAATATAGTGAATGATTTAAAGCACACAAGAAAGAGAAAAAAAAAAAAAAAAAAA
>JANRMT010062800.1:11707440-11719998 GCA_026402145.1 Polypterus bichir lapradei | reverse complement strand
TAAAATAAAAGCGTGGGTGCTTTTCATCAATCAACATTCAAAAAACACTTCTTAAAATCTTAGCAAAAGCGCCCACCTTTTATCTTACAAGTGATGTATGAGGGACTTATTTTTTACTTTTTAGTACACTTTTTAACATAATATAACCGTGGTTTTTAAAAAGTATGTTTTTATATGTATATATTATTTAATATGAAGAATCTAAATGTAATTGAAATAGTGAAAAATCAGTGGCATCATCTGTAGAGAGCAGTATCATCACTTTCAATGCACAGATCTGATTTACCTGCTGTTTTAATCAGCTACCTGTGAGTAGGGTGATGTGTTTTAATAGAGCAGTTGGGTAAGGGTGTTTGATAAAGAACTGGAGAAGTGGAAAGTGACATAAAAAACATAAAGAAAAACATGATTATAAACCAATAAAAGTTACCTTAATGAAGAAAATGTACATCTGGGAAATGTTGAGCTAGCCTGAAGATTGGAGCAGCACTTTACATACAGTCCAGTAGCAGAGCGTATTCCCTTTATAGAAGTCTTTTTGAAGGAGAATAACACCCGACATATTGTTAGTATACAGCAGCTGTAGTTGTGCTGACACACCACCATTTCTGTTTTAACAGTTAACTTCTCTTAAGCGCAAATCACAAATAAATAAATCAATATGTGTAGACACCAGTGTTGGAGGTAACTTGTTAGAAGTACCGTACATTATGTAATCAGATTACTTTTTAAAGTAACAACTAACTTAACACAATTCTAATTTTATGTCACTTAAAAAGAATACAGATATGCATTATTGCATTGCTCCAAAAAAAAAAATAACCAGAAAAAAACTTGACTGCATTATTTCATTGAAGTATTGCCTTTTTCATAATGACGTTACCTGCCGCTGTCTATGCCACATCATACATGGGTACACTTTGGCCGTCTGGTGACAGCATGCAATCAAGTGAAAAGAACTGAACAAAAGTTTTAAGTATACATGTAATCCTGTATGTAATGAAGGGTAAATTTAATTGGCCCAATTTAGGGTCACTGGGAGCCAATGATTATTGGAGCAGCACTATGTGTGAAGCAAGAAGTAAATGTGGTGGACGGTATGCACGGCTGTACGCAGGGCTCATTCACACAGCCAATCAGAAAAGAGTTGTGTGTTTAAGGAATAGAAACCTATACATAAAGTGTCAGTTTTCTTTTTCTATTTGCTCTAGATATTTGGAAGCTTCATTCAAACTGTGTGTCTTTGGGGGCTCAAGTTGGGGAGGAATGCTATTTAACAGCATATGAAGGAAAACGTAAGAACATTGTCAATTTTGACTGAGTTTCTGGTCAGTTTCATGAAGTTTCATACTGTATATGGGTTTAAGATTTAATAACAAATGCTGGCCAGTGAACTGTGCAGTATTTCATACAAAAGAAGAAAAAGTAACACACTAAAATTAGTAACTATATTTATGCTGGGTAGAAACCTTAGAGGGGACTGGTCAGGTGGTCTCGTGGCCTGGTACCCCTGCAGATTTTATTTTTTTCTCCAGCCATCTGGAGTCATTTTTTGTTTTTTCTGCCCTCCCTGATGATCGGATCTTTCCTTTATTTAATGTTAATTAGTATTGCCTAATTTTATTTTTTATTTGTGTTTTTTCTCTTTCTTCATCCTGTAAAGCACTTTGAGCTCCATCTTTTGTATGAAAACGTGCTATAGAAATAAATGTTGTTGTTGTTGTTATATACCATTTTTGTTACTGTTTTTTGAAAGTAATGAGAAATTTACTTGTAAAGGTAACATTCCCCAACCCTGGCAGAGACTTGTGGAGAGCATTACCAGTTTCTTAATTTTAGTTTTTTTAAATAATTTTGTAATGATCTGATCACCTATGAAGGTAGAATCAGTTTCAGACTCCCAGTATACAGTAGATATATTTAAATAACACAAAATAACATTCTTAAACCTGCTTAATCCAATCCAGGGTTATAATACTTGTCCAATCCATAACGCTCTTTGTCCACTGTGTGTAATCTGCATGATCTCAAGATACCTGCGTTGATTTGTCTCCCACATATAAAAAGTATGTGTATGTTAGATGAATGGGCAGCTCTATGAATTTCCCCTTGGGGATTAATGAAGTCTCTATCTATCGTTTTATGTCTCGCTTTAAATTGGGCTTATTTTAAAACCTGCATGAGATGTCATTGAGTAGATGTTCTTGATATTTTTCATATCTATCTATCTATGAGGCAATGAATGAGGGTGATTGGTGCCTTCAGAAGTCTTTTGGAGTCCATGAGCTTTTGTGGTGGCACGAGCAGGGGCCGCCACAATATTTGACAGGCAGATTCAATGTTGTGGCTGATTGGTGTACAGTTTAGAAACAGTATTTCAACTTCTGGAAAATATCAATGTGTTTGAAAAGGAATATGCTTCAGAAAACCATTTTAGGTTTATATATGAAGACACTGTACTGCCCAGATATATTATTTATTGTACGTGCTCCATTGTCTATATCGCTTTGTTTTAGTCTATTCTTTTTAATATTATTAGAAATATTTTTTATCCATTCATCCATCCATTATCCACCGCTTATTCGAGGTCGGGTCGGGAGGGCAGCAGCCTAAGCAGGGAAGCCCAGACCTCCCTCTCCCCGGCCACCTCCTCCAGCTCCTCTGGGAGGACCCCGAGGCGTTCCCAGGCCAGCCAGGAGATATAATCCCTCCAGCGTGTCCTGGGTCTGCCTCGTGGCCTTCTCCCAGTGGGACCAGATGCCTGAACCACCTCAACTGACTCCTGTCAATGTGGAGTTTCAGCGACTCTACTCCAAGTCTCTCCTAGATAACTGAACTCCTCACCCTGTCTCTAAGGGAAAGTCCAGCCACCCAGTGGAGAAAACTCATTTTGGCCACTTGTATCCGCGATCTTGCTCTTTCGGTCACTACCCAAAGCTTGTGGCCATAGGTGAGGAAGAAATATTTTTTAGAAAGTAGTAAATTGAATGAAAAGCAAACAAATACAGAAATAAGAAAAGATCGATGAAAGAATAGAATTGTTAAAAATTCTTACTGTAATATTTCATGACTTTTCTCATTTTCAGTTAGGAAGCACAGCACATGAAGACATGACCCCAACTTTCTAAACCGCACGTAAGAATGTATCCCAGCCACATTGCTGTTGTTTTTTTTTTTATTTTCAATCATTTTTTTCTTTCTATTTTTTTCATTTGGCCCATAAGCATAAAAACCTACACAGCAGCAAGGAGGAGTGACAAGCAAAAGTTTTTAGTTGTTAATCGTGTTTTAGATTCAAACTTTGGTGTTTCTCTTATCTCCCCTTCATTCAAGTGCGAGGTGGCAATTATAAGGCTTTGTGCACCAAAGGCTCTCTTATCTCACAAATAAACAAATAAGGAGAGCGCCATCGATTAAAGAGTGACTTGGTTTTTAAATGGCTTCCTCCCAATAAGCCTCAATCACTGCTGTTTCATGCAGGTTGCAGAACTGGATGTTTAAGAAACTGAGCCAAAGACTCAGCATGCCTTTGTGAATGAGGGTGCAGAAACATATTGTGGAGTGGAACGTGTGAGATTTGAAACTTTTATTGAGTTCTTCTTAAAATGAAAGATGTTTTATTTTTAATGATCTTTATTGTAAATTAAAAATATTTTCTGGAAAAAATACAGCAATTGATAGGGCAATTTCTTTATGTGCTCCACAACCCCAAATTGGATCAGGTGGGCTTGAGAATGTTATATTATTAGAATGTATTTGTTTTTTTTTAGAAAATATTCCTCCCATTAACCACCAAAATTGTACACTTCCCATCTCATATACCATAAGAAAAAATGTGTTCTCAGTTATGATACGTCCTCAAAAGACCTAACTGAATCAAAGGCTGTAATAAGTGCAGTCAGTGTATGAAAGAAAAAATAAATACTTTAAAAAGTGGAATAAATTAGTATAGTGTTCACTTGAGTATGAAAATATACATGTATGTTTTGCATTAACTGAAATCAAATACAATTTTTGTGCAAATACAGTAAATATAAAGTAGCCTTTAACTGCGCCAAATCCTCCAGATGACCAACGATCAAATGCAAGCAGCTCTTTTATTTTGTTTTTTCTTCCTTTCTTTCCCTTTGGAAGTGACGTAGGAGTTTGATTTGGATCGAAATTTAATGTCAAAGGGTAAGAAAAGGTTATCTTTGTTGAGGTCAGCTTTATTTTATTCTATATTTTTTTTTTTCTTCATAAGGTCACATCAGAGTAAGTTATCTCCCTGGTTTTGACATTTTGTCTGAAAGCAGCCCCAGTGCACTGACATCTGAAACAGGTTATTACACTGACAGTCCTCCTTCCCCACTGGCTCTGTTCACTCTTTATTGTTATGCTGATTCACAGCATACAATATACACACATTTATATACAGCGTATACATACATACATGCATACGACATACTGTACTCTGTGTGTTTAGTCATTAGTATTTATCACTTTACCCTACAATCAATCTTAATGTCTATTTTAGAGCAAATCACTTAACCCTCGTGTGTGCTCATTATGTGCATCTGTAAGTTGTGTTGTGCATTTATAAAGATACAATTTGGTTGTAATAATGCAATACAATCACATAATATGTTAAATATAAAGCATCGTAATATGATCCCATCTCTTTTTTTTAATGCCAGTCTTTAACTACTACAAATTGATCAAAGCTCTACTATGTCAGTGACATTAACAGTAACATTACATGATAAACAAAATTGATTCCTGGCTATATAGCTTGCTTTCTTGCTCAGAAATTAATGTTACTGTTTAATTTACAGTACATTTGTTTACTTATTTATGAGATTATATTTGTACATTGATTGAACAAATGGTCTGGGAAATATGACCTAATGCTTACTTTTATTATTTATATAATTTTTAGAAACTGACCTTTAACTGGGGTGGCAGGCTAATTTTATGCTTCAGTGACCAAGAATGAGAAGTTACCACTTAAATTAAAAAGGAAAGGGATACAGGTGAGCATTGTGTGCAATCAACTGGGCATAACCCGCTCAGGGCCAGGGTTGATTTTTAACTGGAAAAATTATTTTAAAAGATAGATAGATAGATAGATAGATAGATAGATAGATAGATAGATAGATAGATAGATAGGACTTAAACAGAATGTTGGGGTGACAACCAGGTCATCCTGTTTATTTGAAATAAAAAAAAAAAAAACTGAAAACAATAGGTGCATGAAAACACAAGGTTAAAAAATGCAAAAGTTTTGGCTGTCTGCTTCAGAGTGATATGCCCTGGAGAGCGGCCTTTTCACAGGATCGGAGCTCTGTAAGGCAGTGCACTTAACTCCTGAATGAAACGCCACCTCTTGGGAGCGCCTCGCTTTTATAGCTACTGGACCCAAAGGGGTGTGGCCAAGTGTTGGGTGATAAGAGAGATACAAGTCTTAGTAATCGTGCCCCATGATGTCCCAGAGTGGGGGTGCTTACCTCAGATGAGCCTGGAAGATGAACCTTGGACACACATGCTTGATGATAGATAGATAGATAGATAGATAGATAGATAGATAGATAGATAGATAGATAGATAGATAGGTATAAAAAGTACTATATAATAGATAGATAGATATAAAAAGTACTATATAATAGATAGATAGATAGATAGATAGATAGATAGATAGATAGATGCTTCTTGGTGTGGCAAAAGTCAATAACCAGTTCCTTTGTTTTGAATCTGCTCTATAGGAGTGCCTTATACTAAAGTATCATGGGTAATTATAGTACAAGTCCAATTATACACTATTGGTATTCTCCATATTAGATAGATGTAAACTTGAATAGGGACCATTTGTAACTCATAGGGATCATTTGTAACCTAGTAAGGATCTTTTGTAATTGGGATAGGGGCCATTTGTAACTTGACAGGGACAATTTGTATCTTCCTGTCTACAAAAAAAAAAAAAAAATGGTCAAAATAACAAAATGAAGCATAATATTTATATCTTCAATGCATTCCCTCCTTTGATATAGATTTGTCATAATTTTAACACAAGTCAACAATAACATATTTTGACTTTATCTGTATTTGAAGCAGGGTGAGAAGTGTAAGGTTGCATGAAACCAAAGAAAAGAAATATATTTAAACAAAGAAAGAAATGTATTTTGTTTAAAGATACAGGAGAATATTTTATGCTGCAACTTAATTAGTAATGAAGCAACGCAATACCAAGCAATATCTATCTTTCTTTGCAATAAAACTAGATAAATAAATGCAATGAAAAAGCAACAGATACTGAAAAAATCAGCTTAATATTCCCAGGGTCAGGTACAATCAATCTTAATGTCTGTTTTAGAGCAAATCACTTAACCCTCGTGTGTGTTTATTATGTGCATCTGTAAGTTGTGTTGTGCTGTATGCACAGTCTGAGTTAAAACCATGATGATGAAAAGTGTTATATAATATGCGCATTGATTGAATTAATAGATACACAGTAAACAGTGAGATTCCGACAGAAGAGTAAAACACGTCAGACATGTTTAAACTAAAGTGATGTTTTCAAAATATGACATGTACGTATGTGTGTGATGGATGCAGCAAAGAGAAATGTTTTGGTAAATTGTTCCAAATCAAGGCTTGTGATTTTTTAAAGAATGTAAGACACTATATAAAATGGGGTATTGGAGTAGGGATTTGAAACCAATAAACATACAAGTGACGGCACCTGGTTTTACATGTATTTGGAAGCCCTGGACATAGTCACCGTGCATGTTAAAATAGTTATTTTTTTGTTTTTAGCAGGCTTTTGCCATGTATGTACAGCAGTAATACAGTACTTAACTCCTACAAATGTTTGCTCATCTTTTTAATTTTGTACACACATCTTACATCTGATCTTCTGCACCCACTGCTGTCAATGGTGTACCAGCATAAAAACGGATGAGAGAGAGCGTGTTGTGAAATAGGGGGCTTTGCCCGTATAACAACAAATGACAATAAAATGTCTTTTAATTTTGTTATAAAATCCCATAGTTCTCACTAGTTGACTTTATCCACATATAGTGGCAATGTAACACTGCCAGGTTTCAAGGGTACAAACATCCCACTTAGTTGTTGACTCTTTAAGACATTCCACTGAACCACAAGTTTTTCTTTGCTCTGTCTTATGTTTTCTAATAGTTTTAACTGTGATTGATCTTACTGTCTGCGGTGGGCTGGCACCCTGCCCGGGGTTTGTTCCTGCCTTGCGCCCTGTGTTGGCTGGGATTGGCCATGTGTTAGGATATTGCGGGTTGGATAATGACTGACTGACTGACTGATCTTACTGTACGTATAGTAAAGCAAACAGAGAAACTCATCAATGGAAATTAGCAAGAAGACCCGTCTGCCAAATCATATTTATTTAGTTAAAAGACACTACATTACACCTGAAGAAGGAAGACTCTAAGTTGTATATTAATTCAACATTAATAATAACAATAATTCTTTACAGTTATATAGCGCTTCAAAATCATAGTCTTTAAGCCATTTTTCACATTACCATCCTTGAAGATTCTTTCAGTGTGTTTCTTGGTCCGCTTGTGAGTAACTGACTTGTCAGCACACTTGGGTTTGTCGGAGATTTTTATGCAGAAGTTCGCTCTCCTCCATTGTCTACGTCATGCTACACTTTTGGCCTTCTCATTATAATTTCACCCTCAGCATTAAACTTGAACATCCACAAGCTTTGAGTTGTTGTGTTTGACTTTGTCTTGCATTTTTGTACTTTTTGTTACCCTTTGTGCTCAACGGTGTCTTCAGCATGCTGAATCAAGAGCATTATAGATAGTGAAATGATTATTGCTTTATTAACTTAATTCTTCTATACCGAAAGGCTATTTTGTTCTAAGTCTAACAAATGTATGTTTTAAATTATATTTGCCCTTAGTTTTTATCTGGAGTTTTAGTAAAGTGTACTGTATAATGTTCTTATATTTTAAGATGAAACAACAATTGTGATGATTTAAATACTTCTTACCTTGCTGCAGATTCCATCAATGGCACCAGCGTTCTCTCACTGATATACCCCAGTGAAGTGACCGTCCAGTCTAATGTTTTCAGTGTTTCAGCTGATTAATAACAAACATAATGTGTTTTAAGTAAGTAATGTACAGTTACAGAAAATGCTTTAATTTGCCTGCGGTGACTGCTTTTTAGTCAGTGAAAATCCTCCAGTTACCAATTTTACACTTCGGTTTGAAAGAAATACAATCAATCTTACAGACAGACCTCAGTATGTGCGTCTCGGGAACTGCAGGTCTGACATTGTGGTCAGCAACACAGGAGCGCCGCAGGGGACTGGACTTTCTCCGGTCCTGTTCAGCCAACATACATCGGACTTCCAATACAAGTCGGAGTCCTGCCGCGTGCAAAAGTTCGCTGACGACACTGCTATCGTGGGCTGCATCAGGAGTGGACAGGACGAGTATAGGAACCTAATCAAGGACTTTGTCAAATAGTGCGACTCAAACCACCTACAACTGAACACCAGCAAAACCAAGGAGCTGGTGGTGGATTTTAGGATGACCAGGCCCCTCATGGACCCCGTGATCATCTGAGGTGACTGTGCAGAGGGTACAGACCCATAAGTACCTGGGAGTGCAGCAGGATGATAAACTGGACTGGACTGTCAATACTGATGATCTGTGCAAGAGAGGACAGAGCCAACTATACTTCATTAGAAGACTGGCGTCCTTCAACATCTGCAATAAGATGCTGCAGATGTTCTATCAGACGGTTGTGGTGAGCGCCCTCTTCTACACGATGGTGTGCTGGGGAGGCAGCATAAAGAAGAGGGACGCCTCACGCCTGGACAAACTGGTGAGGAAGGCAGGCTCTATTGTAGGCACGGAGCTGGACAGTTTGACATCCGTGGCAGAGCGACGGGCGCTGAGCAGGCTCCTGTCAATCATGGAGAATCCACTGAACAGGATCATCTCCAGACAGAGGAGCAGCTTCAGTGACAGACTGCTGTCACCGTCCTGCATTACTGACAGACTGAGGAGACCCACACTATGCGACTCTTCAATTCCACCCGGGGGAGTAAATGCTAACATTATTCAAAGTTATTGTCTGTTATACCTGCATTGTTATCACTCTTTAATTTAATATTGTTTTTTATCAGTTTGCTGCTGCTGGAGTATGTGAATTTCCTCTTGGGATTAATAAAGAATCTATCTATCTATCTATACATATATGTTTCGTATCTATCTATAATTCAATATCTGCAACAATTCATCAACAAGCCCATCAAACAATTTAATAACATTGATGCAGTGGTTAGCACCACTGCCTTACAGTGGCAGTGGGTACAAGGTGGCTATCTATGTGGCATTTGCACATTCTCCCCATGCCTGCGTGGATTAGCTTCCTTTCTCTTAGAGTTAATTTTATGACCAAAAACAGAAATTGTGTCAGTGTGGGTGTATAGATGTGTGGGTAATACAATGGACTTGTTTCTCACTTTCACAAGTACTGTCAGGATAAACTTTGCCCCCCAGGATTGCAAACCAGAATTAGACAGGTTTGAGAATGTTATTTATGAAAGTATGTCTGAATGTCTACATGGTGGCTCTCTACACAACCTGCATGCTCAGCTCTCTGCTGTATGGCTATGAGTCCTGGACGCTCTACTCCAGACAAGAAAGAACGACTAAATCACCCTACTGTACATATGCGCATTCATGACAACAACAACAACATTTATTTATATAGCACATTTTCATACAAAAAAAGTAACTCAAAGTGCTTTACATAATGAAGAAAAATAAAAGACAAAATAAGAAATTAAAATAAGACAACATTAATTAACATAGAATAAGAGTAAGGTCCGATGGCCAGGGAGGACAGAAAAAACAAAAAAAAAACTCCAGACAGCTGGAGAAAAAAATAAAATCTGCAGGGGTACCAGGCCACGAGACCGCCCAGCCCCCTCTGTGCATTCTACCTAACCTAAATGAAATAGTCCTCTTTGTATTCAGGGTTCTCACGGAAGGACTTGATGATGATGGTCATGCAGACTTCTGGCTTTTAATCCATCACTGTTGGAACATCACGGTGCTTTGAGTAGATAGTGGTGGTGCAAGAAACCACCAAAAAGACACGGGAAAGAGAAACAGAAGAGAGAGTAGGGGTTAGTACAGATTTTAGAGCCACCATGAATAGTTATTATAATGACATCAGCTGGCAGGACCATGTGACAAACGAGGAGGTCCTTACATGTGCCAAGATCCCTACCCTCAGGCAACCAGTGCTGTTGCTAAAGAAACTTGGCCACCACAAGGAAACAAAACCCATAAAAGGTTAACAATAAATTATAATGATAATAATGTGCAAAATACTTACTATGCGCAGAGGTACAAATTTATGCTGGGCCACTTGACTTTAGGATGTGGAAAGAAAACCACTTGCAGGAAGTAGGCTATGGTGCCTACTGAATTGATTTATATATCTCAAGAAGCGTGCAAGTCACTCAACCCGTATGTGCTCCATCTGAAAAAAATATCTGTAAAGAGTTGCAATCTATATCGATATTTCAAGTCGCCTTGGATAAACATTTTTGCCAAGAATAGAAGAAGAAGAATAAAAACCACAACACAAAGAGATGTACACATGGCTGCTAGTTGCCGTATTTATAATGAATAAGCCCTCGTGATGGACTGATGTCCCATCCAAGTTTGGTTTCTGCTGTCCATCTGATGGATTAAGCTGTCTGAGGATATTACATGGTCATGCAAGAACTCTGCTTTAACTGCACAACCGGATCCTTTCACCTATTGAGTCAGGGGTGCTGCTTTCTCAGCATCTGTACAAACTGAACTCAGACTAGCATTTTTTCATGTTAGTCGCCAGTTTTGCTGCTCCATTCAACCCAACCTTGATTCTTTAGCTTAAATCTGCTCTGCATGCCCATAGACAGCGAACCCCACAGGAAGTCAAGGCACAGTCTCAAAAAACAGAAACCCTCTAAGTGTACCCAATTGCTTCTAATTATCCTGCGCCTGACAGAGAGCAGAAAAATACAATTAATTAAAAAACAAAACAATAAAATACACCACTGAGAAAATGAAAATCAGCTTTTCACCAAACCACAAAGACTCAGAATTACCCTACTGTAGCCTCTGATGATTGCAAGTGAGTGCAATCTAACTGCTCCCCTAGTTCCTCGTGGTGGGCAGAGGCTGCCCATGGTCTGCCACACAGATTTATATGATTTTTCCACTGGATTGTTAAAATTTAGTTTGGAATATAGTCCTTTTAAGAGTAACCATTCTGTAACTCAAAGAACACTTTCATCAGGCTTTGACCTCAATACTCCAATTTTTAGCAAAGGCATATGCTTGAAAGTCAACCATTTATATCTCCTTTTTAAATCTGTGCCTTATTCAGAGCATCTTGTATTCAACAATATCTCATTTAGCTGAGCACTCCTTGAATTGCCAGCTCACAATCAATAAATTTGTCGAGCTATGTAATATGTTTAATTGGAGTTATCTGCATATCCAGAGGGCAGCAGCAACTTTTGAACACCTGCAATTGCTTGTTTTCTTCAGCTTGGAGTGCTTTGAGGTATCATACTGTCCAGTAGGGAACCGAAAACAAGACCTCCGATTATTCTCATCTAAATGTTTGGCTTCATTCAGTCGCATCTTTGGGCGTTTTCTCCAAGACATGATGAGACTGGAAACTTGCTTCATTTCTAAACACAAAAATGTCTCTATTTAAGTTATTTCTGTTAACTAAAGCATGTTTATTAACAAGGGTAAAAAAAGAATTGACTTTCAGCTTCAAGCCAGAATATTTAAGCATGCAATGTACAAAGAGTTTTTCTTTGCTAAAATTCATACTGGAAACTGTTACAATGGAAAAGTAAGCTCTGAACACAGAAACAAATCAAAAGCATTAAACAATAAAGACAGTCTCTCTTAAAAGATCTCCCTTTACTTGAAAATCTAATTGTAGCTACAGTACAATAGAAATTAATTCTTACAAGCCAGGCACCAAAAGTGCCTTTAACGATTATAGATAGAAATTAATGTTACTGTTTAATTTACAGTACATTTGTTTACTTATTTATGAGATTATATTTGTACATTGATTGAACAAATGGTCTAGGAAATATGACCTAATGCTTACTTTTATTATTTATATAATTTTTAGAAACTGACCTTTAATTGGGGTGGCAGGCTAATTTTTTGCTTCAGTGACCAAGAATGAGAAGTTACCACTTAAATTAAAAAGGAAAGGGATACAGGTGAGCATTGTATGCAATCAACTGGGCAAAACCCGCTCAGGGCCAGGGCTGATTTTTAACTGGAAAAATTATTTTAAAAGATAGATAGATAGATAGGAAAGGCACTATATAATAGATAGATAGATAGATAGATAGGAAAGGCACTATATAATAGATAGATAGATAGATAGATAGATAGATAGATAGATAGATAGATAGATAGATAGATAGGAAAGGCACTATATAATAGATAGATAGATAGATAGATAGATAGATAGATAGATAGATAGATA
>JANRMT010062800.1:11683056-11694263 GCA_026402145.1 Polypterus bichir lapradei | reverse complement strand
GTACGGTGAATTACACCATGTTCTTAAACTAGACTGACATACACTGATGTAAGTTAATATGTCGTTTCATAAATAGCAATGATTGAGTTATAAGTTTATGAGACATACAGTCTGGTTCAAAACAAACCCAACATCCTCTTCTCTGTGCTGCTATTATTATTATTATTGTTATTATTATTATTATTGTTATTATTATTATTATTATTATTATTATTATTATAATTGTTTTTTTTATGGATGTCCTTATCCAAGGTGACATGAAAAATTCACTTTTTATATGCATTTTATTTTGATTTGTTAAATTGGTTAAGTGATTTGCTTAAGATTATATAGTGTGCTAAAGGTAAGGATTGAATGTATCATTATATTATTATTATTGTTATTATTGTTATGTTTAATTGTAATTGTAAAAAAATATATATAATTGTAATACCAAGCAAATTCCAAGTGACAATGTGTTAGCATGGTGGTTCAGAACTTTTAATCACATTTCTGCTCCTTTAATTCCTAGAACTAGAGATGATGGACCTTCCTGTGATTAAAAAAGATAATAATAAAAAAAAAATTAAAAAAATGTAAAAAATAAATCCCAATCTTGTTTGTTGCCTAAGCTAATTTCCCCAAAAATCTCTTTTAACATTTTATTTGAAGGGTTATCGTACAGGTTGTGCAGGTTTTTATTATATTCCTCTAGTTACTGTGCAACCTACTCAAGAACTAAAGCAGAAGAAAAAGAAAAAACTTAAACTGTTGGCAAATAAAGCCAACGAGTCCGTTTCTAGAGCGTCAAGCAGCGGAGATGCTGTTAGGAGATGGGCAGCCAAGCAGTGTGACTTTGGGTGAAGGCAGCTGTAGTGAAATTCATGTGTTTATGGCTTTATGTTAACATTTATCATACTGTATCTAACAGCCTGACTGACTAACCCTTCTGCATGTTTCTGTACTTGTACTTGGAAAAAAAAAATTACAATGAATTCCATTTTCTAAATGAAAGCGGGAATAAACCTTTGCTTACTGTGTACAATGCATCCAAGAGTTAATAACAGCTATACTTCTCAGTTATGCCTCTTGTCATTTTGCAACAATTAATTATAACACAAAAAAAAAAGAAAAAGATTCACTTGCTTTTCCTAATCAGGCTTCTGAGTAAATCCTTTTTAGTCAGTTTATTTACGGTATGTTGTCGAAGATGTTGAAGTCTTCTCCGTCGTGCAGCATGAGGGTGGCTCACCTTCTCAGGCCGAGCCCATTCTTTCAGTCCCCGTAGTTAGAAGGCACTTCCAGCCCCAGCCGTAGCCCCACGTCCTGCTTCTAGTGTATCACTCAAATTCGGATGCTCCAAGGTTTTTTTAATGCTTACTAATGCTTAAATGCCCTAGAGCAGGTCAAGCACATTTCCATTGGATTAAAGTTATGTTGTGTTTCTCGGTTGTTTCGGAGATTGTGTTTTCTCTTTGTAATTACCCTACCTTGAAAGGAAGTCATTCAAAAGGCAGAAAAAAAAATGTATATAATAAAAGGAAGAGAGGCAGAAAAGCTACGCAGATTTTGTACCAGTACCAGCGCTGGTTGGAATTTCGACTCATTGTTTCTTCCTGAACGCTCGCTTCATTTTCCGCGCCTGCTTCTCGTGGCATAATATGCTTTTTGTTATTTTTTCAATTAGAGTCAATTGACCTGACAGAATGGTTGGCAATTAAGTGATTTTTTGTAATGGTCTTGGGGTAATTTGCTCAAGCTTGTCAGCTGTGTTTTATGAAGCCAAGTCTTTTTTTTTTTCTATTTTTTTTTTTTTGCTTCTTACTCTCTTTCAAGCATAATAGCTTATAATTTTGAAATCTTTCCCTTCTGTTTCCCTCTCAATAAATTGCAATTACAGGAAGTTGTTGAAGGTGCTTATATTTCTCCCTTTTTATACCATTTTAGATGTTTGCCATAGAAAAAGTACATATATGTAAGCTTTATGGATTTTCTACTATTATATAAAATAATAATAATAATAATAATAATAGAGTAATTTTTCAAACATAAACTTGACCATCTTCATAAACACTGGGACTGACTTTGCAGTAGCTTTAACTCCTTCGGAAATAGATGTCTTCTCACTACTTTTGCCTGGGTAATTACCACCTATGCAATAAACTGAGCCCTTGTAATGAAACAGATTGCTTCATATTTTATAAACATATAAATGTGATACTCAGAAAAGAGAAAACTATAAACTGACCTGTTTTATAACGACTTCAGATCCAGAAAACATAACTACCGTACTGCCAAGCACAGATTTATAAACTCAACTGGAGACCGTTTTAAAGTAAGTGTATTTCATAATTAGCTAGTAATAAACTGATAGCTTCTTTTTGAGTAGAACTCACGATTAATATATTTTTGAGTTAATCTGGAATGGCACCTTAATATTGATCGCCACACTTGTAATTTTATGTTTAATTTTAAATTAAAGATATGTAGTTGATCAACGTTTTGTATACATTTTGTAATAACAGCATGCTTTAACAGGGGTGTCAAACTCCAGTCGTGGAGGGCCGCAGTGGCTGCAGGTTTTCATTCTAACCATCTTCTTATTTAGTGACCAGTTTTTGATGCTAATTAACTTCTTTAGCCTTCGCTTTAATTAGCTTGACTCAGGCCCCTTAGTAGTTTTTTCCTTAATTAGCAGCCAGACAGTAATGAGACATAAAACAAGCAGGGCATGAGCAGCTCACCTGTACCCATCAAACAAAATCTGAAAATAAAAATGAAGGTCTCAGTAAGGTTGATCCCTCAGGTTACCAAAACATTTTAGGAGATCTTAGAAAAAAACAGAATATCATCAGTTTTGGAAATGTCTGCTGTGGCAAAAAAAGAGCAGCAGCAAGCCATGGAATTGAATAACGGGTTTAATTAACAGCAAGAATCAGCTTCTCATTAAGGAACTGGTTGGAGTTTGAAGCCCCAATTTAGCTGGTCATCTGTTGGCTTGTTTCAGGTCTCATTTCTGTTTGGCTGTCATTTAATGGAAAAAAGAATCAATTCAGAAGACTTAATCCTTAAAAACAGGGCTATTAAATTAGAGGGAAAAGAAGTTAATTAGCAGTGAAAACTGGTCACTGATTAGGAAAAGGATTAGGAAGAAAACCTGCACCCACTGCGGCCCTCCAGGCCTGGAGTTTGACACCTGTGCTTTAGAAGAATGCCACGGAAGGATCACTGAAAAAGTAAAATCCGTTCTTTCATTTCTTTTCAGAATTTGCTGAAACCCATTGTGTTGCTGTGTGTTTAGTATAAAAATCAAAGTCCCTCGACTATATTGTGTATAAACTCAAACACGCTTGTAGAGGGCAGCAGGGTATATAGACACCATGTCCAGTACTCTGGCCCAGCAGCACAAAATCATAAGTGGGCCAGTTTAGGGATAATAAAAATAATTATTATTACTATTAATCACATTTATATATAGCGCTTTCTCGCTACTGGAATTGAGATCTACACAGGGTAAGAACCCCCTGACGGCCTCACCAACACCTCAACGAGCAGCAACCTAAGCTTTCTCTACATGCATGAACCGTTCTGAAGCGCAGGTGGTATGGCTGCTGGATATGTCAGTATTAACTTTAAACTGTACAAGTCATGTATTAAAAAGGAGTGTTTTCTACCTCTGATGTTTAAAAATTGCCACCTCTGACCCATCAGTCATTAGCTATTGAAATTGGGAGCTGGAAGTTTGGTAGCAGCCCACGCTCTGTTACACCTACTCACGTCACAGTGTGGGACGGCTAGCAGTGATCACACACTTCATGGCCCTCACTAGGTGTCTACTCTGGACAACAGACAAAGAAGAAGAGACACTGTTAGCAACAGCGCCCTCTCTCGCCCCGGAGTGGTAGTGCTTAAACTCAGTCGCGCTCGACAGGGGACACTTAGGTGCACATGAGGGACTCAACACAGTTCAAAAAAGATTACGTAAAAATATGCCATTGAAAAATGATGACTTAATGTCATGTTCATTTGACTCAAGCAATAATCAAGCTCAAACGGGTAATTTTGTCGAAAGACTCTAATATCAATAACAACAAATATTAACATTAGCTGAAATTGCAGTAAAAGGTGCAATCTATAAAAACAAAAATTGCCTAAAAACGTACACAACCAATGGAATCAGAAAAGCTCCATGAAGCAGAAGACAAAAATATTGCTCTTGATTTTATAGTCATTATTATTTTATTGCATTTTATTATTTCATTTTTGAACAGTGGCTAACCTCAAGATTTCCTGAAAAATACTGCAGACGATCATATGTAAAAATTTGCTAAATAATTTCATTTGACCAGATATCCTTCTATATAAAAGCGGTCGGGATTGTCCTTCCGTCCCGTGAGTGCTACGCAGGCGCGGAGTTTCACACACAGCCCGTCCATTTTGCAATGCACGATGGGATTTGTAGTTTCGTTTTTCCAGGTAAAAGATGATTTTCTACTCCAGACTGTGTGATATCTTCTTCTTCTTTCTTACAATATAAAAGCGGTCGGGATTGTCCTTCTGTCCCATGAGTGGAAAGCGTAGCGGTATTCCGCTTATCACAGACTTACTACTTGCAGCTTGCGGTACGAAACTACAGTATGTGAGCAGAGTTCTGGTGCTCCCATCGTTCCCTTGCTTTTGTGCGTGATGCACTGGAAGAATAGACAAAATTATGTCTCTGGAAATAATTAATGTTGATGGAATACAAATGCCACGTAGTAAATATCAGGGGGGTTCAAAAGGGCGACCTCAATATAGAAAAAAAGTTTAAATTTCATCACAAAAATAACAGAAACTACGAGTATTAAAGTAATACCGCTCAAATGCAATATAACCAAATTAATGAGTTTGTATAAAATATCAAATTGATCTACATATTGAATTGCCTTAAGAAGTGGTCAACTTAAAAGTCGGTTGCCTTAAAAGGCAGGTTAGCCTAGTAGTTTACTAAGGGTAGATGCTTAACATTTAATTTAATGACAGTGAAAATGTTAGTAACTTTTTATTATATATTTCAATGGATTTATTTGATTTTTTTCTTATCGATTGTTTCACTACTTACCACTTGCTTTTATGAAATTGCTGCGTCAATGGCTAGCATGTCTGGTTGTTGCCCGTGTTTAGATGATTGCAGGGTCACAGTGTGCAGCTATTATTGGTCATCTTTTCCTTACATTTGACATACTTTATTGGATAGGCTTTTTGACATTTTAATCGAAATTTGTGAATGTGTCTATACTTCTGAGACTGTGCATTTTTCATATCCTTTTCAACAGTAATTTCAGTGCACTTTCTTTTTTGTGTGATCTTGTGTGTGCGTTCTTTTTGACTTTATGTTGCCTTTCTCCTTTTTCAGGTCTATGCTGTTTTATTTGCTCAGCACTGACTAATTCAATGGTTCTCAAACTGTGGGGTGGGCCCCCCTAGGGAGGCGCGAAGTAACAAAAAGGGGGGCGCAAAGTTGTGGAAAAAAGAAAACAAAAATCGAAAATATGAAAAATACTTCTATTGAAACCAAAACAAATGAACTTAAACTACATTCTGATACTACAAAAATAAATATAGAGTTAGATAAATGTCGATAAAATTTAAGTAGGTATAATAAAATATGCAACTATGATATATCATTAATTAAAAAAGAACAAATTGGTATTAGTGGGCTCCTTTCAAAAAAAACCTTAGGGGAGCGCGATTAAAACTGTTATGAAAACTTGGGTCGCAAATACTTAAAAGTTGAGAAACGCTGGACTAATTATAAGAAGCTGGTAGTTATAATTGACAACATAGAGACATATGAGCAAAGTAAACCTTTGCAGGTTTGTCACAGTGGGGTGGAGAAAAGTGACCATGTACAATGGCTGAGGTCTTTAATAACATTGTTAGCCTTTCTAAGATAATGTGTGCTATGAACATCCTTAAAATGCAGATGTGTACTAAAAGTTTTTTGTGCTAATTTTGCCTTCTTCTATAGTGATTTACAAAGTACCGAACTGAGCAAATGTCATGTGCGGATGTCATGCAGCCAGTGAGGACTGACTCAACTGTGCACCTCTAGATGTTGGTGAGCACAAATGGAGACTTCCAGGCTTACCTCAGATGGCAGAGGGAGTGAAGGTGCTGGTTACAATAGTCTTGCCATGTTCAGCCAAACTCAGTGATATCACGCCAAGGAATGTAAAGCTGCTGGCCTTCTCTCCACAACATTCAATTAAATGTAGAAAGCAGTGGGGTCTGAATCTTGCTTGCTGACATAAACGACCAACTTCTTTCATTTCCTGACACTAAGGGTGAAGTTAAAAGCAAATCTATTTTATGTAAGATGACTCACTGCTATTCATCAGATGGAGTAATCAGCAAATATAGTGGTACAGTTAGAGCTGGGCTTGGCCACACAGTTATAGATTAACTAATACAGTAAAGTCTCGTTTATCCTACCTTCGCTTATCCAACATTCCGTATTATCCGACGTCCCACCGCAAAAAAAAAAATGCATCAATCGGCAACAAGAACTGCAAGTTGCAAGCGTGAGGGTAGTCTATTTTTTGTTGCTCCCGACTCTACCGCAGCTAATTACAGTGGAACCTCGGTTTGCGAGCATAATTCGTTCTGGAAATGTGCACGCAGTCCAAAGCGCTCGTACAGTATATCAAAGCGAATTTCCCCATAAAAAATAATGGAAACTCAGATGATTCGTTCCACAACCCAAAACTATTCATATAAAAATGAGTAATACATAATATAAAGTAAAAATAAATAAAGCAAATTAACCTGCACTTTACCTTTGAAAAGAATCATGGCTGGCGTGAGTGAGTTTCTAAACTCTTGTGGGATTCCACCCAACTGGATGACACGCGGAAGAGCGTCCCAAAGCAATCACAGTCTCCCAGCGCTGTAGCAGTTCACCATAAAGGCCAATCCGAAAAGATCGCGGACATGCTATAAGCGTCCGCCATCGATGGGTGATACAAGGAACAAGGAACATTATAAATGCGCAGGGCACAGTGTTACTTTCCCCCCAACCCTGCCTGACTGCTGTGTCTGTGTATAGGAGAGTGGCAGATCCCGCTACAATAAATAACCGCGCTGTTGCTGTTTCAAGCTGAATAAAGCTGGTGTTGCTAAAAGTACTGAGACTCAGTTTCGAGTTTTCGGGTGCAAGACGGGGACTCGCACGTCACAGCACAAACACACCAACACACGCAGTCACAATGCTGTAGTAAACAGTATACGCTCGTACAGATGTTGACTATATGAGTGAAGGAGTTAAGGCTCTAGAAACTGCAATTAATTACATTGAGCAACAAGAAGAAGCTACAGGAATTGACATAATGATGCTGCAAAGATGGCGAGACTTGACAGCGAAGAAACGGCACTCGTCAGGAAAGCAGACTACGATCAAAAATGACTTTAAATCATCACAGGACTGAACTTTTTAAGTACAGTACATACTGTAATTAACTCCAGACAATTCTGTAACTGTAAGTTCATTTTTTCAGTTAATTTATTCTGTTGTTTTGTTGTAAAACATGATTATTAGGTTCGTAATGTGTAAAGTTATAACATAGTTTGACGTTTAATAGGCTTTTTCTTAACACCTGCCATTATCCAACATTTTCGCTTATCCAACGTTCTGCCGGCCCATTTATGTCGGATAAGCGAGACTCTACTGTAGTTCAGTGAGGGGCTTAGCACCCATCAGTCCATACATGCTGCAGTTTGTGACCAAATTGGTGGTGGTCTAAACCACGGGTGTCAAACCCCGGGCCTGCAGGGCCGCAGTGGCTGCAGGTTTTCATTCTCACCCTTTTCCTAATCAGTGAACAGTTTTCACTGCTAATTAACTCCTTTTTCCTTTCATTTTAATAGCCCTGTTTTTAAGGATTCAGTCCTCTCAATTGATTCTTTTCTTCATTAAATGGCAGCCAAACAGAAATGACACGTGAAACGAGCCAACAGATGCCACCTAAACTGGGGCTTCAAACTCCAACCAGTTCCTTAATGAGAAGCCAATTCTTGCTGTTAATTAAATCCGTTATTTAATTCCACGGCTTGCTGCTACTCTCATTCTGCTACAGCTGACATTTCCAAAACTGTTGATTTTCCAACCAGTTGAATCCGAACACAGGGTCACAGGAGCCAATCCCAGGGCGCAAGGCAGGAACCAATCCCAGGCAGGGCGCCAACCCACCACAGGACACACACATCCACACTCACACTAGGGACAATTTAGAATCACCAATCCACCTAACCTGCATGTCTTTGGACTGTGGGAGGAAACTGAAGCGCCCGGAGGAAACCCATGCAGACACAGAGAGAACATGCAAACTCCACGCAGGGAGGACCACAGGAAGCGAACCCAGGTCTCCTAACTGCGAGGCAGCAGCGCTACCACTGCGTCACCGTGCTGCCCTGTTGATTTTCTGTTTCTGATAATTGACCTGAGAGATCAACCTTACTGAGACCTTCACCTTTCTTAATGGTCAGATAATGTGGTTAGCTGGTCACCTGTTTGCTCGTTTTGTGTCTCATTATTGTTTGAGGGTCCGAGTCGAGTTCATTAAAACAAAGGCAAAAGAAGTTAATTAGCAGCAAAAACAGGTCACTCATTAAGAAGGTGGTTAAAATAATCAAGACCAGGGATCACAACCTCCAGTCCTGGAGGGCCGCAGTGGCGGCAGGTTTTCATTCTAACTCTTTCAGGGCTGATGTCAACTTTTGACAAACGGAGGAGTTGACGATAGTAATCAACTGTCAACTGTTTGGTCAAGTGTGACAAAACGTTTCGTTATGTTTTAGTTGGAGCCTTGTTACTAGAAAGAAAGTTAGCTACGTTGGTTTTGACACGAGATTTCCTGCACTCCCATGAGCAGCAAGGCACACATAGCGGCAAAACTGGCCCTGACACTTGGCGAGAGATCCAAGTGGATGTGCAAAGCAGAACACTCCGGGGACGACGTTTTGCCTGTCAGACTCTGATTTTGAAACAAGCGATTGAAGACGATTGTGAGGTTCTGGCATCAGCTGATTGGTCCCCAGCTATTCGTGGTGCTGATCATGTTCAAGTAGCTGACACGCCTATGGCACTGTTCACCTAGGAGGACTGCCACTTAACAATGACAAGAGGTAGAAACCAGAATGATAATGCACTGCGACAGTGACTGCTGCTACTGCCCCAGCCGCGCAAAGACAGCCTGGCAGCAAGCCTGCCACACATTCTTGGCAAACTGGCAGCCACAGCATGCAAAAACAGACATTTTACGTTGATGTCTGTGTGACGTAATTGCTTTTCAGTAAAGTATGTTTTTTGGAAAAAATATTCAGCCCTCAAAGAGTTAAACAGAACTGAAATGTGGCATGAAGTGAGCCAACAGAAGACCAACAAAGTCAGGGCCTCAAACTCCAACCGATTTCACTCCAACCAGTTGCTTCATAAGGTGCTGATTCTTGTTGTTAATTAAACCCGCTCTTTAATTCCATGGCTTGTTGCCGCTTTCATTGTACAATAGCAGACATTTCCAAAATTGTTGATTTTTTCTTTACTTGTCTAAGAGCATTGTTAAAATGTTTTGTGGGCCTGAGCAAATCAACATTCCTGACACCTCCACCCTTTTTATTTTCAGATATTGTATGATGGACACCAGTTGTTTCGGCTCATTTTGTATCTCATTATTGTTTGGCTGCTAATTAAGGAAAAAGAAACAATTACTGGGTGTGAGTCTTCAAGAGTAAGTCAATTAAAATTAATTCAAAAGAAGTTAATTAGCAGCAAAAACAGGTCACTCAACTAGAAAAGGGTTAGAATGAAAACCTGCAGCCACTGCGGCCCTCCAGGACTGGAGTTTGAGACCCCTGATCAAGACTATTCCACTGTATGTGTCCTAATACCAGTCAAAACATCATGTTACAAATGAAGTGAGTGCCACTGGACCGTAGGCGCTGAGAAAGCCAACTCTTGTGTTTCTTTGGCACAGGAATCTTTTTTTTTTTATTAGTATTATTTTTGAAGCAGGTGTGTTCGGCATATTTTCTCAGTGAGGTAGTAAAAATATTATTAAAAGTGCAGGGTAATGAGTTGTTACAGTTTTTTAAAACACACCCATTTGTATTGGCTGATTTCTGGGTATAGGTATTGACTAATTCAAAAATTTTACTTACAACCTGTACAGAAACACACATGGATGAATTATATTGTGCTGCTGGCAATCACAATTGCATGAAAGATATAGACTGATATAACTATAAAAGCAGAAAGCGTTACATTCAACTGTGAGAGAAAATGCAATGCAATGCAAATGTGAATGAATTAGGCTTTACTTTGTACTCCATAAGCATTTAAAAACTCTACCACATTTTACGTGAATCACAACTGTTACTGCACTCAGTCTCCAGTTTATCTCGGTACTAATTTTTAGCAGCTTTAATTCTTTCTTTTGCTGTTACCTGCATTTCTTATATGTTTCCATAATGTAGTACTAGGATGTTGTAATGTGTTAGCCATTATGAATGTAGAGAAAAGCCAAGCAAAATGACACCTTTTATTGGCTAACTAAAAAGATTACAACATGCAAGCTTTCGAGGCAGCTCAGGCTCCTTCTTCAGCTGTTTCTGTATTGCTAACCTAAAATCATCAGTCAGTCATTTTCTAACGTGCTTTGTCCTGAACAGGGTCGTGGGGGTGCAGGAGCTTATTCCAGCTAGCATAGGGAGCAAGGCAGGAACAAACCCTGGACAGGGTGTCAGTCCATCGCAGGTTGAACACACACACACCAAGCATACACTAGAACCAGTTTAGTGAAGCTAATCCACCTAACCTGCATGTTTTTGGATTATGAGAGGAAATTGGAGTATTTGGAGGAAAGCCAAGCAGACATGAGGATAACATGCAAACTGCACACTGGGTTGATCCGGGACGTGCACCCCTGCGCCAAAGTGCTGGCCACTAATCTAAAATGCATTGCTGAAAGCCTTCATTAATTTGCAGATATCTTTAGTGATCCAGAGTTTCTTATTAGGAAATATGCAGATTATTTTGATAGGTACATAGTCATCTACACACTTTTACTTTCTCGTATAAGAAGTATAGGGAATGTATTGTAATCGTCCAAAGATTTGATGATGAGATTTTGACGAAATCTCAATGTATTAGATCTCCAAGACTTCCTCATATATGAAGTATGGGGAAAGTATTG
>JANRMT010062800.1:11670116-11683046 GCA_026402145.1 Polypterus bichir lapradei | reverse complement strand
TATGAAGTATGGGGAAAGTATTGGCCTCCTCTAAAAATTCCATTTCGCGATTTTGATGAAATCTCAACGTTTTAGATCTCCAAGACTTCCTCATATATGACGTATAGGGAAAGTATTGGCCTCCTCTAAAAATTCCATTTCGAGATTTTGATGAAATCTCAACGTTTTAGATCTCTAAGACTTCCTCATATATGAAGTATAGGGAAAGTATTGGCATCCTCCAAAAATTCAATTTCGAGATTTTGATGAATCTGGAAGTTTTAGACCTCCCTGAGTCCGAACATACCATTTTTGGAATTATGTCTGCCTGTCTGTGCGTGTGTAAACACGATAACTTGAGTACGCTTTCACTTAGGGTAACCAAATTTTGCACACAAGTATTAGGTAGAAAACGTAGATTTCTATTAACTTTTAGGCTATTTCTGTTAACCGGAAGTTGTACTTTACCTTTTATTTTTTGATGAATCTGATTAACAATGTTACATACTCCTTCAGATCAGAGAAGGAATCTACAGTATAAACATGTTCCAATTTTCTGAATCAAAACAATGCTTCGGTTTTTCATACAACTGGTTACTTCAACACTTCAACCACTTTTTCTTTCTGGACCCTCCTGGTTCACTGCTTGCTTGTAAGTTGGAAGCAGCAGCACTGATAGGTGGTCTGACTGCATGAGGTGAGGGAGAGGAAGCAGGGAGGCCCTTTATCAGGGTGTAGCAGTGATCCAGAATGTTAGCACCCTTGGTGGGGCAACTAACGTGTGATGATATTAAGGGCAAATAATGTTTAAATTCAATTTGTTGAAGTCCAAAGAAACAATAAAAAATTCATCATGGTGTAAACATTCATATTTCATTATAATGATCTATACAGTAATTTGTGACACACGAGTATCAGCAAGAGTGTAAGGAAAGGTCTATAGGACAGTAGTGAGACCAGTTATGTTATATGGGCTGGAGACGGTGGCACAGGAGACAGAGCTGAAGGTGGCAGAGTTAAAGATGCTAAGATTTGCATTAAGTGTGACGAGGATGAACAGCAGTAGAAATGAGGACATTAGAGGGTCAGCTCAAGTGGGACAGTTGGGTGACAAAGCCAGAGAGGCCAGATGGTGTTGGTTTGGACATGTGCAGAGGAGAGATGAGGGGTATATTGGGAGGAGGATGTTAAGGATAGAGCTGCCAGGCAAGAGAAAAAGAGGAAGGCCTAAGAGAAGGTTGTGGATGTGGCGAGAGAGGACATGCAGGTGATGGGTGTGACAGAACAAGATGTAGAGGCCAGGAAGATATGGAAGAAGATGATCCGCTGTGGCAACCCCTAACGGGAGCAGCCTAAAGAAAAAGAAGATTTCTCTGCACAATGGCTGGCAAAGGGTATAGATCCTTCAATCAGAAAAACAATGGAGAACTCTCCCCAAAAGTAAAACAGGTAGCACTCCATCATTAAGTACTCCTGATCTGGTGAACAGTTTTTCTGAGACAATTTTAACATCCAAGCACGAGGTGTCATTCATCATAAAAAAACCACAGCTGCTCCACTGCTTTTAACTAACGAGTCCATAAGGTAGACTGAAGACCATCTTAGCTGCATTGTAACATCTGGTGTCTCAGCTGTTAGCAATGTTTGACATCTCTTCATGAAGCTAGTCTTGTTCTAATCTGTGTTGTATAAAGTACCCAATAGTCACACTTGACTAAAAGTAGAAATACAATTCTGGAAAATGAATCTAGTAAAACTAAGTTATATTACAATCACTAAAGTATAAGCCAGTTATCTTCAACTTGAAGCAGTGGCATTCACCATGATTGGGCATCTTAAAGATATGATCTTAATTCAGTGGGGTAGACGCTAACAAGAGAGGTGTACAGACTTTCTTTCCTTTAAGAAGGAGCCAGTCTGTCCTGAAAATCCAGTTATAAAGTGAATTTTCCATAACTTAAACACGTAATAACAATTGATTTGCATGAAAACATGTTTAAGCATTCTCTGGCCCCAAAAATAACCCCTTTTTATTTAAATAATGTCAAACTACATGAAAACTGACAAAATTAGTTTAATAGTAACATTAGTCATCAAAGCAAACCCAAATAAGGCGGTGCCCTTCATTAAACAATGTTTATTAAAGCACTTCATCACTTCTAAATTGACATTCAAAGGAATGGCCTTTCGGTTTTTCCTGGATCTTTTCCAGCTGTTTCACAAACTGTTTTGAAGCCAGGATGCCCAGCATAATGTGAGAAGACTTGCCGTCAAAACACAAGAAAAAGTGAGTGAACCACAACACGTGAGCGCCTAAGTACATCTCCCTACGGCCTGCAGGTCAGCCCCATCCCAATCAACAGCATTACCTGAGGAAATTACTGAGACTGGGATCACAAATCATCAACATTCAGCTCCCCGGCCCTGTTTGGTGGGCTGTGGTGTGGTGTTCTTGGAATGGCTGTGTAGATCATGGCAGATTCTTTGCATATGCAAATTTT
The DNA here is from genome assembly GCA_026402145.1 of Polypterus bichir lapradei. Classification (NCBI taxonomy): domain Eukaryota; kingdom Metazoa; phylum Chordata; class Cladistia; order Polypteriformes; family Polypteridae; genus Polypterus; species Polypterus bichir. The sequence goes on along the minus strand of JANRMT010062800.1, from coordinate 11,680,566 downwards.
CCTAAAGTTGGGGGAGCCTATATTTTAGTTAAATAACTGAGCCCAACATTGTGTGTATTTGCGTAGCCTTTCTGGTTTAATTTTTCAGTAATAATAATAATAATAATAATAATAATAATAATAATAATAATAATAATAATAATAATAATACATTTTATTTCAAGGCACCTTTCTAAATACCCAAGGACACCATACAGATAATAAAATCATAAAACCAACAAAAACATGCATGTACGCATACACATATACATATACATATATCTAAATCTATGGAACTGAAAATACAGCAATAAGAATACAGCCTAAGGTCCTGTACTGTAGTGTAAGCTAATCTAAATAGATAAGACTTAAAACGGGATTTGAAAATAGTTAGGGAATCTGTGTGTCCTGAATGTTTTGTGGTAGTGAGTTCCAGAGACGAGGAGCACTACAACTAAATGCCCCAGAGCCCATTGTGATCAGGTGTGCAGAGTGGGTGATGAGAAGACCAGATGTAGAGGACCTAAGAGTGCAGTTAGGTTTATAATGGAGCCAGTTAAAATGTAAAGATGTTAATTTTGGTAAATTCAAGTCCTTTGAGTATCTCGCCGTTATTATTCATGGAGATTCTCACATTCTAGTATTATCCGTGTATAGACCTCCTAAATTTAACGCGTCTTTCTTTGAGGAATTCTATGACTTAATGTCAATTTTAATTACTAACTATGACGCACTCTTAATAGTCGGCGACTTTAATTTTCATATCGACAATCAGTATGACCTAAAAGTAAAGGAATTCGTGAACCTCCTGGACTCTTGATTTGAGACAGCTCGTTAATCAGCCTACACATAAAGCAGGTCATACGTTAGACTTAGTAATTACTAAAGGTCTAAAAGTTGATATAAAGCAGATCACTGATATTGGTCTATCAGACCATTTTCTTTTACTTTTTAGTATAGAAATAATGACAGAAAACACCCATGAGAAGCATATTGTTAAAAACGCTTCTTTGACTCATCAGTAGCTTTAAAATTTACAAACATTCTAAGCAATCAGTCCGTTTATAGTGCCAACTATAATAGCGAGGATAATGTAAATAATAAGGTGGAAAGATTTAATACTAAAGTGAGAGCTGCTGTTGACATAGTCGCACCTGAAAAGACAGTTAAAAAATCTTCTAGCATTGTTATACCATGGAAGACCCAAAGAGTGTCTGATTTAAAGAGAACATGCCGCAGAGCTGAGCGTAAATGGAGGAAGACTAAACTAACTGTCCACTATGAAATATTAAAAGTTAAAATAACAGAATACAATAACACTGTCCGTCTTGAGAGGCGCTGCTATTTCTCTAAGATTATAAATAACAATGCTAGTAATCCCAGAGTCTTATTCTCTACGATTGATCGTCTGCTAAACCCAGGTAACTCAAAGGAATGCCTCCTAAGTACTTCCAGTAAAACCTGTGAGGCTATCGCTGTATTTTTCAACCAAAAAATTAATATTAGAAATAACATAGTATATCTCCCCAACACTAAGGATCCTCCTAAACCCCAGTACTCCATTATAAACAAATTAAACTCTTTCTCTAGGATAGATTTACCTGATTTACATAAAATAATTTCTCCACTGAAACCCTCCACCTTGCGTCCTTGACCCAATACCAACACATTTTTTCAAAGAAGTATCGGGCGTGCTAATTGCTAATATTCTTGACATTGTAAATTCGTCATTAGATACGGGAGTCTTCCCAGACTGTCTTAAGACTGCTGTAGTTAAACCCCTACTTAAGAAAAATAATCTTGACCTTACAATAATCAATGTGGGAAGTGACCGATGCATGAGTAAGGACTGTGGTGCTATTTAGTGTGAGGGAGGGTCACAGGCGTGCAGTTTTACAAAGAAGATAAAAAGATAACCATGTGACATTATTGATGTGGGATTCAAAAGACAGAGTACTATCAAAAATAACCCCCAAACTCTTAACCTGAAGGGAGGTATAGACTGATGTACCATCAATATTAAGCGAAAAATTATTCGATTTTGATAAAGCGGACTTGGAGCCAATGAGGAGAACCTCGGTCTTATGGCTATTGGGCTATTGAGTTGGAGGAAATTAGAAGAAAACCCAGATTTTACCTCAAATAGACTGTCATTAAGGTAGGAAGGAGGAAGGACAGAGTTGGGCAGGAATGAATGTGTCTCCAAAATATATTATAGTTAAAGTAGCCATTTGCATTTGAAAATGTAGTGAAGTAAAAGGGAAAGTTTTATGAAATAGCATCTACAAGAATTATTGGGACAAAACTAAAAGACTAAAAGGAGATAAGAAATTGAACCTAGCACTAGGCCTGCTTGCAATAAAGATAACTGACACTAAATTTGTTTTATTTCTTAATTATCAAATGATAACTTGGGCAGGACCAGCGTTATGTATATACCAACACTTCTTGGTGACATAGCTAATCCAGGTCACATAACCAGTCTTCTATGTCATGTTAACAATATAATGCGAAAAATAATCAAAACAATTAATGTGTACTATGACAGAAAGTAGACTGAAAATGTTATACTTAAGTAAAGTAGAAATGTTCTCAAAACATGCACAAGTACAGTAATGAAGTATTTGTGTATCGTTACTCTACAAGACTGGCTCTAATGTGGCTTAGTTTGTTCTCCAGTGACTGAACATTGTCTAGAATAATGCTGGGCACAAGAGGACAGTTGCTGAAGTTTTTTGCCCTCACCTTACTAATGTCTCCCATTTGCTTTAGCCTAAATTGTACATACTATAAAGAAGCAGTTTACTATTGAGACTTTCCTACGAAATACCTCATATTGTAGAATACAAATAGAATGTTCACCATTAAAGATTTTCATTAAAAGTCATGTCAGGTCATTTTCTAACTTGCTTATTCCGGATCAGGTTCACTGGGAGTGCTGGAGCCTAGTTCAGCTAGAATCGGTTATAAGGCAGGAACAAACCCTGGGCAGTTCATCGCACGAAGAACACTCACATTCACACGCAAACCCACCAAACACATACTCGGGCCAATTTAGCTTCACCAATTTACCTAACCGGCATGACTTTGGACAGTGGGAGACAACCAGAGCACGCAGAGAAAAACCAGGCAGTTGCGGGGAGAACATGCAGACTCCACCCAGGGAGGACCCAAGATGCGATCCTTGGTCTCCTTGCTGAAAGGCAGCAGTGTTACCACCATGCTGTCCTTCTTTAAAAGTAATTAGTGGTATTACTGCTGGGTGGAATGTCACATTAGGAACAAACTGATTCATTTCAAAATGACTTCTTTACTAAGTGCGGAAGCACTTAACGTTTTTACTTGTGTACCACGTGCCCTCGTGTAAGACGCTCATACTAATTTTTATAAAAGAAAATCCCGAAAATCGTTTTGCCCCGTGTATGACGCGCATTGTGATTGTATAGGAATCGTTTAGAGAGAGAGAGCGAGAGAGAGAGCGCAAGCAAGCGAGAGAGCGAGAGAGCGCGAGCAAGCGAGAGAGCGAGAGAGCGCGAGCAAGCGAGAGAGCGAGAGCAAGCAAGAGAGAGAGTGCGAGCAAGAGAGCGAGAGAGAGAGCGAGCGAGCCCAAGCAGAAGAAGTAAACATTACAGAATTACATTTCCTCGTGTATGACGCGCACCTGATTTTCTAATGCTAATTTTCGGGAAAAAATGTGCGCGTGGTACATGCGTAAATACGGTATATTAAAGTACAGTGTAGCAACCCAAAAGCTGAGGAAACAAAACCCACCATTAAATAGAATTCCTGCTTGCTGTTTGGAGTGTCTTTGTCAAAAAGGTGCATTAGAAGCCTTACTACATTGATTTGTTGATTTGTTTTCAATCCTATTTTTATAAAAAAAAATGATCTATTTGTATGGAATGTTGTGTGACTGCAATAAAATCAATAAAATTATAATAAAAAAGAAGCCTTACTACTTCAAGATGATGCTGGTCTGTTTAAATTAATGAAAGATACAAAGCAACATGAAGAAACAGTCAGAATGATTCAGCATAGTACAGTTTCCACCTCAAATATTTTCTACAATTTGAACCTCAGACTACAGATGAGCAAAGTCAGGAATTTGCATTCAGCAACTGAAGTGGGTCTTAGCAACATATCCTGACTGACACATGCTCACCACACTCTTAATATGTGACAGATGTTATCCTAATGTAATCACAGATCTAACAATGCATCCGAGATGGAATATTTCAGACCACCCCCTGCATTGTTTCTGACTGCTTAAAATCATTTTTTTATTTTTATTTTATTTATTTATTTTTTTTTAGTGTAATATGAATTTTGGTTTTAGATTAACTGACAAGCACTGCATGGCTTTTATTTTCACTGACTCTGTTCACTGATTCATTTAATATCTTATCACTTTTGCCCATATTTAATGCAGCTGAAGATGTGAACAATGCAGCATAGTCTCACCGCAACTCTTATAAAGAAGCTCCTGGCTGACTGTAATCTTAGGGGGCAACATGACCCACCTCAGGTAATAGGAACATAAGAAACTTGACTAAGGAGAGAACACCATTCAGTCCATTAAGCTGGTTTATTTAATTCATAGCTAAGCTGTCCCAAAAATACTGTAGGTTACAGCACTCCGTACTCCCAGGTGGTCTGCCATCCAAGTTCTAATCAAGCCTGACCCTTCTTATCTTGCAAGATTCATGGCATATTCATGGTGTTATGACCATAAGGTAAGTTACCATGACCGTATGAACAGTATCTGGCCTAACTATTTAATATCTTTATATATAATACGCTACCATAGCTGTCTATTTGTCTGTCCAGGATTTTAAATCACCTGTAGCTCGCAAACCGTTTGACCTATTGACCTGAAATTTGGTACACATGTACTACGTGACGTCTGTTATTCGTTTTCGGGGTGATGATTGATCTCCAAGGTTATTCCTCTTTTTATTTTTATTTTATTTTATTGTAGAATCAACTCTTGGCAGCGTAGGGGTGCCGTTCTCATTCCCTACCACCTTCGCCGTCACTTCCCATACCTCTTCATATTTTAAATCATTGTTGAGGCAGATTAAAGACTTAAGTGCCAGCTAAAGTGTAAAATTAAGGAAAACGTACTAAGTAAAAGTGCAACACAAACACTGAATTGATCAATTTTAATGGGAAAAGATGCAGACGAAAGAAGAGAAGCAGCGGGCCGCTAGGGCAGAGAAAAGAAGAGCTGCTCAGGAAGCAGCAAGCACATCAATCTCTGAACAAACGACTGCTAAACGTACAGAGAAAGAGGATGAAGATTATAAGTCAAGTGGATTCACTGCATGTTATAGTGCAGTGTGCCTTTACTGGTTACCCAATAATGCCATATAGGTGATCTAAAAGCCATAAAATATGATTGCCAGTTCTGTGTGTCTGCAAACTTGCAGTGTGGGTTCTGAAACTTGGGGTGCACTAATCAGGGTCTTTGCTGCAAAGTGTTTGAAATGTGTCTCAGGAATGGACATAAACCACTAATACATTATCATATCCTCTTCAGGACAACAGATAAATTAATTAATTAACTGGTGTAGCACCATTGTTAGGTCTCATTCTATAGTTGTGCAAGTAATCATAACGGCATGACTACCTATGCATTCTGCTTTAACATTTGTGTTTCATTTCTCTATTTATTCAATTTCATTTTGCCTTTCTAGGTGAGGCTCGGAGAGGCAACATGCTGTCCTGGACAGACTAGACCTTTGAATCCGCAGCAATCCCAGTCATTTCCAGACACACTCAGACCAGTCAAGAGATAAAACCCATCTTGTGTGCCCTTGGTTTTCTCCAAGGGAGCCATGTCTGGTACAACCACCCCATGAGAGGCACCCGGGAGGCATCCCTGTTACTTCCCAAATCTCACCTGGCCCTTCTCAGTCTGTAGAGCAGCTTATTTACTTCCATATCCAGATATTTGTGAGCTTCTCAGCCTATAATGGAGAGTAGGTCCAGCAACCATGCAAAGGATCCTGTGACAAGGCACATCACAAGAACAAGGCTTGTCACTATGAGTATTTATTTTCCTTTCTTTTTGTAAATAGCTAATAGAGACTCACAACTTGATTGATAACAAGGTGAGATGAGGCTCCATTTAGGAAAAACAACCCCAAGGGACTATGCTGTCACCACCATGCTTCACCGCTGGAATGGTATTGCATAGGTGATGAGCGGTGCTCGGTTTCTCCAAATGTGATGCTTAGAGCTGAGGCCAAACAGTTCAATCTAGTTTTCATCAGGCCAGAGAAGGCTTCTCAGAGACCATGAGTCCTTCAGGCACCTTTTTGCAAACTCGAAGTGGGCTTTCACGTGCCGTATGTCCACTTTGACATAGGGCCCAGATTAGTGGAATGTTGCCTTGGTGGTTGCCCTTCTGAAAGTTTCATTCATCTCCACACAGGTTCATGAAGCTTAGCTAGAGCAACCGTCAGAATTCTGGCCATGTCTCTCACCCTGGCCGTTTACCTTCAATTGCTTAGTTCACGGGTGCTGAACTCCGGTCCTCGAGGGCCGCAGTGGCTGCATGTTTTCATTCTAACCATCTTCTTCATTAGTGAGCCATTTTTACTGCTAATTAACTTCTTTTGCCTTCATTTTAATTCACTTGACTCAGGCCCCTTAGTTGTCTCTTTTTCCTTAATTAGTAGCCAAACAATAATGAGACATTAAACAAGCCACCATATGACCAGCTCACCTGTGCCCATTACACAATATCTGACAATAAAGAAAGGTGAAGGTCTCTGTAAGGTTGATCTCTCAGGTCACCAAAACATTTTGATGGTGTTCTTAGAAAAAACAGAACAATCAACAGATTTGGAAATGTCTGCTGTGGCAGAATGAGAGCAGCAACAAGCCATGGAATTAAATAACGGGCTTAATTAACAGCAAGAATCAGCTTCTCATTATTAGACTGGTTGGAGTGAAATCCCAGTTTAGCTGGTCACCTGTTGGCTCGTTTTACATCTTATTTCTGTTTGGCTGTCATTTAATAAAGAAAGGAATAAATTCAGAGTACCAAATCCTTAAAAACAGGGCTATTGAAATGAAGGGAAAAGGAGTTAATTAGCAGTGAAAACTACTCACTGATTAGGAAAAGGGTTAGAATGAAAAACTGTAGCCACTGCGGCCCTTCCAGGCCCGGAGTTCGACACCCCTGGCTTAGTTTGACCGGGCAGTCAGCTCTAAGAACATTTGCGATTGTTCCAATCTTATGTCATTTAAGAATTATAGAGACCACTGTGCTTCGAGAGCCCACAATGCCACATAATGCTTATGGTAGCCTTCCCCAGATCATCTGTGCCATGACACAACCTTGTATCTAAGCTCTGCAGGCAATTCCTTCAAACCCATCGCTTGGTTTTTACTCTGAAGCACATTGTGAATTGTCAGACCTTCTATAGAACATTTTCCTAATCATGTCCAATTAATCGAACTGACCACAAGTGCCTCCAGTCAAGGTAACGAAACACCTCAATAATGCCCAATACAATGGGATGCAAGTAGCTTCTGAATACTTGTGTCAATGTCATCATTTACTTTTTCATTTTTAATAAATTTGCAAAACATTCTAAAACCTGTTTGTCATTCTGGGGTGTTGAGTGGTTTTTTTTTGATGACAGGAAAAATGAGGTTAAAAGATTTTAGCATAAGGATGCAACAGAACTAAATGTGTAAAAGGTGAAGGCCTCTGAATATTGTCCAAAAAGCACTGTATATTTTAGGAAGCATTCATAAATCATCTCATTTCAAAGTGAGCAGACATTACACAGTGCTTTCCTTTCATAAAGCAAATATTCCTGACAAGTCTAATGTTGATAAAATATCAGAAAGACAAAGGAACTGTAAACAGCACCAAAAAAATGGCTGTACTATAGCTTAGAATTTTCAGACAAGTCATGTACAGTATCTTGGCTACATTTTGACAAAATGAAGGGGCCAGGAGACTCCCCTGTCCTAACTGTGATTCTTACACTGTTAGACTGGTAGCATCTTCCCTATCTGTCTGTTGAACCTTTACTATACTGTATATAAATATATATTTTTTTGTTTACTGGCAGACATTCTTGTGAAAGGTACAAAAAGATACCTTCAGCGTGCAGTAAGGCTCATGTTCACAGTATTCGGGCAGTATGTCCTATACTTTATTTATAAATCCAGCATACATGAAAAATGTAATATGCAATAAATATGGCAGCAGGTTTGTGATCAATTTGCATATAACACCTTCAATAGTACCTGCGTAAAAATACAGAGAAATCACTAACAAAAGAATACATTTTGGTCTAAAATTAGGAACCTTATTTACTTAGTGGAAAAACTCTTGCATTTCAGAGTTTTGATATAACCTTGAGGATAGAGCTAAGATGTAACATAAATGTCCTCCATCCTAAAAATATATTCCGACTTCACTAAAGGATAGAGCGCTAGGATAATCTTGATGACAATAAAAGCAATTCTACTAGTGGAGGAGAAATGGGTACAGCCAGCAATTGAAGCCCATTAATGCTCAGCAGGCAAGAGTATCCCTGAGGTACGAAGCCCTGTGAAGCCCATGCGCCACTGGGCATAATGGCTATGGAAAAAATCAAGTTAATGTAATACTCTAATGCCAATGCCTGTTTTCTCAAGTTCACTGCAATTACCATACTGTACTCTGAAAGTTTGATGTTTAAATTTCAAAAGTCTGCAATAATTTAAGCAAGACTGTATATTAAAAATAAAACATTAGAAAGAAGACAACCAGATAAAAAATTGGCTTTGAAATTGAGAACTTTGCTGCTGACAGAGTTAATCTTCTTTGCTGACGTACAATGATCTGCCGTAATACCTGCTGTGAATGCTAATATAACATTGCATCAAATTGTGAAAATATTGACACTGTAATTTGATTTTTACTTCTCTTTTTGCATTCTGTAGGGCAGTCATGTCATTGCCACAACGCTATTCCAACAGACTTGACACGAGTACATTACAGTGGGTGCGTGACTAGTGTGGTACGCGAATTACAAGTTACATGGTGCATAATGGATGACAGTGCATGCATAACTAGCGCAGCACGAATTACCTGTTATTATAACACTCTGGTTAGACCTCCTCTGGAGAAGCATGATCAGTTGGTCTCCAGGTTACAAAAAAGACATAGAAGCGCTAGAAATAGTCCAACGAAGAGCGACTAGGGCTACAGGGGATGATTTATGAGGAAAGATTAAAAGAGTCAAACCTTTTCAGTTTAAGCAAAAGAAGATTAAGAGGACACCTGAGTGAAGTGTTTAAAAGTATGAAGTGAATTAGTACAACAATAAGATGCTGCAGATGTTCTATCAGACAGTTGTGGCGAGCACCCTCTTCTACACGGTGGTGTGGTGGGGAGGCAGCATAATGAAGAAGGACACCTCACGCCTGGACAAACTGGTGAGGAAGGCAGGCTCTATTGTAGGCATGGAGCTGGACAGTTTGACATCCGTGGCAGAGTGATGGGCACTGAGCAGGCTCCTGTCAATCATGGAGAATCCACTGCATCCACTGAACAGGATCATCTCCAGACAGAGGAGCAGCTTCAGCGACAGACTGCTGTCACCGTCCTGCTCCACTGACAGACTGAGGAGACCCCACACTATGCGACTCTTCAATTCCACCCGAGGGGGTAAACGTTAATATTATACAAAGTTATTGTCTGTTATACCTGCATTGTTATCACTCTTTAATTTAATATTGTTTTTATCAGTATGCTGCTGCTGGAGTAATGGAGTGAATTTCCCATTGGGATTAATAAAGTATCTATCTATCTATCTATCTATCTATCTATCTATCTATCTATCTATCTATCTATCTATCTATCTATCTATCTATCTATCTATCTATCATTCAATATCTGCAACAATTCATCAACAAGCCCGTCAAATGATCTAATAACAGTGATGCAGTGGTTAGCACCACTGCCTTACAGATCCTGGGTACAAGGTGGCTATCTATGTGGCATTTGCACATTCTCCCCATGCCTGCGTGGATTAGCTTCCTTTCTCTTAGAGTTAATTTTGTGACCAAAAACGGAAATTGTGTCAGTGTGGGTGTATAGATGTGTGGGTAATACAATGGACTTGTTTCTCACTTTCACAAAGTACTGTCAGGATAAACTTTGCCCCCCCAGGATTGCAAACCAGAATTAGACAGGTTTGAGAATGTTATTTATGAAAGTATGTCTGAATGTCTACATGTTGGCTCTCTACACAACCTGCATGCTCAGCTCTCTGCTGTATGGCTATGCTGCTGCCAGAGTATGTGAATTTCCCCTTGGGATTAATAAAATATCTATCTATCTATCTATCTATCTATCTATCTATCTATCTATCTATCTATCTATCTATCTATCTATCATATAGTGCCTTTCATATCTATCTATCTATCTATCTATCTATCTATCTATCTATCTATCTAT
>JANRMT010062800.1:11657586-11670106 GCA_026402145.1 Polypterus bichir lapradei | reverse complement strand
TATCTATCTATCTATCTATCTATCTATCTATCTATCTATCTAGTACAGGGATCAAGACCATTATTTAAAGTGAACAAGAGGACACAGTAGGAAACTTGTTAAGGGTAAATTTTGCACAAACATCAGGACGTTTTTCTTCAAGTAGAGAACCACAGACACATGGGACAAGTTGCCAAGTAGTGTGGTAGACAGTAGGACTTTAGAGACTTTCAAAACCAGACTTGATGTCATTTTAGAGGAATTAAGTGGATATACAGTAAGTGGCAAGCTTTGTTGGGCTGAATGGCCCCTTTCTCGTCTAGAGTGTTCTCATGTTCTGTCTCAGGGATAATAGTAGAAGAGACTAAAGATACATGAAATACTTTAATATTCATAAATTTTGTTTAGTTTTGGGGCCCGGTGTAGCGGATGGGATTCTGGGCTACAGACCAGGTTAGCCCATGCATAAATCTGGGCCATGCCAACAGATCTGTAACTCCTTTCTTCAGTAAGGAATCACCACCCTTTTCATTGATCCAGACAAACCTTTTGGCTTAATGTTTAAGAGGCCTAAACTGATTGTTCCTTTTATAACGTTCACTTAAGCATAAAACATAAGCCTTGCATATATTCTAAGGGATGATTTCAAAAGTTCATTAAGTGTTGAAGAAAAGGTGTAGCTAGTTCATCCTGAATCTAAAGTAACAGATTGAAATGTATTTATTTTTTAATTAAAGAATTATGCTAATAAATAACTTTCCAGAAATAATTTGCATGTGTGAAAATTAATGTACATCAAGCACCAGCTGATGACACTTTTTGATTCTCAGCATTTGCAGTCATTATCATCTGTATTGAGAAATCATGCTTAACAGGGTTATGAGGACATCCATTGCACTTTAGTGTAACATTTATCATATGTGAACAGATTTTTGCTGCCCTGTAGGAAACACAGATTAAGATTTCTCCAGTTCATTTTCTGTGTGCCTGGTATTAGTTGCCTCTTCTGGAGAAATGAAAACTATGAGCTGTGATATACAGTATTAATGCTTGTAAATGATTGACAAAGCCAGTAATAGCTCGACTTTCCCCCCTCAGCTTTACATTTAAGTCTCTGGGTCAATCTGAACTGTCAGTAACACTTTAAAAATTAGTGTTCTTCATGATTAACTAAGTACGAACTGATTTAAGTAATTCATAACATTAAAGTCATAATTCATGATGAAAATGCATTTCATTTGTGAAATATTCAAGTGCCCCAAATGGATAGTAAACTCAATGTGCAGTTTACTTTTAATTCTAAATTATCGGTATCATTATTAATATAAACATAATATATAACATTGTCAAACTTGTTTCATCAAACTCAAGGTCATAGAGGGCCAGCATTAAGCTTAAGGCAGAATGTTAACATAAATATGTGGACTTTTTCAATTTAGTTTATTCCAATACAGTTCACTTCCATTTCAGTGTTCCGCACAAAACGTAACCCATTTACTGAGCCATCCATCCATCCATTTTCCAAACCGCTGAATCCGAACACAGGGTCACGGGGGTCTGCTGGAGCCAATCCCAGCCAACACAGGGCACAAGGCAGGAACCAATCCCGGGCAGGGTGCCAACCCACCGCAGGACACACACAAACACACCCACACACACCAAGCACACACTAGGGCCAATTCAGGATCGCCGATCCACCTAACCTGCATGTCTTTGGACTGTGGGAGGAAACCACAGTCTAGGATAGATAGAGCCTATCAGGCAGGAACCAGTATTGGTTAAGATGCCAGAAGGTTTGCTGTGTCTTCCAGCACAGTCTCAAAGGCATGGAGGAGATTCCAAGAGACAGACAGGGACAGTTACTCTAGGAGAGATGGACAGGGCCGTAGAAGGTCCTTAACCCATCAGCAGGACCAACCCGTATCTGCTCCTTTGGGCGAGGAGGAACAGGATGAGCACTGCCAGAGCCTACAAAATGACCTCCAGCAGGCAGGCAGGCAGGCCACTGGTGTGAATGTCTCTGGCAAAACAATAAGAATCAGACTTCATGAGGGTGGCCTGAGAGCCCGACGTTCTCTAGTGGGCCCTGTGCTCACTGCCCACCCGGCACTGTGGAGCTCGATTGGCATTTGCCATAGAATACCAGAATTGGCAGGTCCACCACTGGCAGCCTGTGCTTTTCACAGATGAGAACAGATTCACCCTGAGCACATGTGACAGACGTGAAAGGGTGTGGAGAAGCCGTGGAGAATGTTATGCTACCTGTAACATCATTCAGCTTGACCGGTTTGGTGGTGGGTCAGTGATGGTCTGGGGAGGGATATCCATGGAGGGATGCACAGACCTCTACAGGCCAGACAACGGCAACTTGACTGCCATTAGGTATCTGGATAAAATCCTTGGACCCATTGTCAGACCCTCTGCTGCTGCGGTGGGCCCTGGGTTCCTACTGGTGCACGACAATGTCCGGCTTCATGTGGCGAGAGTATGCAGGCAGTTTCTGGAGGATGAAGGAATTGATACCATTGACTGGTGCCCACGTTCACCTGACCTAAATCCAATAGAACACCTCTGGGTGGGACATTATGTTTTGGTCCATCCGACGCCCCCAGGTTGCAACTCAGACTGTCCAGGAGCTCAGTGATGCCTTGGTCCAGATCTGGGAGGAGATCCCCCGGGACACCATCTGTCATCTCACTTGGGGCATGCCCCCTACAACATGGTCAGGCCTGCATACAAGCACGTGGGGGCCATACAAACTACTGAGTACGATTTGGAGTTGCTGCAATGGAATGTTCTGCAAAATGGACTCGCCTGCCTGCTGCATCATTTTTTCACTTTGATTTTCGGGGTGTCTTTGAATTCAGCCCTCTGTAGGTTGATAACACTGGTCTACAAAAAAATATTTTTTGTTTGCTTCTGGGAACTTCAGAGCAGCTCTTTATTAAGTTTTTTACACTGATTTCATATATGAAATCGGAATTAAGCTAGCACGTCAGGTTTTTGAAATACACATCATTGACGTTTTGACACTTTTGAATATCAATATAATATATCAACACAGTATCTGGAGTTTGGACTCTGTCCCACCAAAATTTTTTTGATGTGTTTATTCTGAAAAGCATATTTATGTCAATTTACCTCAATATAAAAGTGAGGCCAGCGTGTCCAAAAATGTTGGAGGCACTCGCTTTTGCGATTGTACTGCACATCCGTCTCTCTTTGCAAGAACCAACAGTAGTCACGCATCATGCTCGAAGTAAATTTTTCCCGATATCGGTTTTCCATCACCTTTATATCTTGATGAAATCCTTCCCCATACTCATCTCTGACATCGCTTAGATTTGGTGGAAAAAAATTTGTGATGAGAATGTCAGTGACATTCTGGCTCCCGTAAGCTAATTTACTTTCTCCACAAGCTCAGCATAATTCTCTGCTCTGTGGCTGTCAAGAAAATTTTGGACAACCTGCACAAATGAGGGTGCTGATTCAGTGGGCTTCAGTTTCCTTTTTAAAGTCATCGTCAAGCATCAGTTCATGTATTTCAGGGCCAACAAAAACACCTTCCTTAATTTCGGCTTCACTTTTCTCGAGACCAAACTTATTTCTTAAATACTGAAACGCATCGCCTTTACTGTCCAGTCACTCTAGTTGCCCAAGACCTGGAACATCATAACTAAAAAATGGGACGTGCTAGACGAAAACGTTTTTCAGATTTGGAGTCAGCAAGTGAAATTTGTTAAAGTACAGATGAAAGAATCCCAGTAGCAAAATGCTTGGTGACCAGTGTTATTTTCATTTCCATCAAACGATGTGGCATCCTTTTGTTCTAAACACATTACCATATCAGTCCATATCAGTAGAGATATCCAGCAGGATTTGTTCCCATTGAGATCTGATGTGTTTTTAAAGTGTTCCTTAAATTTTTTTTGAGCAGTTTATATTCCAACATCTGCTTACTTATTACTTAATATTTTCCTATTCTGAATTATATTGCAGATTTATTTAATCATTTTTCGTTTGTACTGTTTTTATTTCAAATTTATTATTTGTTGCTATTATGCAGCCATAGTTTTTCTTAGCTCCAGCTTACAGATGTTGCACAACATAAAATCAGCTAGATTTCAGATCATAAAGCATACACGCCGCTTACCCTCTGCAAGCAAACAGTAAACTAAAACTCAAGGGAAAACAAAAAATCGATAGAGTTGAAGCCATACAGTCAAATCTTGAGTAAAAATAAATATAACCTTTATGTCTTGTTTTTGAGCCTCCTCTATCTCTGTGCTAACACCCCATCACAAAGTGTTTTACTGGTAATCATCTCTGCTAGTAATAATTTCAGTCGAACATCTGCTTTCCTCCATAACACTTCACTAATTTTTCCCTCATTTCATTACACATCATTCGCTCCCAACACAATCTACATGTATTAGGTGGTAATGACTTAGCAGTTAAAAGCAAATAGATGCCAAGGGACCCTTGGTTGCCTGCCGCACCCGCTTTTAGAGATTTTCTTTTTTAGATAAATGTGGAGGAAAAAGGACAACGGATGTCTATCAATCATTTTAAATGTTAAGGTGTATGGTATCAAAATCTTCATGATCCCAATGGGGTAAGCAGAAGTGAAATTTTGTTAGCATATCGCTGAGTGACTGAGGACTGGGAGAAATGGAGGGGGGGGGGGGGGGTGTAGAGGGGAAGATTAACAAGCAATAACAATGGATTTTACAGCATTCTCATTAGTGAAGGTCTATTGGGCTATTCCCATGTGGCATCACCTGCTGTTGTTTGTTGGTGCTCTCAATACTTCTCTTTGCAGTAAATTCTTCAGACTGGAGCTGAAGCAGCTTTTGCCCAGCATCTCTTTATGCTGTATTGAAAGCCTGCAGTGAATACCTGCCGTGTTTAAAAAAAAAAAAAAAAAAATTAAATAAATAAGATAAAACTAAGCATAGTCAAATCAACAGAGAGACGGTGCTGAGTTTGAGAGGAAGGACATAAAAACGCATTGAGATGGTTGGCAATATTATATGCTTACACCAACAGTTTTGACTGTTAACTGCAAGGGCATTTTATGGGAACTGAATATTTATCTTTTTTGAGAGCACCTCAGAGTTATTCCAGGATTTAACAATAATCCTTGACATTCTCCTTCATAGTGGGATCTCTCCAGATTGGCTGAGCTTAGCTTTGAAAGTTGCAAGGTCACAAACACCACTGGCTGAGTAGGAGTAGCCAATTTGAAAAAATAGAAATAACACGTGACAGCTAAATATATTTTATTTTCAAAAAGCAGAAATTACAATGGTATGCTACTCTATCAAACAAATAGTAACAAAAACAGCAACATTTATTTCTATAGCACATTTTCATACAAATTATGCAGCTCAAAGTGCTTTACATGATGAAGAAAGAGAAAAAAGACTAAATAAATAAAAATTAGAATAAAGGAACACTAATTAAAATAGAAAAAAAAGTAAGGTCTGATGGCCAGGGAGGACAGAAAAAACAAAAAAAACAAACTCCAGACGGCTGGAGAAAAAAATAAAATCTGCAGGGGTTCTGAGACCACGAGACCACCTGACCAGCCCGAGACCACCTGACCAGCCCCCTCTAGGCAGTCTACCTAACATAAATTATCAAAATATAGAATACAGTAATTCCTCCTCCATCGCGGGGGTTGCGTTCCAGACCCCCCCGCGATAGGTGAAAATCCGCGAAGTAGAAACCATATGTTTGTATGGTTATTTTTATATATTTTAAGCCCTTATAAACTCTCCCGCACTGTTTATAAATATTCCCCGCAGCGTTATACAGCATAATCCCTTTGTATTCTCTTAGATATTAGGTAAGATTCATTGAAATTATGTATATAAACACACTGTTTATATACAGTAAAACCTAAATATTATTTTAAAGATATTGAGTGTCTCCGATATCACATATGTTACAGCCATTACGATAGTCAGGTCACCAGCAATAAATACGTACAATGCAAGAAAAATTGTATACAGTAAATGTGTGTATAGTAACACTAAACGTACGTACATGTACTAAGCACTGTAAGAAGAAAATTAATTATGGTTACTCACCAACAATGACACGATGACTTGTCCGATAACAATGAGTTTAATTTTGCTGCACAGCAAAGGAGAGCGTTACAGCCCTTGTAAAGGAGCCACTTCAGGCGATTGTGTAGCACTGCCGTTGTTCTTCTTCTGGCAGTCTTCAATCCAAATCCCTAAAGCAGATTCCATCCAGACTACTGCCTTATTACATCCACTTACAACTCGTTTTGCACCCTGGTTAAAAGGACACTGCAGCCGTAGATCTTATATTCCTTTCCTACTTTTTAAATAAAAAGAATCGTAGCCTTCAACAAATCCAAAACGTTTACCTTTTCGGCAATCGTTAACATCTTCTTCTTGCGCTTGGGCACGGCACCTGAAGCAGTAGCAGATTGTTTTGGAGCCATAATGAAGGGCTTGACTATGCACAAAGATAAACACTAAAGAGCACAACTCTTTACACAGCGAAGCACGTTGATGCTGAATGAGCGAGTTGAGACTTCCTGGTTAACACTGCATAGCTCCTGCGTGCTCTGATTTGTTAGCTTCTCAGTCAGGAGAACTTAACTGCGTGCTCTGATTGGTTAGCTTCTCAGCCATCCGCCAATAGCGTCCCTTGTATGAAATCAACTGGGCAAACCAACTGAGGAAGCATATACAGGAAGTAAAAAGACACATTGTCCGCAGAACCCGCGAAGCAGCGAAAAATCCGCGTTATATATTTAGTTATGCTTTCATATAAAATCCGCGATAGAGTGAAGCCGCGAAAGTCGAAGCGCAATATAGCGAGGGATTACTGTATACTATTTATGAAAAGCATGTCAATCAATGACCCTAAAGCATAAAAAATTTAAATATGCCAAAATGATTTTGGATTATGCAAATGCAAAAAATAAGAATAAGTCTGGCTCTTATTTTTTTTTTCATTATGTGATCCGGTATAAGTTTGGTTCTTATTTTGATTCCTTTAAATTTATTGCTGAAGGCTCTTCAAAACAAAGCTCAAGTTCTCCAAATAAGTTGGCCCAAGTTCCAATAATAAAGCAAGAAAAAAAAGTAAGGTCCGATGGCCAGGGAGGATAGAAAAAAACAAAAAAAAAAAACCTCCTGACGGCTGGAGAAAAAAATAAAATCTGCAGGGGGCCACAAGACCACCTGACCAGCCCCCTCTAGGCAGTCTACCTAACATCAATGACCTCAATCAGTCCTCATGGTATTCAGGGTTCTCATGGAAGAACTTGATGATGACGGTCATGTGGACTTCTGGCCTTTAATCCATCAATGTAGGACAACATAATAGGGTGAGACTTTAGTTTAGCTACTGCAAAAATGCATCTTTTTATGCCACAAAACCTTAACAAAGGCTTCTTTTGGTCGTCAAAACACTTATAAAACATCAGTAGATCGGTTATTCGTCACTATGCAGTGAAGCAAATTGACATGATGGTAAAGTTACTTGTTAATATGAAGAATTCACAGGTCCTAGACTGAATATGTAATATTAAGAGAAATGTGTCCCTGTTAAGCCCCCTCAGACCACTCCAAAGTGAAGTTTTGTTGGTAGGTCACATTGCTTTAGTGATGCTTTATAAGTTTTATGAAGACCCAAAGAAGTGTGTGTTACGGTCTTGTTACATAAAAGTAAATGAGTAATAGATGTACTTTTGCAGCACCTAAACTAAGGTGCTGCCCATAATACGTACTCAATCCAGTAAAAACAATCAAAAAAAGAAGTGATGAACCAACTAATAGCATAATGGTGTCAATCATAGGCCCAGTATGATTTATTCTTAAATAATATTACTGAATGTCTGCCGTGTTTCAAAAATGTTTTGGACATATCTTCTAAGAGTGCGCTTGATTTTCTCTAATTTAAGATAATATAGGACCTCACTTACACACTGAGTCATTGAAGGTGGGTTGAGAGTCTTCCAGTTGGCTAAGACAAGTCGGTGTGCTAGTGGTGTAACACAGGCTATTACAATCGAGTTATCCTTGTGCACTTTAATCCTACCGAACAATACACTAAATACACCAAATAACGAGCTAGGAGTGATTGTAAAACCAAGGCTATCTGAAAAGTATGCAATGGTTTTGATCCAAAATGCTCTGAACTTACTGCATTCCGAAAACATATGGCCTTGAGATTCTGGAGCTAGATGGCAGTGCACACAGGTGGGATCTTACCCACAGAGTACATTTTAGACAATTTTAAACGAGATAAATGTGATTCATAACAGGCTTTCAGTTTAATTATACAATGCTTAGCACACATGGAACTAGAGGGTATTGTAAGTAGGAGCTCCACCTCTTTTCTGAGATGCTTAAGGAATTATTAATAATAATTCATTAAATTTCATCTGATGTTGCGTTTACTGTTTGGTGTTGCAATAATTGTCTGCTGCTGGATGTATGCATAGTCTGACCTGCCATAGCACTCTTACCAGTCTGTAGCAGACATTCACATAAGAATGTCATTGTACTACAGCATGTAGACGTGACAATAAAGGTGAATGAGAACTCAGAACTAAGAAAAGCGACAACAGCATTGTGCCTCTTTAGTTTATGTTGCTGATGATGACTCAGGCTCCCTGTCATCCTTCAAATTCGGCAAAGGAAATATTAACAAAGCCAAGAAATCAGTTTGGATTAGAGTTGTTTAAATGCTAAATTATCACACAGAAAATTTGTTATATGTAAACTTGTGAACAACTACAAAACTGTAAAAGTAATTGAACAAAAACAGTTCACTATGTGAATCAGTGGAATTAAATAAGAAAAAACAGTGAATTTATGAAAATTATAGCATTAGTACTTTATGTTAAGAAATTGGGGAAAGTTGTTAATGGCAGATTTTGAATAAACGTTAGAAAGTTTTTCTTTGCCCAAAGATCCAAGACACATGGAAAAAATTTACAAATAATGTGGTGAAGTGTAGGACCTTAGGGACCTCTAGATCGTGATTTGAAGTTATTTTGGACAGTCTAGGTGAATAGGATGGATGAGCTTGTTGGGCTGAATGGCTTGGTCTCTTGATAATTGTTCTAATTTACCAATGTTTTAATTAACTATATATATATATATATATATATATATATATATATATATATATATATATATACTGGGGGCTGTGCCCCCTACTCACTTTGCTCTATCACTCCACAACCCCCACCCCTGGGGGTGCGATTTATGCTAGCCACTTCGTGTCTTTGCCGCTCGTGCTGTGAAGGCTGAACACACACTAAGGAGATACGGATGGATCAGCTGCTGGCTGTCTGCTAGCTGCTACCGAGCTGCGAGATTTGCATGTCGTGCTGCACGTCGAACATTTAAAAGACTGTACAGCTGTCCTTTTGTCTCACTTCCTTGTCTCATGGGACGTTAAAAGTGTCTCCGAGTAACTGTTTGTAAGTAGGGCATGACGTTCAAGAAGTCTCATGGGACTCTCTGAGATGATCATGTCTCGACCCAAGATTTTTTTACATAATAGATAGATATATACTAGGGGGCTTACCCAACCCCCCAGGCTCTGCCGCATGTGCTGTGAAGAGGGGGGCTGAACACACCCCAAGGAGACGCGGTCGATCCTCCGAAACCCCCTCTTAAACGGTAATACAATGGTAAACAAATAGTTTTTTTTTACCTCCTCTTTGCTCGATCAGCTGCTGGATTGCTGCAGCCATGCTGTGTGATCTGCATCTCGTGTGGCGCTTCGAACATTCAAAAGCCTGTACAGCAGCTGTCTTACTCTTTGTCTTTTATTTCTAGCCCCGGGCCTGGTTAAATCTCTTGGCACAAAGTCTCATCTCACGGGATGTGAGTTCTTGATATTTTTTAGTTTAGAATTTAAAAACGGAATAAGAATCTGAAAATGTAATATCACATTAAAGTTCGATAAATTTTGAAAAGAATGATACCAAACATAAATATGTAGGTTTTAAAATAAGCCCAATTTAAAGCGTGACAAAAACGTGACATAAAATCATTGGACTTTTAGGCTTAGGGTTTTATATATAAATGTAAATTATATATATATATATATATATATATATGTTTTTTTTTCTTCTTTTTTGTTTCATTAAAATGAGTATAAATTATCCAAAGATGTAGACACTTTTACTCTGATTATATAGAAAAGAGTATACCAGGTGTAAATATACCCAAGATTGCACACATAACATTCACAAACTTTGTTTATGTGTGAAATCAAGTCTAGCAATATGCATAGAAAAAATAAAATTTATGACAAAGTATGGTCAACAGATGTAGCGTCATATACGTAATAATTGTCTCTTATACATATTGATTTAAAAGGATTTAAGGTTGTACGTCAGTTCTAATGCTGTCCATGATGTCAGCCCCTGGAAGATATGTGACATCTCCTCAAGTCTCTTCTAGTCTGCTATCCTTAAAATTAATGCCCCTCTGACTCAGGAACTCACCGTCACGTCACACCGACCAGACAGCAAGGCACATTAGTGTTGCCCTAACTTCCACTTTTTTACCTTGAAATGTAACTCCATCACTAAATGGGGGCAGCACATGGACCATTTTTCACCTTTTTGTATGTTTTATTGTTACATTCTGAAATCAGTTTGCTTTCAAGTGGCTTTCTTTTATAATTACCTATCAATATCAATCCAAGTTGTACTCGTTAAATGTTTTTGAAAAATCAATTTGGGACATTTATTTCAACAATAGTTCCAGTCTTGTCTCTCACCACTCCGGCCTATTCATAAAACCTTCTTGCGCCCCTCCTGGACCTACTGAGAGGGCTACTGATAGCGTTGTTATCCTTGTGATAAAAGAAGTTACCTGCATCTAAAAAACAAATATGAATTTCAACAAATTTAATAAAATTAAAGACCCTGGTTTGTTTCACAGCTGGACTTTCCTTCTTCACTGAGTTTTCATATTCACCCCATCTCTGTATGAATTTCTTGCTTAGACTCTGCTTTTCTACCTGATTCCAAAGCTGTGCTCTAAAGTTTAGGTTATTTGGTTTTTCTACACTCTTGATTTTTATGTCCTTTCTCTAGTTCACTTAGTCCAATGGTAAACTGTAGTGAGTCAATGACTATCCTCTAACAAATAAGACAAGTTGTAAAATTACACATGAACCAAAACTTACATATGCATAAACCTATACTGTAAAACTTAATGTAAATGTAAGCGAGCATTCATGTACCTGAAGCAAACTCATACCAACACAGGGAAAATCTGCAAACTCTGCATAGACAAGAGACAGAGTCAAGACTCAAACACGTGATCCTGGACCTTTGAAGTAATAATATATTTTAGTTTATTATAGGACAATGTTTCCTCAAACTTTATGGTGATCCAACCAACTTTTTCCCGTGTAAATGAGAGGTTAATTAAATGAGACCATCGGAGTGGGTAGAGGAATGAGTGCATCGGAGTAGCGACCCACTGTGCAACCCCCTACCATTATAAGCAATAGAAGCTTGATGTTTTTAATGTCTGGAAAATATCTGGAATTAAATCACTTACAGATCTGTACATAGACAAAGTCTTTGCATCCTATGAACAATTACATTCCAAATTTAACTTTACAGCAACATATTTCTTTCACTACCTTCAAATCAGAAACTTTGTTAAACAGAGCCTGCCCAATTTTCCTCACATCCCATCTACCTCTATGCCGGAAAAAATATTGATCAGTCTTGAGGACTCAGACAGCATTTCTACAATATATAAAACCATGTTATAGTCACTCCCTTTCAAAGATCCAAGAGGACAATGGGAAAAGGATCTCTCACTCAACATCTCAGAAAAGGAGTGGAAGGTAGCCATGCATAGAATTCACTCGAGCTCCATATGTGCAAAGCATACAATTATTCAACTCAAAATTATATATCGAGCACATCCGTCTCACTTAAAATTGTCCAAAATGTTTCCAGGGCAAGATCCAACCTGCGAACGTTACAATCAAGTTCTAGCCTCACTGGGCCTCATGTTCTGGACCTGCACCAAATTAATATCATTCTGGACCAAAAGTTTTAAATGCCTTTCAGACAGGCTTGGTGTCACAATCTCTCCTAACCCATTAACATCTGTGTTTGGTGGGCTCACAGAGGGTCTTAAAGTGGAGAAGGACAAACAAACTGTGATTGCCTTTACTACACTATTGGCACGTACACTTATCTCGCTCAACTGGAAGAATCCTAACCCTACTATTCTAAGTCACTGGGTAACTGATGTTATATACTCTTTGAAACTGGAAAAAATCTAATTCTCACTTAGAGAATCTGTGCAAAACGTTTTCAAAACCTTGCAGGATCTGATTAATAACATTTTAGAATAAGCGTTTAAAGCACTGAGGAAGCAGATTCTCTCCTCATTTCTTTTTCTTCTCCATTTATCTTTATTCACTTATTAATTCATCTATTTACTTATTTTTAATAGCTTTAAGTTTTACTCTGCTGGCTTAGCTCTCTTTCTCGGGGGGG
>JANRMT010062800.1:11638266-11657486 GCA_026402145.1 Polypterus bichir lapradei | reverse complement strand
CAGATCAGTATCACCACACATAATGTCTTTTTTATTTTATTGATTTGTTTTCGATCTCAATGTTTACAAAATTGATTTATTTGTATACAATGTGTGATTTCAATAAAATCAATAAAATAAAAAAGACATTATGTGTGGTGATACTGATCTGGTATTAATATCAGAGCTAAATATTTAAATTTTGCAGTTTCTCTGTTTTAAACACCCTACCCCAAAGATAATAAATGATATACATGCTGACAAAAAAAATAGAACCTTGATGAACACTGAACACGTGAACCTTGAGAAACACTGCTATAGAACCATCTCCTTCGACAGGCTGGCAGCCACGTACAGTATACTGGTACAGTATGCTTATCAACATAGTTAAATGAACGGATATTCATTTTTTTCAGGACTGCAGAGAACTGCTGCCCATCCCAGCAGCTTCAAGGCAAATAAGCAACCAACACTTAGGGGCATGCAGGGCACACTCACACAAACCAACACTCTCTGTCCCTGGGTCTCCGCTTAACCAGTAAAAGGGTCTAGAAAGTTGGATGAATGGATTCATATCTCTTGAATTAGGTTCTATAGGATCTTAATAATGATGACACAAATACAGTTGTGCTTGAAAGTTTGTGAACCCTTTAGAATTTTCTATATTTCTGCATGAATATGACCTAAAACATCATCAGATTTTCACTCAAGTCCTAAAAGTAGATAAAGAGAAACCAGTTAAACAAATGAGACACAAATATTATACTTGATCATTTATTTATTGAGGAAAATGATCGAATATTACATATTTGTGGTGACAAAAGGATGTGAACCTGTAGGAATAGCAGTTGGTTTGAAGGTGAAATTCGAGTCGGGTGTTTTCAGTCAATGGGATGACAATCAGGTGTGAGTGGGCACCCAGTGTTATTTAAAGAACAGGATCTATCAAAGTCTGCTCTTCACAACACAGGTTTGTGGAAGTGTATCATGGCACAAACAAAGGAGATTTCTGAGGACCTCACAAAAAGAGTTGTTGATGCTCATCAGGCTGGAAAAGGTTACAAAACCATCTCTAAAGAGTTTGGACTCCACCAATCCACAGTCAGACAGATTGTGTACAAATGGAGGAAATTCAAGACCATTGTTACCCTCCCCAGGAGTGGTCGACCAACAAAGATCACTCCAAGAGCAAGATGTGTAATAGTCGGCGAGGTCACAAAGGACCCCAGGGTAACTTCTAAGCATCTGAAGGCCTCTCTCACATTGGCTGATGTTCGTGTTCATGAGTCCGCCATCAGGAGAACGCTGAACAACAATGGTGTGCATGGCAGGGTTGCAAGGAGAAAGCCACTGCTCTGCAAAAAAAAAGTTGCTGCTCGTCTGCAGTTTGCTAAAGATCACGTGGACAAACCAGAAGGCTATTGGAAGAATGTTTTGTGGACGGATGAGACCAAAATAGAACTTTTTGGTTTAAATGAAAAGCGTTATGTTTGGAGAAAGGAAAACACTGCATTCCAGCATAAGAATCTCATCTGTGAAACATGGTGGTGGTAGTATCATGGTTTTGGCCTGTTTTGCTGCATCTGGGCCAGGACGGCTTGCCTTCAATGATGGAACAAAGAATTCTGAATTATATCAGAGAATTCTAAAGGAAAATGTCAGGACATCTGTCCACGAACTGAATCTCAAGAGAAGGTGGGTCATGCAGCAAGACAACGACCCTAAGCACACAAGTCGTTCTACCAAAGAATGGTTAAAGAAGAATAAAGTGAATGTTTTGGAATGGCCAAGTCAAAGTCTTGACCTTAATCCAATCGAAATGTTGTGGAAGGACCTGAAGCGAGCAGTTCATGTGAGGAAACCCACCAACATCCCAGACTTGAAGCTGTTCTGTACGGAGGAATGGGCTCAAATTCCTCCAAGCCGGTGTGCAGGAATGATTAAAAGTTACCGGAAACGTTTAGTTGCAGTTATTGGGGGGTCACACCAGATACTGAAAGCAAAGGTTCACATACTATTGCCACTCACAAATATGTAATATTCGATCATTTTCCTTAATAAATAAATGACCAAGTATAATATTTTTGTCTCATTTGTTTAACTGGTTTCTCTTTATCTACTTTTAGGACTTGAGTGAAAATCTGATGATGTTTTAGGTCATATTTATGCAGAAATATAGAAAATTCTAAAGGGTTCACAAACTTTCAAGCACAACTGTACATGGTACTGTAAAGGATATTAAACTACGGCCAGCTGCACTTGTGTAAATACACTACATATGACCTGCCATCCCATCCTAGAGCAGGAAAAAGCAATTATTAAAAATGGATGGGTTAATGGAGCATACAATCTCTAGTTCTCAGAAAATGACAGGTATGAGTGTTGCTGCAAATGGGTTACCTAAATTGTACTTGGACAGGTAACTCACTTCCTGTAGGGTACCTACATAGAATCCAGCATACTGTCATTATTCGTATACAGGCATGTGCAGAAATGGAAATCACCCCCCTCAACCCTGCCAGTGAGTACTTAAATTGTCTTATTTATTATTACTTTTTTGGTCTCACTTTACAGAAAACTTAATTTTGTGCAGTTATCATTAGGTTAGATGACTTCCCTTTTTTTTCATTTATACATCTGTACCATTGTGTTGAACTTTAATTAACTTTGCACGGAAAGCTTGAAAGGCACTGACTATTACTGCATGTTTCGGAATGACAAGGAGATTTTAATTAAGTGACTTTAAATGCAGCATTCAAAAATAATAATTAGGCAGGTAAGGTGTTTAATAAGGGCAAACATAAAAATTAAAGATTTTTTAAATTTAGTGCACTACATTGTGTAAATTGTAAAAGTTTGTGTAAATTAAAGTATGATCACACTGATTCATGAATACAATTCCCATTATAAGTAAGGTTCAATATGGATGACAGTTGTATTTGTTTTCCAAGGACATCCAATCATATTTGATTGAAAATTCAAACTGACGGATATATTTCATGCACCACCTGCAAATTAAAATTAAGGCAGTTGTGACCATTGTTTAAATGTGTATGAAAGAATTTTATTAACGTGTTTGTGCTTAATCCATGCCTAATGGTTAATGTGCAGTTATGAAATGGAAAAAAAGAATAAATAATTGATTCAAATTCCATGGTTATTAAGATCCTTGTAAATATTAAAAAGGAAACACATGAAAGATGCTTTTACACCAGAGACTTTAGCCTGCAATGAAGGTCTTTTGTAGGCTCCAACAGAGAGCCAGTTAACTTGGGTTTGTAGACTGTATTACTGCGATGAACTATACTTTTTCAATACAGCCTAAATTATTGAAAAATATTTCACTAATCACAAATCACAACAATTTTTCAGTTCATATAATGGTTTGTCAGTTATCAAGTTTGAACAGAGAAAACACTTCAGAAAGAATTAGGCTGCTAACTGTCACAACAGGTTCATAGCTTAGACAGAAGAGTTAACTGGTAATGTAATAAAACAGACAGTATCCTTAAAATCAAATAATCTAATACATGTTATAAAAAAAGTTTCAAAAAGGATACAAGATGGTTAGGGGTCCTGCCCATTTTCTGATGTACAGAGCTTTCATAATGAAAGTAAAAATAGAATGGGCACACACTCTTCCTCTCTCTTAATAAGATATATTTTTAAAGCAATGCTCATAAACCTTAATATAGTGAAACTGAAGCCTGACATATAATAACAGAGAAAGAAGGCCTCCAGCTATTGTTATCTAACTGGGTGAGCCTCTACAAATTATGCTTGCTTACCCATGTTGGTCTTAAACCCCTTTAAAAAAAAGCCGTATTGTGAATATTGTGAGAATGAGAAAGAAGTGCTATGATCTGAATCAGTTAAGACAGCTATTTTACTCAAACTCCTCTGAACTGTGTCCCAACATTGATGGCTCACTCCATAACACGCTGACATTAATGCTGACTCCCTTCCTTGCCCTTACAATGCTGACTATAGGCTAATAATAATAATAATAATAATGCATTTTATTTATAGGGCACTTTACATTAGTAGTAAATCTCAAAGTGCTACATAAAAAAGTTTAAAAAAAAGGCAAAGCAAATACAAATGGACATAAAATGAGAATAATTAGTGGCATTCTTGTTAATAAGCTTTCCTAAATAGAAAAGTCGTTAGCTGTTTTTTAAAACAGCCCACCATCTGCTGTGTTCTCAGGCTCTCTTATAGGGCATTCCAGAGCCGTGGAGCAGCGGCTGCAAAGGCTCGGTCACCCATTGTATGAAGTCTGGTCACAGGGGGGCAAAGGCGGTGGGTATTTGCAAAACAGAGGTTTCTTGTAGTGGATTGTAATATAAGGAGTTCCTTAAGGTATTGTGGAGCATTTCCATGAATACACTGATGAGTGAGCAGATTCAATACAGAGGTGAATAAGGAGCCAATGAAGTGACCGAAGGATTGGTGAAATATGCTCATATTTCCGCACCCTCATCAGGGTTCTTACAGCACTATTTTGAATTTGTTGGACCTTTTGAAGGCTCTTGCTGGGGATCCCGATGAGGAGTGCATTACAATAGTCCAGCCTGGATGAGACAAAGGCATAAACCAGGCTGTGCTTCTTTGACCCAATTCTGACACCCCTTTTATAGGAGATCTTTCTTTTTAAAGTGATTGACCAATTTTAACCTGTAGTAGCGATGATCCTAAGTTTTACGGTTAAGCAGATGACATTTAGATTGTTTTTATGGGTGGGTGAAAAAAGTGTGGTAAATGGAAAGTAAAATCCACTAAAAGCACATGGTGGGTCAACAGGGCAGTGTTCAATGTGTGTAGCAGCTGCACAAAATGTGACATTCTTACTCTTTTCTGAGCTGAAAATGAGGACATTTAGATATTTATATGGTTGTGAACAAACTTGCAGAAAATCCTCAGTAAGCAGAGTCTTGAGCCATCATTACAAATTAACACCAACATGGAGATCCTTTATTTACACCAACTGGTGGGGTTTCATGTGCTCTTATGTAATGCAACATGGCAGACTGAAGAAATCTAACACAGTAGCTAAGTTCTTTTACATATAATGACTATAAAGAATTTCAGACACACACCAATCAGCGGAAAAGCAAACAAATTCAGTAACATCCTGATATATTGATGATACTGAATTTGAAACAAAAAGCCACACGAATATCTCAGGAACAATTTGCGTGTTTTATCACAAGGCATTTATATGTGATTAATTTGTATATTAAAAGCATTTATAACCAGTAAACATATTGAAGAATTAAAGGCAAATTTCATATTTTATACGTCACCTTTATGATAATGGTCATATTCTCAAAAGATTTTGTGGACAGAGTACAGCTTTTTACAAGGAGAGGAGAGGCGGATTAAGTGAATTCTGCGGGGTCATGCTGAACATAGCAGGAATATTTTTGTTCCATCAAACAGTGTAATTGGCTCAGCATGGAGTAGAGAAGTCATTTCTCAACAAATCTTAATTCTCTGTAATACCTTTTTTTTTCAAATATAGCTCACAGGTATATTTAATATTTACTATTCCAGATCTGTAAACATTGCATTGATGTACTAATTTTGGTAATAGAATTAATACAATTTTACTCTAAACCCTGGATTAAGTATAGGTAAGGCATTATTTAAGAAATATTTTAAGATCAATCTAAATATCTTAAAGAACCTTCAATCATTGTTATTCTTATTGCATACTTTAGAGTACTTACAAGAGACAAGAACTTTGATAGAAAACCTAAAAAAAGTATTGTAACACCTAAGCCCAGTGCCAGAACAGATAGATTCCCTTCTCTTTACTTGGTTCTTTGAGGTGGCTCGCTATCCTTAAAAGGACTGCCCTCCCTTTGCTGCAGTAATTGGAAAAGCTTGCCACTTTGCAGTCCTGCTGTTTCCTGAAGAGGCATTAGCTCTCTTGGAAATGTGTTCTTTTAAAATTGTGGCATATTAAATAATTAAACAATATCGTAATATACCAGAAAAGGCGATATCCCTCCCATCGTGATTACGACGGAGAAAAAATATCTTTTAGCTTATATTTACTGACGGTTAACGTGGTTACAGATGGGGAGGCATATGGACAGACTTTATCCAGGTGGGAAATCTGGATCAACACAGCCCGCCATATTTCTCGTCCCGAACACTGGAAGGTTTTTCGACCTTTGTCGACACAGCCTCCGAGGGTCTGGCTGCTGCCCAAGCCTTTTTATACTGTTCTTCTTCAACTTGCTGGTCCTTTCTGTCTCCAAAAAAGGGCTGAATTCCTCCTCCACAAAATACAGAAATATCATAGTGCTTACATGCCGGTTCTCATTCACCCAATAAGGAAAGAAGATTTTGTGCTGACAGAAGACAGAAATACCCTATCCTGTGTTTAAGCTGACTATACAAGCCTCCAGTTGTCTTTGGCTATCTAATCCAATGCTTGGCTAGCAATTCTAACTGCTGAGCCCCTGTGTGCCACAGTTAACATGCACATGTGAATAAAACTCATAACAGTATTGTCCAGATATAGTGACATAAAGAAAAATGTAGTATAACACCTGCCCTTTATATAGGCACCCTGCCACTAGTGATATAATGCCAGCTCATACTTGGGTAAGCACTTTTACCATATGTTTATTTTTATATGGAGACACATATTTGTGTATGTCATCCATAGGAGCATCGAGAGTATCTTGTGTGTTTGAGTCAAGAGAAATAAAGAGGGAAGTTTGTTATGGTGACACTATTACTAACCTCTATTCTGTTTTCAGTCCTAGAGTGGAGGAGAACCCATAGGTAGAACTGTGAGGTCACAACCAGGGGAATGACATTAGCCCCGACTTTTCTGCATTATTTAAAGCACTGTTGGTGTTCATTGTGGAAGCAGCTACCCGAGAGGGTGGACCTCACAGCGTCTACTACCATATCTTGGCTGGAAAATGGCCGGTCAACTTTATGATCTTTTCAGCAATTGTTTTCTTTTCTTTTTTGACATTAAACATTAAATGGAGCATCTCCCAGGACCCCAGCCCATCAGGTGTTGTTGTTTGGCTTCTTCACAGTATGTATGTTCACATTAATGAGATGTGATAATAAATATCGCTATGAGAAGTGCTGGTGAGGCTGTGCATTTAAAAATGTCATTAATCTAAGCTCAATATCAATAAGTTCCCTAAACAATTTTTAGTTTTCAATGAAAAATATGCCATTGTCCCAACACACAGTGTGATCATAACTGTGGCTACCTAATGGAAGACCTAAATCCCTGCCTCTAACAAGCAAAATCTCTAGCAGTTATTTCTATACCAATGCAGAACACTCTTTTCTCCTTTCTCATGTTTTTCTCTGTGCAAAATCTGGGTCCTCTTCCTCCCACCAGTCAAATCCCAAGGGCCCACCTTCCAGAAATGCTCTTTACATCCCCTAGTGTCCTTTCAAAGCCCGGTCCTATCACTTTGTTAAAGTCCAGACCACTACAGAGTCTTATTTTCTACAATTGATCACCTACTAAACCCAGGTAACTCACAGGAATGCCTCCTAAGTACTTCCAATAAAACCTGTGAGGCTATCGCTGTATTTTTCAATCAAAAAATTAATGATATTAGAAATAACATAGTATATCCCTCAAACACTAAGGATCCTCCTAAACCCCAGCATTCTGTTATAAACAAACTAAACTCTTTCACTAGGATAGATTTACCTGATTTACAAAAAATAATATCTCAATTAAAATCCTCCACCTGCGTCCTTGACCCAATACCAACAAATTATTTCAAAGAAGTATCGGGCGTGCTAATTGATAATGTTCTGGACATAGTTAATTCGTCATTAGATACGGGGGTCTTCCCAGACTGTCTTAAGACTGCTGTAGTTAAACCCCTTCTTAAGAAACATAATCTTGACCCCTCGGCTCTTGAAAATTTTAGACCCATCTCTAACCTGCCTTTCTTAAGCAAAGTTCTGGAGAAGGCAGTCATTATGCAGTTAAATGCCCACCTAAATAAACATGCTATTCTTGATAAATTTCAGTCGGGTTTTAGAATAAATCACAGCACAGAAACTGCACTCGTTAAAGTAGTAAATGATTTGCGAGTGAACGCAGACAGAGGCCATATATCTGTTCTCATCCTCTTAGATCTGAGTGCTGCATTTGACACCATTGATCATAATATTCTTAGAAATCGCCTTAGTCAATGGGTGGGCCTCTCTGGCAGTGTCTTAAATTGGTTTGAATCCTACCTGACAGGGAGAAAATTTTTTGTTAGTTGTGGTAATCACAACTCGAAGACACATGATATCCGATTTGGTGTTCCACAAGGCTCTATCCTGGGTCCGCTGCTATTCTCAATCTACATGCTTCCGTTAGGTCAGATTATCTCAGGGCACAACGTGAGCTACCAGAGCTATGCTGATGACACACAGCTGTATTTATCAGTAGCACCTGATGACCCCGATTCTATTGACTCACTAACACAATGTCTGACTTGTATCTCAGAATGGATGAATAGTAACTTTCTCAAGTTAAATAAAGAGAAAACTGAAATCTTAGTGATTGGCAATAATGGATACAATGAGGCTATAAGAAATAAACTGGATACATTAGGATTAAAAGTCAAGACGGAGGTAAAAAGCTTAGGGGTAATTGTTGACTGTAATCTGAATTTTAAATAGCATATTTATCAGATCACTAGGACAGCATTTTTTCACTTAAGAAACATAAGTAAAGTTAGACCTCTTATATCACTGAAAGATGCTGAGAAATTAGTTCACGCGTTTGTTTTCAGTCGACTAGATTACTGTAACGCACTCCTCTCAGGACTACCCAAGAAAGACATAAATCGTTTGCAACTAGTGCAGAATGCAGCTGCTAGAATCCTAACTAGGAAAAGAAAATCCGAACACATTTCTCCAGTTCTGATGTCACTACACTGGTTACCTGTGTCATTCAGGATTGACTTTAAAATTCTGCTTATGGTTTATAAAGCCTTAAATAATCTCGCCCCTTCTTATATATCGGAGTGTCTGACACCTTTTATTCCAAATCGTAACCTCAGATCCTCAAATGAGTGTCTCCTTAGAATTCCAAGAACAAAACTTAAAAGAAGTGGTGAGGCGGCCTTCTGCTGCTATGCACCTAAAATCTGGAATAGCCTGCCAATAGGAATTCGCCAGGCTAATACAGTAGAGCAGTTTAAAACACTGCTGAAAACACATTACTTTAACATGGCCTTTCTATAACTTCAATTTAACTTAATTTAACTTAATCCTGATACCCTATATGTTCAATTTCCTCATAATAACTATTCAGGGTAGCTCTAAAATCCGTACTGACCCCTACTCTCTTTTCTGTTTCTTTTTCCGGTTTCTTTGTGGTGGCGACCTGCGCCACCTCCACCTACTCAAAGCTTCATGATGCTCCAACAATGATGGATGGACTAAAAGGCAGAATTCTACGTGACCATCATCATCAAGACTTTCCGTGAGAACCCTAAATCCAAAGAGGACTGTTTCATTTAAGTTAGGTAGAATGCCCAGAGGGGACTGGGCGGTCTCATGGTCTGGAATCCCTACAGATTTTATTTTTTTTTCTCCAGCCGTCTGGAGTTTTTATTTTGTTTTTTCTGTCCCCCCTGGCCATTGGACCTTACTCTTATTCGATGTTAATTAATGCTGATTTATTTTGTTTTCATATTGTGTTTTTTATTTTTCTATTCTTTATTATGTAAAGCACTTTGAGCTACTGTTTGTATGAATATGTGCTATATAAATAAATGTTGTTGTTGTTGTTGTTGTACTCACCAGATCACAACCCCTACATGACTACATCACTCAGATTCCTTGGTAAACATATCACACTCTTTCTTGTACCTTGCAATGCT
This sequence comes from Polypterus bichir lapradei, assembly GCA_026402145.1. Lineage (NCBI taxonomy): Eukaryota > Metazoa > Chordata > Cladistia > Polypteriformes > Polypteridae > Polypterus > Polypterus bichir. Next base: position 11,647,623 of record JANRMT010062800.1, on the reverse strand, counting down.
ACAAAATGGGACAAAATGCACACTGCTGAGCAAATGAATGACTAATCAGCAAATCTGATGACTTGAGATAAACTTGAGAAGGTACAAGATGAAAGGAAATTGCCATTTTTAAATGGTGGGCTACTGAGGTTTCTAATGAGCAAGACATAAAGATTTAAATCAGATCAGATACTGTCAAAGGTTCCGGTGGTCAGGTCGCTGATGGGCTTAAAATCAAGGGCAAGTTTGAAAATGAGAGCAGAGATAAAGAAAGAATGTTTGAAGTAGGAGAGATACAGAAAAGGGGAAGGGCTCTTTTGACCAGGCAATCGGTAGCCTAAGTGCCCATGAGGACACTGTAGCTGTATAGTCAGGCCCATAAAAACAATAAGGGGTTGCCTGTGCATGTTTCCCACTCCCCCCACTTTCCATTGCTGCCTCCAGTGTATACCTGACATTAGCTTAATAACTGGACTCTGGACTTGCCTATTTGTTGTGCATCAGGGATTGTTTAAGAGTGCGCCTTATAGATCAGACTTGGGCATTGCATGGCCCGTAGGCCAAATGTGGCCCATGGTCTGGTTCTATCAGGCCCGTGAAAGGTGCGGACAGCAAGTACTTGCCTTGGTGTGTCAGTCTGCATCACAGCTAGATATGACCATGCAGACACAGATCAAAATTGATAGGCTTGGGAAATTGCAGGAGATTGCATCAGAAAGGCTGGGATATAATAAAGGGAAAATTTGGGAGAAAGGTGTGATACAGAGATTGTTCAAGTTATAATGAATAAAGGAAGACACCACCTGTTATTAATCTGCATCCCGTCTGCATTTTGTGCAAATACACCACAAAAATGAGAGGTAAAAAATGAAATGTCGATGCAAAAAACAGGTCACTCAACAAATCTTGGACTCCTAAGTTCTTCTTCATGGAGGTTAGCGGTAAAGCAATCTGTTTGGTATGTAAAGAGCATATCACTGCATTTACAACTTAAGCCATCACTTCAAGACCAAACATGTTGAAAAATACAGACATTTATCTGAAAAGGAGAAGGTGAGAACTGCAGAGGACACGTTAGCTAATCTGCAAAAACAGCAAAGTCTCTTTACGACGCTTCATACAGCAAAGGAAGGAACAGTAAAAACCAGTTATATACTAGCTCAGAAATTTGCCTAAACAAGCAAACTGCTTTTTGATGTAGAATTTATTAAAGAGTGCTTATTGGAGTCGGCAGCAATCCTCTGCCCAAAGAAGAATGCGTTTGAACATCTGTAACTCTCACGGTGAACGGTTTTAAGTCAGATTGAGAAAATTGTGGAGAATCTGGTACAACAGCTGAAACGCACGGTGGAAAATATCTTCTCCTTGGCCTTGGATGAGACCTGTCATGTTCTTGGCACAGTGTAGCTACTGATTTTTGTGAAAGGAATAATGAAAGACTTTGAAATGACAGAAGAACTAGTTTCTATGCAGTTAGTGAAAGGGGCAACAATCGGTAAGGATTTATTTATTGAAGTCAGTACGTACAGTCGAACCTCGGGTCATGAACATCTCGGAACACATGCAAATCGGGTTACGACCAAAAAGTTCGCCAAACTTTTGCATCTGTTCACGACCACACATTCGGTTGACGAACAAGCCAGTTTCCCTTCCGGTTTGTACGCGCCGATGATTTCCGCATGTGTTCAGTCTCTCCCTGTGCATTCCCTATGCAGCGAGAGAGAGAGAGAGCGCGAGAGAGCGAGCGAGAGAGAGAGAGAGAGAGAAAGAGAGAGAGAGTGCACGAGAGAGAGAGAGAGAGAGAGCGTGAGAAGGCAGTTAAAGAATGCACCGGGCTTATTTTTAAAGAGACTGCAAGATTAGTTTTCTTTGTTGTTCAAGGTTTTCTCAGTGTTATTCAATGTTTCTACATTTAGTTTACTATTACACTGTGCATTCTATGGTATAATTAACTATTTTTGTGCTTAAAAATCTTTAAAAAAATATATTTACATACAGCTCGTACGGTCCGGAACGGATTAATTGTATTTACATACAATCCTATGGGGAAAATTATTTCGGGTCACGACCAAATCGGGTTACGATCAGAGTTTTGGAACGAATTATGGTCGTGACCCAAGGTTCCACTGTACATGCAAAAGTTAGGATTGCAGTGGGAAAAATTACTTGGTGTGAAAACTGATGGTTCTTCTAATTGGAGAGGTAAACATGTTGGACTTTTAAAAAGATGCAGTAAAAAGTGTTTGAGATTAACCCAGCTCAAAAACTCATATTTTTACATTGTAATATTCAACAAGAAGTGCTATGTAAATCATTGCTGAGGATCATGTGGTAGATGTCGTACTAAATACTAGGGCATTAAATCCCAGACAGTTTGTTACACTGTTGGAAGAGCATGAGACTGATCACACTGATCTGGGCTACCACACAGCTATCAGGAGGCTAAGCCTGGGCAAAGTGCTCAAACGGGTGTGGGATCAGAAATCTGAGATTCAAGAGTTTTGTCAAATGAAAGGAAAACCCATCCCTGAACTACGTAGCACTGAATGGCTATCAGATTTAGCATTTACTGTTGATGTGACTGCACTTATGAATCAACTGAATACAAAACTGCAAGGCAAAGGTCTTTTTGTAAATGATATGCACAGCCTAGTCAAAGCCTTCATGAGGAAGCTGCTGCTTCTCTCTCAACAAGTAACGAGGAACACATTGGCACACCTTCCTTCCAACACTGAGAGGGAGAAATGTATCTGCTGATCAGCTTGACAGATACGCAACTATGTTCTGGACACTGTGTGGTGAGCTTTCCAGATGATCTGAAGACTTCAAAGCAATAGAAACTGAATTTTTCACCATCTCCTCTCCTTTTGTACGTGATATGGACAGTAACCCCAGTGAGGTACAACTTGAACTTACAGACTTGCTGTCTGATGCACTGCTGGCAGAGCACTTCAAGTCGATGGCAATCCTGACATTCTACAGTTCTCTCACACTCGAGAAGACTAGCTCAGAGAATGCCTGTCCTCTTTGGATCAACATACAGTACATATGTGAACAGGTATTCTCAGTAATGAAATTCTACAAATCCAGGTCTGGATCTTCTCTCAGTGATGACCATCTGCCTGCTGTACTGTGAACAGCAACATCAGCAATTACACCTGATTGCAGTGCACTAGTTCAAGCTCATCAAAGGCATAATTCTTCCCACTAAGTAGTCAAAGGCATAGAAACATTAAAATATGTAGTTTATCAGTGAATAATTCAGTAAAATGTATTTCTTATTTTGTTTTGTGTTTTACAAAATCAGGAAGTATAGATTGTGTAAGATAACATGCTATATAGTGTGTGTATGTTCCACGAAACTGCGAATATGTGGCCTATATTAATTTTATTATTGTGAAAAAAAAAGAAATATAACATTTACCATAATGGAACACATAAAAGACTGTTTTCTAATGTGGCACCCCAAAAAAAAGTAGTTGCCCACTCCTGCTATAGATCATACCATCAAGTGATCAAAGCCACCAAACGGTTATGAGCAACACAGAAAAACAAAGATACTTTATTTTGTATGACTCATTTTTTGCTTTCATTGAATTTTATTTTAGTGCATGTTTATTGTAAGCCCATTTATTACTCTTGTTTTGTTTTCCAGTTAACTCCACTTGTGAATTCGCATGCGGTCATAACCATGGGAGCTGCTTCTATCACAGTATCCGGGCTTGTCCTCTTGCAATGTCTTTCAACAGCATGGACATCATCATTACCATCCCAATCAACGGATAGCAGCCAAACAAGAACAATGACCAATAATGGAATATTTATTAAAGAATATGAGGTTATGCTGTAATTTAAATATGGAATGCTTGTATATTTCTTGCAATCGACAACAATAAGTATTTTTGGAATATAAAGAATTACTATAGTTTTAATGACTTTTTCCATCTCCTAATCATTGCATTGCCTAATAAATTCAGATTTTTCAACTATACTATTAAAACAATGGAAGCTTATTGAGATCATTTAAATTGTATAAGACGCATATTTCCTCTTTCCTGATTTTTAAAGAGCTTACATTTTAATGAATGTATTAAAACATTGCTTAATTAAAAAAAAAATCCAATAATTTGTTTATAGTGATTTAAAAAAATATTTTCAGTTTATACTGATAAACAACTTGTTCTTTTGCTTATTAGTATGCAAGATTTGCTAACTAAACAGGGTCATCTGATACGATCTGACCAATTAAAAACATTTTTATAAATATGTCTTTACAGTTTTATAGTATCTACAAAAGCTTAAGGACTCGAGATATGGGAATAATTATTTTGCCAGATTTAAACTTTTGGCTAAAAAAATAATCATGACAACATCTGGCGTTACAGATGGTAAAACGTGCTTTTGATATTTCAAAGGTATTAGATGCTTTATTTCTTTTTTTTTTCTTTTTTTTTTGGCCCTTTCCAGCAAAGTCACTCAACTTAATGCTGCTGCTCTATGCTAATAGCATACATGTATGTTTGGAAAGTGTTTTTACAGCGTTTCTTTACAACTTTAAGATCAAAACAAAAAAACTTCTATCAGTCAGAATCAGCAGTGCCTAATGCAGACGAAGGCATTTAAAGTAGGTAGTTTTTTTTTCGCTCTCTCTTTCTTTTTTAAATCTCATCTAGTGTGCTGCAGGAAAATGCAAAGATCAAAGAAACAAGATTGGTAATGTTTGAATAAGTTTATTTCAATGTATAACATAAGAAGTAAAAGCAAAATCACCAAATTATTTATTCAAAACTAAATGACAACAGCTCTTAAGATCCTAGGTGCTTGGGTGACCAGCCCTGACTTTTGAGAAATATGAACTGCCTCTTCAGTTGAAATGGAGCTTTAAACAGCTTCATTGAATGACTCGTTCTTTTTTTGAATTCATGTTCTCCTATCCATAAATTAATAAGAATGCTACCGCACATGTTTCGTACATATTTGTATAATCTAAATAACTGAATTTCATTCAATCGGCTCATGATCACTTTCGCTTACTTAAAGCAGGACTAAATCATACAGAGATCTCTGGTAAGGGAGTACTGCAGGACAATTGCCTGCCTGTGAAAGGCATCTTCCACCAAGTTAGACCTACTTTGTCAAACACCTTTAAGAACACAGAAAAGATAGAAGCTACAAATGATTTCCCATACTGTCATTAATTTCTCTTCTCATTTAAAAACTGGTTATAGAGCAATAAACGACGTTCTGAGACTTTTCATTTAAGGAAATTTCAAGGTAAAGTAGTTTGATTCCCTTACCATGGTGCTGGAGAGTGGCATTGTGTTGCATATTGATGAGCACATGCAAGTAAGAATTTCAATGCACTCTGAACATGTGGCAAGAATCAATAATGACCCTAAAACTGTTTGATCTCTCTATAAAATGTACATAAAAAGTTAGCTTTTATTAACCAGAGTGAGGGTGGAGAATGAAAAAAGTAAAACTGGAAGGATCATGAGAACTGAGCAGGGGTTGATGTATAGAAACCTTAGAAATCAGCAAACAGAATAAATGGAAAAAAGTTTGCTGTTATGAAATTCTGAGAAGTGGCAGGTGCTCATAAGGATTATTTTAACCTGTGAAAATAAAAAAAAAAACAGGTAGATGGATATTTGTATGAGCAAGTCAGAAACGAAGTCAAAAACTAAGCAAAGTCGGCAGTAAAATAATCTTCAAACGGAACATCAAAACCAGAATGTAAACCCAAAAATGAACGCTGTAAAAATTCTGAAAAAACTTGGATTCCTTATTACTCACTAACTCTAACGACAGTTTAGAAAAGTTCCAACACTTAGATAACTAGCTACTTCAAGCCACCATCTTCTATAACTGGAACATGATGACAAAGCGAGTCACGTGACCTCTGTTTCATTTGAAGAGCACCACTCCTCAAAAAATGACTGTTATGATTTGCATTCTCTTTTTCTGGCCTTTCTCTGCATCTTTCTATGTTTTTCTTGCTTCCTTTGAGGAGTTTTTTTCAACGTGAAGAGATCATTTTCACCAAGAGGGAAATTATTTCAATACTAACTGGATATATTGAGAAAAGGATGCCAAGGATAGAGCTGCCAGGCAAGAGGAAAAGAGGAAGGCCTAAGAGAAGGTTTATGGATGTCGTGAGAGAGGACATGCAGGTGATGGTGTATAACAGAGCAAGATGACGAGGACAGGACGATATGAAAAAAGATGATCCGCTGTGGCAACCCTAAACGGGAGCAGCCGAAGGAAGAAGAAGAAGAAGTCTGATTTTGCGCGTCACCAGCATGAAAGGTTGGCACTGTTTATTTCATGGTCATCCAATTCCATCGGTATGTCAAAGAAAACCAATGTGTTAGTGTGCCTTCATCAGAGAATTCTGGTATTAGACCCTTTGTTTTTGACTTTGATTTTTGGTTTCCATTGAGAAAACACAGTAGGAGTAAATCCCTGATTTCAACTTTTTGGTTTGGTTTCACATCTGCCCCTGGTTACTACTATTCAAGGGCATCTGGATTCAAGAAAGAAGAAAAATGGTGATTACGGAATGACAATAAACATGTCAACAAAGTTACTATACAAAGCAAATGTGTAAACCTTAAACCTCCACTTCTCACTTATCATCTGTTTCAAGACAGCATAGGCAAATGTGAGAATGTGTTTGGCAACATTCACTTTTCTTATTTCTGGTGAATGTTAATGGCTTTTCTGTGAGCTAGGAATTTTTAAAAGAGATAACACTTTAATTATGGGGAAAAACGTTAGGAGGTGGATGTTTTGGATGGTTTCTTCTCTTCCAGAATGTTTCTATCTGCATCAGTAAATGTTTCACAAAAAACATATACCTGCCATTTTCATCTTAGCTTGGCCATGTGATTGTTTTATTGGTTCCAAAAGGTCAAATTAAAATATTGCATAACAATAAAAGATGTGGTAACACTTCAACTGTCCATCATGATATGCAAAATAATTCAATAACTGAGATATACTTTAATTATTACTTACAAAAGCAGCTGAAACATTGAGAATGTCATTACACTGAGATGATTTTAAAGGAGACTGCTTATAAAATGTTTCATATACCCTATTCTTTAAAAATAAGCACCTTTTGATCCCACTTTCAAATGAAAAAATGTATGGCAAACCATCAGATATGATGGCATCTAAACAGAACCTCTCCTAGTCAATATCTTACCTACATTTCCTGTAGCGCCACATCTCATCACCAGGGAGATTTGTCATAATACAGAGGAATATGTACAGTACGAATACAGAAAAATGTTACAGCACAACTTACTTCCTCAGTAAAATTAAATGTACTGTAGATGTGCGTTCAATTGCCCTTTCAGCAGCAGACTGCCCCAATATAAATAATAATGGTGAATGGGCTTCTCGAGCAACTTCTCTAATTAAAAGACATTGGTTTTACCCTTTTCTATGTGCTGATAGTTGCCACATTAAATCTTCCTTCTAGGTCTTTAGGTTGATAATTAAGGTTTTGAGTCAAATATGAATTTAAAATTCTGCCAATTTTTATACTGTTGCAAAAATGTAACATCAGTTACATCAGTTCACTCTCTGATGGACAATGTGTTGTATGAAGGTGTACTTTCATCGTGTAAAATCCAGTTTTGTTTGGCACCGCTCTGGATATTTTTTCTGATATTTGTCCTATAGATGCCTCAGCTCTTCAATGTAATATCAATGATTAACAGTCTGTTCACAGGGAACATACTTTTTTATGAACAAGTCTGTCAATGTCAAAAAATCATTGTCTCTGGAAAATCTGCCTTGATAGCTTTTGGAAAAAAAATTGCTGAACTCACCTGCACGATTGTAGAATAAGTGTCAGAAATATGCATTCAATCAACTCTGCACAATATTTCCTTGCAAATTGATTAACCAGACTGTAGGCATACGATACCTAGTGACATATTCAATAACAACACCCTATTCCTGTGCTGCTGAGCACTTTTGGGGATTTTTGGTTTACCCCAATATATATACAGTACATACAAACTTAGGGAGTGTCTAACAGGGAATGGTGAAAGGAAACATGGGAAAGAGAGTAACTGTAACTGTCTCTCCATTTCTGTCCCTAGAATGAAGGAGGACAAGAACCTGGATGACCAGAGACCTCAACCCTTCTACATCAAACCCTACCTCATCCAGTCCAGTCTCCATATAAACCCAAATCTTCCAGAAGTCAACCTTCATTCTTGGATCACCTTCCATAGGGGACATCCATGCTGAGAAACTATATAGAAATGTCTGTCAAGAGTGTATCAGACTGATGAAAATCACTCAGTACTTTAATCCTCTTTTCTTTCGAAGATCCTGAACATTGAATAGGCTATCCCACAGGTCAGTGAAAAAAAAGAAATATATATATATATATATACAGTAATCCCTCGCTATATCGCGCTTCGACTTTCGCGGCTTCACTCTATCGCGGATTTTATATGAAATCATAACTAAATATATAACGCGGATTTTTCGCTGCTTCGCGGGTTCTGCGGACAATGTGTCTTTTTACTTCCCGTACATGCTTCCTCAGTTGGTTTGCCCAGTTGATTTTATACAAGGGACGCTATTGGCTGAGAAGCTAACCAATCAGAGCACGCAGTTAAGTTCTCCTGACTGAGAAGCTAACCAATCAGAGCACGCAGTTGAGTTCCTGCGTGCTGAATGCAGTGTTAATCAGGAAGTCTCGTCTCGCTCATTCAGCATCAACGTGTTTCGCTGTATAAAGAGTTGTGCTCTTTAGTGTTTATCTTTGTGCATAGTCAAGCCCTTCATTATGGCTCCAAAACGATCTGCTACTGCTTCAGGGGCCGTGCCCAAGCGCAAGAAGAAGATGTTAACGATTGCCGAAAAGGTAAACGTTTTGGATTTGTTGAAGGCTACGATTCTTTTTATTTAAAAAGTAGGAAAGGAATATAAGATCTACGGCTGCAGCGTCCTTTTAACCAGGGTGCAAAATGAGTTGTAAGTGGATGTAATAAGGCAGTAGTCTGGATGGAATCTGCTTTAGGGATTTGGATTGAAGACTGCCAGAAGAAGAACAACGGCAGTGCTACACAATCGCCTGAAGTGGCTCCTTTACAAGGGCTGTAACGCTCTCCTTTGTTGTGCAGTAAAATTAAACTCATTGTTATCAGACAAGTCATCGTGTCATTGTTGGTGAGTAACCATAATTAATTTTCTTCTTACAGTGCTTAGTACATGTACGTACGTTTAGTGTTACTATACACACATTTACTATATACAATTTTTCTTGCATTGTGCGTATTTATTGCTGGTGGCCTGTCTATCGTAATGGCTGTAACATATGTGATATCGGAGACACTCAATATCTTTAAA
>JANRMT010062800.1:11595068-11637866 GCA_026402145.1 Polypterus bichir lapradei | reverse complement strand
TAATTTAAACCCAAGAGACTATATCTATCAATACAGTTTTATACCAGTCACAATATGCCAGATGAGCTAAATACTGTATATCCTCACTACACATTTAATGGGTGCATTGAACACATAAAATATACTAGATTCTCATCGTTTTTTTATAGACGCAACATCTATGGGACTATATTCCCTTTGCATATTCTATGCATTGCCAGTTTAAGGGTTAAATCTCAGTTAAAAAAACAATCTTTAGTTATAACAGAAAATAAATATATTGTTTTGTTGAATAGAGGGAATGCTTACTGATGTTCAAATTATGCTTGGCTGTCTTATTAATGAGTTCTAGAAATCCTAGGAGCTAAACAAACTCCTACATGGTGGAGACATTGTGTATTTTCCTAAAAAATAAATATATAAGATGAATAAATAAATTTAAAATGTATTGGTTGAGGAAAAAAAATTTAAATGAAAAAAAAAAAAAATAAACAATGCACCACTCATCCAGGGTAATTTTCATCTTCGCCTACTTTCTTTCTCAGACACCTTTTTCATACACGAATGAGCCATTCACATTCCATCTGCTCCACTGTTCACTCTTAAGAGAGACTGTCAATCTTGCCAGTCACGTTAAAGGAAAAGAAATGTGCCACCACGCTTGTCTCCTCCACAGTCTGGCTCCAGAGACTTGTCTTAGCACTCGTTCTGCCTCTTTTCCCTGTCCGCCATCTCCGAAAGAGTGGAAAATAAAAAAATTTGCTGCTAAAACATGGCCGCGAGGCAGGACCCAGGCACACATCTGTCATGGTATTAGTTTTCTTCTCACTGGGAGCAAGGTGTTTTAGCATGACTGGTACTTAACAACTGTATGGAGATTTCCTTTGGAGTTTTGTTACTGTACAGAAAACTCTCTTTTGGCACAATGCAATAAACTCATGAAAATGCTACTTTTGTGAGAAAATGCAACCAAATAGTAACTGATGTTAAACATTCATTGTAAAATAAAACTTTTCACTCTTTTGGACTGTTGTTAAATTACTTAGCCATGCGATAAGTTGTACCTGTCCAATGGGTGTCTCCACTATGTGTTCTGATGACTAACCAGCAGTCTGTGATATGACATTGAGACATATATCACATGTTGGGTTAGATAATCAGCAACATTTTGTAACTTGTTCACCTCTTTTCCGGTAGTCTAGAGCCTGAGTCACCTACTGACTCGGCAGATCCACATGCCAGTTTGTGGAAATGGCTCTGAGTGTCTGTGTGGTGACCAACGGCTTGTTATAATGGGCCCCCCACATCCAAAAACGGATGGTTACTTTTGTCTCTCAGATGTCTTTAATCCCGAGTCAGAGCATGGGCCAATATCAATGGTGCATACATCAACAAACTCTCATATTTCATAGTTAATGAGTTTTATATGTATGCCAAGGGGAAAAAGTGCATGAAGGTCAGCAAAAATCCTGCTCATTGCTATGCATTTCTCCCCACAATCTGAGCATTTTGAGTTAAAAGTACATAAATGTACACATTCCTCTGAAGCAAATAACCATGACTTCCATGAGATATTTGCTTGGCAGACAAAATGGAAAGTCCCAATTGGAAAGAGAGAGCAAAAGAGACTTCATTATTGTGTCACTATCACATAAATGGTTTTTTAGACCAGCAGCATGTCAACAACTGATCCCGCCTCATACTTTTGGAAGAGCTAAAAATTAAAGTGTAAGGCTATAGCTCTTTATGGAGAAAATGTTCATGTATTGATGTTGAATGAGAAAAAAAATACATTCAATGCCTGAACCTTTACAGACACTAAAACAATTATTTTAACTTCACGTCCTTAACACTGTAGATACTTGATAGACCAGGGTTTCAATATCATGGGGAAATGTAGTGTCCATCCACTTGTAATGAGGGTTGTTTTTAATTAAAATGTCTCTGTTACAAATAAAATGTATAATGTCAATCATTTTCTACTATGCTGTAGTTGTCTTGTTTAAATTTGATAATATGAGATGGGTAATGAGCTGCATGCTGTAATGTTTGCAAAGGCATTCAGCCATTTAAACATGTACTGTATGCTCACTTTCTATGAACTTGTGGTCAGAGAAAACATTTACAGTACGTCAATCCATCAATTTCCCAAACGTTCTTTTTCCATTGTAGGGTAATGGAGAGCCAGAATCTGTTACAATAGCTTGAAATAGAAGGAAAATACCGGAGAAGACTCACGTTTACATACCTTCTCATATTAGATTGATGTCCAGTTAGCAGGCGGTTTGACATAAAAATCTGTAGAAACGTACCTGAACACGAGGAGAATTCGCTAACACCACCAAAGAGGTAACCGGTGCCAGAATGAACATCAAAAGTAAACAATTAAAGATATGTATGCAGTGGCTTCACTGATGCCGAGTCCACAAAGCAAATAAACTTGGTATAGGACTCGGTATTCCTTTAGAACTCCCAAAATAAAAAGTGGATTCCATGTTTGAGGTGCCATTTTGAAAGTTATTGTGGCCCAAACTTTTTACACATTTTCTCAGAATCTGTCATTTTTTTCAAGCCATCTTTCTCACCTCCTGTCTGGCTTTACACTTTCCATCTTTGAAGGTAAGTCTCTGAAGATGCCTCATACGCTTCTAACAGTCGTATTTCGTCTTTCATTGCATCACCATAGCCATACTGACCAATCACATCAAAGCCAAGCTAGCCAATCAGATTGCTTAGGGGGACTGGACATACAGAACGTAGTGTTTTATTATATAGTACATATAGAGGTATCTTGTTCCGCTCCTGTTTGTATGCCTTTACTCCTCCTTGCATATCTCACACTCATACTTCTGTTTTTGATCACATCACCAAAACTAATCAGATTGCTTGGAGAAACTGGATACACACACAAAGACGTTAGAATTTTATTATATAGTAGATATACATACACTGTGTATATATATTTGTTGAATTCTATTTTATTACATAGTGAATTCTGTATATGTAGATATAATTCATCTGTTGTCTGTCAATAGCCTGAAGAAGAAAGGCAAATAGGGATTTCATTGTATTATGTTATACATGTCAATAAAGTTGGAAATTAAATCAACGTTCTCTAACTGTGGTTAGGCACCAGTCCACTGCGTGGTCCTCCTACTTCAGGGACAGTTTAGAATAATTAACCCACCCTCCATGTCTTTAGGATTTGGGAGGAAAACTAGATGAAGAAAAATACACAAATAAAAAAACAACATGGAAACTCAACATAAACAGCAACCAGGTGCGTAATTTAAACCCAAGAGACTAGATCTATCAATACAGTTTTATACCAGTCGCAATATGCCAGATGAGATAAATACTGTATATCCTCACTACACATTTAATGGGTGCATTGGATACATAAAATATGCTGGATTCTCGTTGTTTTTTTATAGACGCAACATCTATGGGACTATATTCCCTTTGCACATTCTATGCATTGCCAGTTTAAGGGTTAAATCTCGGTTTTTATTTTAGAACTCTCAAAATGAAAAGTGGATTCCATGTTTGAGGTACCATTTTGATAGAGGATGAAAAGAGTTTGTCTATGTACAGATCTCTAAGTGATTTAATCCTAAATGTTTTCCACATATTAAAAACTGCATATGTTTGTGAGGGTGGAATAGTTTTAGACACACTTTAGGGAGAATTAAAGCAAACGGGATTCACCCGAGCACAATCGGGAGTGTGACAGCAAAGAGTCTGAATACTTATATTTTCAGTTTTTGATTTTTAATAAGTTTTCAAACCTTTCTGAAAACATGTCCATTATAGGTTACTGAGTGTAAATTGATGGGCCAAAAAGTCAAATTTATTTGTTTAAAATTAAATCTACAGCACGATAATGTGTTCGGAAATGAATATAAATACATACACGTGTGCACATATACATATATATATAAATAATGTACTTTGTTGTGTTCATTTCACATTCATTTTTGCAATCAATACAGATCTTTTAACATAGTTCTTGAATACAGTGCTTTATAAATAGCAACATCGAAGATGTGTTGCTTAATTTTGAATTTTTTCTTTTAATGGATGTGGCATTTAACTACAAATACACCATGTTGTCAGCTTTCACTTTTGCTGATCTTCTGAACAGAGTATGTGGCCTGAAGTTTCCTGCTTTCAGCTGCAGTGCGTTTTTTTTTGTTGTATTTTTTTTACATCTGTGGTGTGAGGGACACGCAGTCAAAGAGTGACCTCATCTAGCATTGGCTAAAGTCCTGACAATTTCTCACATACTGTACAACTGCATTTTCATAATATCTGGTTAACCACTTTTACATCTTTTAAATAAAAATGGGCCAGCTTTGCCTGTAGACTTTATATTTAGCACAACTTTATTTTAAACAGAATGGCCTCGGAACATATGCACATTTATGTTTTGCTCAGGTTCATATAATGCAAGCTGTACACTTTCTGAAACTATCTATTAGGCACTATTGGTGTCATCTGGACTAACTCCTGATTTAGGTAGTTGCCTATATGGGAATTGTTTAACACAGTTTTATTTATTTTGATATTACTGGCCAAATGTAATCTCTAGGTATGTATTCAGGCAGTACAGCCCACATATGACTCTGTTCACATGAGCAGCTCTAATAATAAGTTCTCAGGGTATCACAGTAATACAGGGGTGGAACTGTATCCTGCAAGCAAAAAGTCCAAGTCACTGGTCATCTGGTTATATCATACTAGCTGTGTAAGCCCGTATTGTAAAAAGCCCAGGCTCCTAGAAATCATGGATTCTGGCACTTCAATCAATCAATCGCATCGGTTATGCATTAGCAGCTAAGGGAGGTTCTCTTTCATCGATGGCGTCGTTTTGTTGACGTGCTCGCCTCCGTTGTCTGTCAGCGGCTAAGTGAGTTTCTCTCTCTTTGGATGTTTCATTCCGCCGATGTGCTTACCTCGCTTGTGTATTAAAGGCTAAGTGAGTTTCTTTTTTCTCGGCAGTTTCACTTTGGCGACAGAATCGCTTTCTTTGAGCTTCATGCTGTAACCTCGCATTTCCGGGCCGGACACACACACACTTCCACGCATTTATATATAAGATCAGTAGTGGCGCACTGCACGATAACATTCAGCGAATAACACTTGACTTGAGCATTCCTAGTTTTCATCCTCTTCCTCTGTACGTTTAGCATTTGTTTGCTCAGAGGTTGGTGCGCTTGCTGCTTCCTGAGCAGCTCTTCTTTTCTCCACCCTAGCGGCCTGCTTCTTCTCTTCTTTCGTCGTCATCTTTTCGTGTTAAAACTGGTTAAGTCAGTGTTAGTGTTGCAATTACTTATTACGTTTTCTTTAATTTCTCACTGAAGCTGGCACTTAAGTCATCATATGCCTTAAGGATGATTAAAGATATGATGAGAATGGCGCCATTAAGTTGGCCGCTTCTAAGAGTTGATTCTACAATAGAATAAAATAAAAATAAAAAGAGGATTAACCTTGGAGGTCAATCATCACTTTAAAAGCGGATAGTATTAGGTGGACCCTAATTATGCAATTTTCATTACGCTATAACTTATTAAGTTTATTGCATAGAAAATCACCTGAAAAATCCCGGACCATCGAGAAGTGTGCAAACTGACGACATGAAGAATCGTCTTTGCACTGAACTAGAATCGTCCCCGCATAAATCAAAGTCATCCAGATGATCTGGATCTTCATAATTAGATCTGGACCACCCTGTAGTAAGTATTTGTGTACCAAATTTCAGGTTAATCGGTCAAACGGTTTATGAGCTACAGGTGATTTAAAATCCTGGACAGACAAACAAACAGCAACAGTAGCGTATTATAAAAGAAGATTGGTTACATTTGTTAATATGTAGCACAACCTATAGAAATATTCAGAAATTACATCCAATACAGCTCCATCAATTATAAGACGTGCTTAATCTACTTTGAAGGCAGTTCCAGGCAGAAGGTGGGAGCGAATCCGTTCAGTCACAAGACACCTCCATATACATACAGAGCCAGTCTGAGTTGGGCATTTGCCTAATACATTTTTATTCTAAGGAGAACATGCAAATCCCTCACATGTTGTGACTGTCCCAGAATTATAACACAGTCTCCTTGTGATATGAGGCAGGACTGCTAACTACACTCTTAAAAATGCTGGTTCTTTAATACTGTTTTACGGTTCTTTATTTGGTCGTGTGGTTCCTCATAGCACCATTGCTTTACAAAGCAGCATTTCGTATTGGGAAGGATTCTTTGAAAAACTTCTTCATATGAATAGAAAACCTTAAAATTTTTAATGTGTGGTAGACCACCTAGCAGGACACTAACAGATTAAGAAAACCCGAACATTAGCCTGTGTTACGTTGTGCAGAAAGAGTCTTTTTAACACATTGGTGTTTCACAAATCTGCTACGATCTATTTGTGGTTATTTGCTATATACTGCCTGTTACAGGTCTAAATAAATACATGATTCTTTCTAGAGGGGGTGTCTTTTGAGAATCAAAAATGGTTCCCCTATGACATTGCTTGGAAGAGCCACTCTGACACCTTTATTGTTAAGAGTGTACAGTGCCTCAGTGCTACCAAAATCTCCAGCTTATATGTGTAAAGAAGCCCATGTCTACATGAATGAATCAGTCAGTTGAACGAGGTACAAATGGAGTCGAGACTAAGGTACTGGACCTTAAGCTACAAAACACCTGCCTTACTGTGTGACTCAAAGCAAGTCACATAACCTGCCTGTGCTCCAAGTGTTAAAAATAGCTGTAAACTTGTGTAGAGTTTCCTTAGATAAAGGTCATCAGCCCAGCATAATATGAATAATAAATCTGTGTGGATAATTGTACTATAAGCAGAGTACTTTAAATTATACCAAAAAAAATGAACTGATTCATAAAGAAATATTGTGGTCCACAGCTTACAAAAATTAATTGGATGGGCTCCTTCATTCATCTCCTTCATCCTCCTAATAAGTGGCACAAAGCCCTTTTGGGTGACCTTAAGACCAGCACATTGCAGCAGCATGGTCTTCACCTCTGTGTTATTCAATTGTATTTTCCTTTGTAGTAACTATTTCAGCACACTCAAAATTAACAAATTCAGGGCTGGAACATGATGATTAACACTGTGTTTCTTTCCTTGAAAGTCTTTTGGGGGATCAGCAAATGTCTATTATTTCTCAGGAAATTCCTAAAACGAATGCCTTTTTTCACTGAAATGTAGTCATAGTAGGAAATTATGAATTAATATTTACGCAGCAACAGTCACTTTGTAAAGTGAAAGGGCTTAGTGTAACAGGCAGTGTACAAAATGGAGGCTATCTGCCAGATGAAGAAGACACCTCAGAAAACTCTCCATTACATCTCCCCCCACTGTAGTCTTCTTTAGTGGACTTCGACTTTGACATTAACCCTGGCCACTGGCTTTGTTTCAATGCCACAAACCTTTTAAAGGGTTAAGAGTTCTTTGCCCACCCCCCAAACCACACTGATGCTTGAGCGGGTGTTGACTTTTTAATTTATGCTTCTTTTCCCAGAGAAGCTAACAATTTGAGTTATTTGTGATCATTGCTGGGAATTGTCTTCCCACAATAGAGACTATCTATGTGTGACATGCCATACTAGCATGGGCTCCACATGAGAAGAGCTAGAAAAGGCCATTTGGCACATCAAAGCTCATTCTCAAATGTTTAATTAGACATTTTCATTCTTATATAATGCTCTCTAGGACAGTGGCTAAGGGGCTTTAGTACTTTAACTGATCCAGTCTCCACCAAGCATTCCTTTGTAGTAATAAACTCTCTGTGCAAAAAGAAAAAAGGAAAGTCCTTCAGGTCCAAACTCTCCATTCCACTCTGTATTCAGAATTCCACATTGTTTCACTTTGCCCTTATAATTTAGAACCCACAATGCTGTTATTGCAAAGTAAAAATTAACACCATTCTTGTTAATTTAAATTAATTCAATTCTTGAAACAGCCATCAGTCAGTAAAATAACAAAGCAAAGCAGATGCAGACTGGTTTAGATAAACAACCCACTTTGACTTCTTTCAAAACTCCTACAGGAACCATATGCATTGAAGACAGAAGATGATTTTCTAAATGAAGTCAGATTTTCCTGTCTTGTCATAAGCTATGAAATAAATTAGGAAATGGCTGGGAAAGCAGAGCGGCACCGTTAGTAGCACTCCTGACACATAGTTGAGAAGAGTGCTGGCACAGTCATTGTCTCTGTGGAGTCTGCATGTTCTCCTCCTCTACAGATCTGCGCTGTGTGTTATACGTCCTCCCACACATCTTGCATCTCCTATTTGGTACAGTGCCATTGAGTGGGGTATATACATTTGGGTGTCCTGTTACAGACCAGCATCACATCTGGGACTGGTCACCTGCTTGCATAAGTAACCTAGTGATAATATAGATCAGAAACTGGTATGGCCAGTTAATTTAAAAAAGGAAGATTATGTTGGTTCAGTGCTGGGCATAGCTGCCTGATAGTTTCAGAAACGTGGGTTCAGTTCTGGTCAATGTCTCTCTGCTCGGGTTTCTCTGCTGTAGTTTACCTCCACAGATGCGTGTAGTATTCATATTAATATTAGATGGCAAAATACTAACCAAGTCTAGACAACAGTGTATGTGTGTGTGTACAGTGATGAACTGACAATTGATTCAGGGTGCAATTGCAGCTTCAGAGTTAAGAAGGATGGGTAAAAGAATGAAAACGTGTGCATCATTGACAAATTTGAGGTTTTTGAAGATCTTTTATATAAATAACAAATACATGATACAATTTCTTTAGTTTAGAACAGTAAATCCATTCTTTCTGTGGATTCGTTTATCTACTTCTAGCTGTCCCCTGCAGCTCCGCCCATGTAGTAGTGAAACAGCACAAACTTTAAAAATCAATAAAAAAAAAAATATGCAATTCTGGCCAAGTGGAAGGTTAGTACGCTCCAACGTCAAACGTTGCCACTGTATCTGATTGTGTTCAGCTCTGATGGGAGACCGTCCCCCGCATGGGGAGAAGAGCACGTGGCCGTGACATCTCTGCCAATGAGCAGGTACCCTCTAAAACGCACGTAGCTCTGATCTCTCTCTCTCTCAAAAACGTCAAACGTTACTCTTTAACTATCTCTAGATGATAATGTCTGATAAACAAACGGGTATCGCTAGCTAAGCAGAGGCAAGGTATTCTGCAACATGTGGCGAGAAGTAGAGTGAGGAAGGCCCCGCCTGGCCCCCTGCTCCTGAGGTCCTGCAGCCTGTCTCTCTCGAATTTGCACAAATAAATCAGTGCCACGACCGAACTCTCATACTTGGCACGAGAGAGAAGTCACAAAATCAATCGGAATGCTCGAGTAAATTATAGAAAAAAACCTGACCTAAATCTGTTAAGTAATTCTCTCGTGATAAAACGGACAGACATACGGACAGACAAACAGATGTTGGATTATATATAGAGAGAGATTATAAAACTAAACCCTGAAATGTCACAAAATGGGTTATAATCGCACCTATTCATGGCCATGTGGAGTAGAAAAAAGAGAGGTCTATCGCACAGCTGCAACATATGAGATTGACAAAAAGCAGGTTTGTGATGCCCTTAGACATCCAGGGCTACATGCGCACTACACCGAATGGATCAATGAACGTCTACCCGGCGGCAAGAGGCATGGGTAAGCTGTTGACCCCTATTTGTGGTTGAGACTGGGGCTTGCAAATGATCCACATGAACAACTAATTCCTAGTAAGTAGCGGTCAGAAGCTCGAACTGATTAAGTCCCTGTGCTTTGTATACACCACCCATCGCTACTACTGGTTTAATGAGATCCTCGGATGGGCCCTGCTGCAGTCATTTGTGGCCTTTGGCAGAATGCCAAGAAGACGATTAAACTTGATTATCTAGAGGAAGCAAACATAGTTTCTGTAAAGGTGAACCTGTGGAAGAATCATTACTGAGTCACAAAGGGGGAGAGCAGAGGGCCAGCATGTCCACCCGATCCCTGCCAATCTTGACCTGGCCCACCCTCCCTCTTTGGTGCACGACATGGGTTGTGTTGTGATGAGCTTAGTTGATTTTTGGTACACAGAATTAAGTGTTTACTTCCTTCCCACAGAACAAAGAAATATTGCCAGGTCAAGGGACACATACGTAGATATTTCTCCATTGTGCCCTGTTTGACTATTCAGATTTAAAAGTAACCAATCATAACAGTTGGCATTACTTCAATTGAGTGGCAGTGATAGAAATATTTAGAGGCGTTAGTTAAAATCTACAAATCAAAATTCATGATAGAGTATTTGCCAGAAGATGTTTTCCTTTGTATATCAAAACATTAAAACCTGAGGACCAATCAGACTCAGGGTCATGAACTGTTACTAATCAAAAGCATTCTTATTCTCTTTAAAAATTTAACTCTCAAGTTCTCCATAAACGTTTCAGACATTGAAAGCCTATGGTGCATGTAAGCATGCGTATACTTGATGTTTTGCTGCAGGTTTTCTGACCCAAAGAGAGACTGTGTCTTTTATGAAAAGGACCAGGAGATAGGCAAGGTGAAAAAATTAGCAGAGGTCAAAATCAAGAGTCACCAGATCTACTAACAAAGACAAAACCTGAACAAAATCAAAGGTAATTCAAGGGTTTATCCATCAAACACGGATAAAACCGGACTACTCGAGGCAACCTTTACACCCTTGATCTAACAAGGTCAGGTTCACAACCCCTGTAGCAACTGGAGGATGCATCTTAGCAACAGGATCCGCAAAATGGCGGACAGGATGGCGTTGCATGGTTATACTTCCAAGGGTCAAATGTATAAAGTTCACCTCTATTTGTTCCCTCACTGTTCTTTGTGTGCAGGTAATCTAAAAGAATGTATGAGAGCTTTTTGTTATTTGTTTTGTTTCTATGTTACTTTTGACCCATTTTCCTGATTCTTAGAATTCAACTTTTAATTAGCATTTCGGTAGTTCAGGAATACAGGAAGGAGCATTGGTTTTGATTTTTGCATGTTTCCTGACTCTTGTCTTCTGGTCATCACTGGTACTTGTCAGAGGGGGACATTTTTTGTACAATAAGTCATTCCATTTCTCTCTTAGGAAAAGAAACATGTCAATATTACATTTAAAACCCAGCAGATGAACAGGCAATAGGCACCCATTGTTGGCACTGGGGGTGAGAAGTTAAAAGGCTGTTTGCAGATTGTAGGTATTTGCTGTATTGCAAAGGAGTCACCACTTTGAAGGTTTTGGCTGGTTCAGATTACAAACAATACAAAGTTGTGATAACAGAACTGCTCCTTCCTTGAAGGATTTCTGTATTTACCTGACTTGGCAATTAACATGTTTCACAATATTGGTTTCTAAACAGCAGATCTGTACTCATTAATGGTTGGTAACAATACATTTTGTTAACTTGTGTTTTCATTATTTGTAAAACCCAGGAAATTTAGATGTGCATTTGTTCAATCTGGTTGTCCAGAACTGATAATTTTAGGGACTGAAGGAGATTTAATCTCTGGCCAGGAGAAGGCAAAAGGTAGGGGGACAGTCCACTGAGAACACAGCCAAGACACTCGGACAGAGCACAGGGGCTCGCAGGCTGACAAGGGTACGTGGCTGGCACGACGTGAGGCACAAGGACGGCAATACTTCCAGGGAGGAAGAGACAGCTCTACAAGGAGACGCCGGTTGTGGGTCCATCGAGAGGGGGAAGCCGCATGAAAGGACCGAGCAAAGCTGGCAGACAAGAAATAAGGCGTGCCGAGGTCACAGCAATACAAGGAGCCCAGGGTGGAAAAAAAGGAACAACGAAGAGACGCCGACAGGGATTCCATGATTTTGACAAAACTTCTCTGGGGAAACGACAGAGTGCATCTGTGGACAGTTGAACAATTAAGTGTTGAGGTAACACTGAGAACAAACTGGACTTTGCACCACTACAGATTGTATCTTTCAATTCTGTTTTTAATGGACTTTTAGAGTGTGGACTGTGTGCTTTCCTTTCTAAAAAAAGAAATTTTCTTCATGATACTGTTAGATTTGGTTTATGTTCATTTATCTTTTTAATGTACTTATTATTGTCTGGTGTAATAGAAGTTACTGTTGCTTTTCCTTAAATTACTGTTGTGTCTTTCATTGTGTGTTTACTCACCGCCCAATTTAAAGAAACCTGTGTGCTATTATTGGTAAATTTCAGGAGTTCCCAGTCTCTTGATAAAACTGGATGGTGTAGTCAGATATTTAAATGGTGTCTAAGTTAGATTACCTGTAAGTGTGACCTGACACCTGTCACATACTTTTCATGGTTTATCCCTATGATAAACTAAAACAAATATAGACAATTTATAAACTTTTTAAAAATTGCATGAAACACAAAAACAAACTTCAGATTTGGAATCTGTGCTTGTCAAAACCCTATGTTCAATATATAATTAGCTAGAAAATCCACTAGAATTTGCATAATAATTTTTTAAAAATCAGAGATCATAACAATAGGAGGATCCATGTCCTTGGGCTCAATATATAAAAGACAAGGAAAATAAAAAAAAGGAACAAACAGATACATAAGAAACATAATACAATAAAATATAACTATTAAACAAAACATTGAAAATATAAACAGATAGAAAGCATATTGAATTACAGAATTTGCATAAAAATTTATATAAAAAAAAAAAACAAACAAATGAGATAAGTAAAAGGAAAAACAGAACTTATCTGATGCCTGCTTCACGCAGCTTCTGCTTAATCTCGTTATGTAAGGTTCTCTTTTCAACATTTGACACAGAAAAGTCCAGATAGGTATACAATAAATAAAAAACTGCTTTGGCTTTGGTTGATAAACTCTCTCAATTTTCTGTCTCTTATCAATAGCACCACCAAAGATTTATAATAAAAAGTCAGAGGTAAATGTGATGTGATTACCATATGCAGTCTCTGAGTATTCCAATATTTCAAGAAAACCAAGACTTTTTTTCTTCTTTCCGTGTCATTAATTACATAATTTTAGTTTGATGGGGGACGGAGCAGTGGTAGCGCTGCTGCCTCGCAGTTAGGAGACCCGGGTTTGCTTCCTGGGTCCTCCCTGCGTGGAGTTTGCATGTTCTCCCCGTGTCTGCGTGGGTTTCCTCCGGGTGCTCCGGTTTCCTCCCACAGTCCAAAGCCATGCAGGTTAGGCGCATTGGCGATTCTTAATTTCCCCCTAGTGTGTGCTGGGTTTGTGTGTGCGTGCCCTGCGGTGGGCTGGTGCCCAGCCCGGGGTTTGTTTCCTTCCTTGCGCCCTGTGTTGGCTGGGATTGGCTCCTGGGGACCCCCGTGACCCTGTAGTTAGGATATAGTAGGTTGGATAATGGATGGATGGATGGATAGTTTGATGGGATTTACATTTGTTTTCTAGAGCACCACTCTTTCATCCATTGAAACCATCATATGATTGAGTTGTTTCCCATAAGATATTTGTATATCCTTCACATCATTATGCTGAGCACGAACAAATTTAGTTTGCTCTTCAGTTTACTCATCTCGCTGTTAATTTTCATCTCAAAACTATTCTTCATTTTCTTAAAGATGTACTTTCCATTCTCGCCAACATTTGCGCATAGTGCCCAGGGCATTTGACTGAACGAAATCTTTCCATCTCTTGTTGAATATGACGTATGTTCTAATGTATATTGTCCATTTGCTTGATTGTTCATTTCTTTAAGTTCTGAACATTTTCTGTACACTCTATACTTTCTTTTGATCGGTGTTATGGCTGACCCTCCCTGAATTCTTCTTGAGATGCTGTCTCTCTACTACTAGCCTTACTAGACTAGTAATCCAGACACTGTCAGCAGTGTGTCCCACTCATGGGGTTGCTTCTGCCCAAACCCTAACCCTAACCCAATCCATTCCTCAGTCTCTGCCTCTGCCACGGCCTTCCTTAGACCATAATGTGTTGCAGTATCTGCTTTGGTTGTTCTCTTTCTTTCGTTAGATTTTCTCATTTGAATTTTACTGGGACATACTATACCCTGAGATGTGAGTATAGTTGCAGTATTAAGCACAGATACAATCTAACATTAAAGTGAAATTACTAAAAAAAAGGAGTCGTCTCATTGAAAGAGAAGCTGCCTCAAGCGCCCATGCCTGTCAACAAAGAAAGCTAAAATTGATGAAACTAGGGCTATTCCGTAACAGTGCATGTGTATTGTGTAGATGTCTTCATGCATCATAGAGATGACAGTAATCCTTGTTGGGGATTTTGAGATTTGCCAGGAACTGCACTGCAACTTCAGCATTGCTTAAAAAGTGGCAGTAAAACTAGACCTACCTTAACATAACCAGCTTCAGCTTGGAATACGGATGTGTAGTGATGTTTAAATTTGTAACTTTACTTTTAAAGATAATCTTCTTTCACAAAAGTACATACAGATATTGTACCAGTTTTCAATGCTTTGGATAGACCATGCTGACCTGAACAGGACGTGAACTGAGTCAAGTATAGAGAGACAGACAGAAAAAGGGAAAAGTCTTCTACACTCGTCACAAGAAGCGAAATGTAAAATAAATAACACAGTAATATCATTGTGTAATAAGAAAAAATATAGTTAAAACAGAACCTAAGATATTAAGCATAATTGTGTTTGCATGTGATCTGTGGTAGACTGGTGTCCTGTTGACAACTGGGCACATCCTTGTATTCATAACTATCAATGTTCATATATTTAGGATGTGCAAAGAAACAGAAATACTCTGAAGAAGCCAACGTGGACTTGAGAGGAATACACAAAATCATTAGGGCCCTGACCAAGTGTGTAATCATTAATGCTGTGAGACAGCAGTGCTAACATCGGAAATGCTACGTTCTAAAATCAAATAAAATAAATATAAAATAGTATTCTAATAGAGCCCTGCAATGGCCTGGCTATCTCTCCGGTGCTGCTTTCTGCTTTGTACAAATAGGTGCCATGCTTTGCAGCCTTGAACTGGATTAATCAAGTTTGAGAAAGTTAAATTGAGAATCTATTCAACTTTTCCACTGTTAACAGTCTTCATTCAAAATTCTCAGAGCACCTCTTGTGTGTACTGACTCACAAGACCCAGTAAAAGAAAATGAAAATGACCAGCAGAATTGAAAGTCAAACAAGGGAAAACAAGTAAACCTTTCATTAAAGCCAAAATGCGATCAAAAATAAAGCTCATAGGCCAAAACAATAGTGAAGATTGAAAAAACCCATCCATCCATCCTGCTATATCCTAACTACAGGGTCACGGGGGTCCGCTGGAGCCAATCCCAGCCAACACAGGGTGCAAGGCAGGAAACAAACCCTGGCAGGGTGCACACACACAGTAAGGACAATTTAGAATCGCCAATGCACCTAACTTGCATGTCTTTGGACTGTGGGAGGAAATCCACGCAGACACGGGGAGAACATGCAAACTCCACGCAGGGAGGACCCGGGAAGTGAACCCAGACAGGTCTCCTAACTGCAAGGCAGCAGCGCTACCCACCGTGCCGCCTAAAGGGTAACCAACCTGACTAAAATGATACAGAACTCTGCCATTTGATAATCTTAAAGGAACAGCAGATGCACATTATTTATGTTAAAGGAATAAATGCGACCTCTAAACTCTGCTGGGGAATTGTAGAATTTTCTCTTGCACTTTGCCAATTTAAAGAATATTTAAAGGGTATCTATGTTCATAATTTCAGTTTTTTCCATTTGTAGGGTTGTATTTTTGAACAACTAATATACCTGTATATATATATTGTTACAAAGTTAACTAATCTCCCTTTGAAGGGTTTGGTTGCCTTTCTGTTGCTAGCAGTAAATAGCTGACTTGTTCACAGATGGATTTTTATTTTACATACAGTATAGTATCCCCACATGATTCCATGAAGTGGGAAAATATAGTGTAAAAGACTTGCCAGTATGTCAAAAAGAATTCTTTTATCTCAATTTCAGAGCCTCAAGAGCTTGATTGGGCCACAAGGTCAGTGTGTTTATTTGGTTTGAGGACTGAAAGACTTTTTCAATCTCTTTGCATGTAACCGTACATTCTAAACTGGTGCCAGGTGGGCTTCAGCGAGCAATTTCTTTATACAAAAGGACACAAATGGACTGCTACCCTTTCTTATTATTGAGCTACGTCTTTGTGTCATGGTTACTATTAAACACACTAATGCTGATGAGCCCATAATGCTACAAATCTAATGGATCTTAATCATAGTGTTGTTATATTGTAGGGAAGCCAGAATTTTAACTGGAACACCAGTGTCATTGTAGAAAGCCCAGCTTTACCAGTTCTTACTATATTGTGCCCTGTTTAATAGCACAACACCTTATAGATAACACTTTTAAATGTCAATAGAATGCATGACCCGAATAAAGAGTAATAAAGTCAGGGTTTTTGTAGGGTTTACCTGCAAGGGTGCAAGTAATGAGGGCCAAGTGTCTGATTATTCAACTGAAGTACAATTCAAACAACAGCAAAATAAATATTATAAAGAAGCATGAAAAGCTAACTGCTTCACTTATTTAGAAGTAATTGATTCAAATAGAGGATCATAAATGTAGTGCTTCCAAAAATGATTTTTTTCTGTTACATTTATTTACATTACATTAGCACATGTGAGTCATATATTAATTGGCTTTGTTGGCAGTCTCTTGGAATAATATTATCAACATTTGCATCATTTGATTATAAGGCAAAACTACTCTCTTGAAACCTACAATTTTTGCTGACCCTTATAAGGTATTGCTTAAATTATTTTTACATAAAGATGGCACGGTGTCTGTTATCAGGTTAGAGCAGGGGTATTGAACTCCAGGCCTGGAGGGCCGCAGTGGCTACAGTTTTTTATTCTAACCCTTTTCCTAATCGGTGAGTAGTTTTCACTGCTAATTTACTCCTTTTCCCTTCATTTCAATAGCCCTGTTTTTAAGGATTTGGTACTCTGAATTTATTCCTTTCTTTATTAAATGACAGCCAAACAGAAATAAGATGTGAAAGGAGCCAACAGATGACCAGCTAAACTTGGATTTCACTCCAACCAGTCTCTTAATAAGAAGCTGATTCTTGCTGTTAATTAAACTCATTATTTAATTCCACAGCTTGTTGCTGCTCTCATTCTGCCACAGCAGACATTTCCAAATCTGTTGAATTTTCTGTTTTTTCTAAGAACACCATCAAAATGTGTTGATGACCTGAGAGATCAACCTTACTGAGACCTTCACCTTTCTTTATTGTCAGATATTATGTGATGGGCACAGGTGAGTTGATCATATGGTGGCTTGTTTGATGTCTCATTATTGTTTGGCAACTAATTAAGGAAAAAGTGACAACTAAGGGGCCTGAGTCAAGTTAATTAAAATGAAGACAAAAGAAGTTAATTAGCAGTAAAAATGGCTCACTAATGAAGAAGATGGTTAGAATGAAAACATGCAGCCAACTGCGGCCCTCAAGGACTGGGGTTCGACACCCGTGGCTTAGAGCATCGGCAATGGTTATCAAGGGCCACAAAAGCTCTCACATGAATGTTGTCTACAATAAGATATCCTGTCATTTGATCAAATAACACTTCAATATATGGGCCCCTCCAACGTTTGAAACAAAACTACACATATGCCTTACAGTACTTGAATCCAAGGATCAATTATTTTGGCCATATTTTACATTTTAAATTTTTATATTCATCCATTTTTATGCCCAGATTTCTCCTGGAGGCTTCAATTCCTTTTTGAGTTTAATGACATTATCAGGTTGATCAGTGAGTATAAATTGCTCAACACGACTGATCATGTCAGTGCACACAACGTCAGCCCAAACCAAATAAATTTCCTGCTTTGCAACTTTTTGCAGCCAATTCTGACTCAAGTTTCATACAACTCTGACCTAGATAACCAACATAAAAAAATGGGTGGCACATAATGTGCCTATTTATTGAATTCAGTTAACACCTCCAGAATTTAAACTTAGGGCTGATCAGTTTATCTTGGGATAGGAAAAATGAGGACATTACCCTGCTGGGCTTGGGCCTAGGAAACTGCAGTTTCTTCTTCAGTGCCCTC
Source organism: Polypterus bichir lapradei (assembly GCA_026402145.1). Taxonomy (NCBI): domain Eukaryota; kingdom Metazoa; phylum Chordata; class Cladistia; order Polypteriformes; family Polypteridae; genus Polypterus; species Polypterus bichir. The sequence continues at coordinate 11,619,823 of JANRMT010062800.1, read as the reverse complement.
AAGATGTGCAACTAGCAAGCATGAAAAGGTAAAAATAAAAAATGCAATGTGCAATGAAGTCATTTTTGCTTTTTAATTGAGAGAAATAGATGCAGAGAATTTGGCGCATATTCCAAAGGAAGCTATTACGCTCTATCACTGATCTGTCGGACATCTAAAATGGTAATACGAGGGGAGCCTGGAAAGACTTCCTTCACTGACATGACCTTATATAATCAGTTATAGTTTATAATTCTAACCCTAACACTGTGCAATATCCAGTACTGTCAAACATACGGACACTCGGAGCACATATAAATCATGAACGTGAGGATTGATTTTTTGTCTCTTCTCTTGCTATACCTTTTCAATGATACAGCACCTGATTGAACGTAAAATCACCACCGAGCAGCACATTAGATTAGAAATAATTCCATTAGTTATTGTAATTACAATAAAATGGTTTGTAGAATCTTAACAAACTGGAAAAAAAAACTACCAAGCACCACACTGCAGGCAAAAAAAATTTAAAATGAATGGGGAGCAGCCCCAGTTTGCTTTAGGATCTGTTTTTTTTTTTTTTTAATAACTCTTTTTTTTATTGATTTTATTGAAATCACACAACATTCCATACAAATAGATCAATTTTACAAAAATAGGATTGAAAACAAATCAGCTCCCACCCCTGAGAAAGAGAGCATGGGCAGCAAAATAAAACTTAAACGTAGTAAAAATAAATAAGTGAATATAGATGAATGGAGAAGAAAAAGAAAAAGGAATAGGGAGAGAATCTGCTTCCTCACTGCTTTAAAAACCTATTCTAAAATGTTATTGATTAGATCCTTAGATTACAGGCCAGGTTTTGAAAAATTTCTGCACAGATCCTCTAAGTGAGAATTTCATTTTTTCCAATCAAAGTAGTAGTAGTATATAACATCAGTTACCCATTGACTTAAAAGGGGAGAGTTAGGATTCTACCAGTTTAGCAAAATAAGTCTGCGTGCCAATAGTGTAGTAAAGGCCATCACAATTTGTTTGTCCTTCTCCACTTTAAGCCCATCTTGAAGAACACAAAACGCAGCTGTTAGTGGATTAGGAGGAATTGGGACACCAAGGCTGTCTGAAAGGCATTTACAAATTTTGGTCCAACATGATGTTAATTTGGTGCAGGCCCAAAACATGTGACCCAGTGAGGCTGGAACTTGATTACAGCGTTCGCAGGGTGGATCTCGCCTTGGAAACATTTTGAGCAATTTTGCGCTCGATATATAATTTTGAGTTGAATAATTGTATGCTTTGTGCATATGGAGCTCAAATGAATTCTCTGCATTGCTACCTTCCAGTCCTTTTCTGATATGTTGAGGGAGAGATCTTTTTTCCCCATCGTCCTCTTGGATCTTTAAAAGAGAGGGACTGTAAAATGGTTTTATATACTGCAGAGATGCTGTCTAAGTCCTTGAGACTGATCAATATTTTTTCCAGCATAGAGGGAGGAAAATTGGGCAGGTTCTGTTTAACAAAGTTTCTAATTTGAAGATAGTGAAAGAAATGTGTTGCTGGAAAGTTAAATTTAGAAAATAATTGTTTGTAGGGTGCAAAGACTATGTACAGATCTCTAAGGGATTTAATCCCAAATGTTTTCCAGACATTAAAAATTGCATATGTTTACGAGGGTTGAAAAAGGTGGTTCTCGTGCAGAGGTGCCACCGACAAAAGATTCTCTATCTTAAAATGCTTCCTACACTGGTTCCATATTCTGAGTGAGTGAAGCACAATTGGGTTATTAGTATATTGGCGATAATTTGCATTTATTGGGGCGCAAAGCAAGGAATCTAAAGAGGAACTGCAGGATTTTATTTCTATTGCAGACCAAGCCTGTATATGTTCATCTATTTGTGCCAATGTCCAAGTTTTTATATGTTGTATGTTTGCTGCCCAGTAGTAAAACTGAAAGTTAGGTAGGGCCATGCCACCTTCTGCCATTGTAGGGTCGCTCTTTGGATACGTGGATGTTTTGAATTCCAAATAAATGAGATTATGGGTGAATCTAACTTCTTAAAGAATGATTTATTGATGTATATTGGAATATCTTGAAATAAAAAGAGAAGCTTAGGGAGGATATTCATCTTAACAATGTTAATTCTTCCAGCTAAATTGAGATGAAGGGTTGACTATCTATGCAAGTCTTGCTTGATTTTTTTCCAATAAAAATGAACAAGAAGCACCCCCAGTTTACTTTGGGATCTTTTTTTTTTTTTTATAACTCTTGCATTGGAAAAAAAGAAATAGATGTCCGCCTGTTGATATACATCATCATGTACATACATCGGGAACTGTGATCGCCAACAATTTATTTGAAAAAAGAATGCTATATTAACTTTCCCTCACTCAGCACACCACTTAACCAGAAACATCACGTGTGGACTGACAGGCAAACCTTTTCACCAATCAGTGTTCTGCTTTTGTTTTGCCAAGGTACCTACCCTTTCCGTACACTTTTACTTGTCGTAACCCCTGTGATTGTGAGTACGTCATCGCAAATTTTGCGCAGCACCACATTTCATTTTACACATCACCTTGTTTGAATTGATTGTGCGCATCACCCTTTTTTAATTGTGCGACACCACATTTAATTCTGCACGTCACCTGTTTTGAATGTGCGCGTCACCTTAAGTGTGAACGTCACCTTTTTTAGTTGTGCGGCACCGCATTTAATTCTGTGCGTCACCTCTTTTGAACGAGCACGTCACCTTGTTTAATTGCACGCAGCACACCTTTAAATTTTTTGTCACTTGCCCTTCGGGGCCATCGTAGAAACCAGATAACAGGCAAGAGTCACAAAATGAGTGTTGTAACTGCTCTAGGGTAAACTCAGATTACAAAGTTTTTTAAACAGGAAAAGGCAAACTACCTGTTATTGTTAAATAGTTTTCTGTTCTATTTGAAATTTTAGACAATTTAAAAACCTGTCCTATTTTAAGATGTCATTGATTACAACATGAGTTTCTGCACACAATGACATTTGCAAAAATCAGTGCAACAACATTTGAAAAGTGCACTGGGTAAATGAAAAAGGCACACTGCAAACATCCATCCCGCTGAATCCGAACACAGGGGTCTGCTGGAGGCAATCCCAGCTAACACAGGGCAGGAACCAATCCTGGGGAGGGTGCCAACCCACTGCAGGACACACACAAACACACCAAGCACACACTAGGGCCAATTCAGAATCTTCCAATCCAATCCACCTAACCAGCATGTCTTTGGACTGTGGGAGGAAACCCACACAGACACGGGGAGAACATGCAAAGTCCACGCAAGGAGGACCCGGGAAGTGAACCCGGGTCTCCTAACAGCGAGGCAGTAGCGCTACCACTGCACCACCGTGCTGCCCAGAGATGTCATTTTTATGCATATTGTGTTTATTAGGCCAGGAATCGATCCATTTTATCTAGCACATTTGAGCACAGAATAAAACCAAGAAAAGTCAATATTCTAAAAATGATTTTTTTTCTTAAGAAAAATAACAAAAGAGGGTTAATATAGATAAATAGATAGATAGATAGATAGATAGATAGATAGATGTTATTTGTCCAAAAGGTGAAATTAAACTTTAGTAAAACAATAAAACAAAGAAAAAAACAACACCCCCAAAAACACGTTAGAACTTCTGGCCCAAATAAGAGAGCTGCCTCAGTCAATCACAGGCTTGTAGGTGATCGCCAATCCACCTAACCTGCATGTCTTTGGACTGTGGGAGGAAACCCATGCAGACACGGGGAGAACATGCAAACTCCACGCAGGGAGGACCTGGGAAGCGAACCCGGGTCTCCTAACTGCGAGGCAGCAGTGCTACCACTGCGCCACCGTGCTGCCCCACACTGCAAGCAATATTAAAATATTACTAAAGAATCTGTCACAATAAGTGGCCCAAGGATGTGCAAAAGAACAATCAAATGGAAGCTAAGAAGTAAACGCTGACATGGAATGACATTAAAACAGAGTCTGTCAATTCCAAAATGAATCTGAAATGCTGACATCTTACCACGCATGCAGACGTGCTTTTATAGGGAATGGAATAGGGCCTCCATGATCTCACACGTTTCCAATCATCCGTCCATTTTCCAGACCCACTTATCCTGAACAGGGTAGACAGGGTAGACATGCCACTGTGTAGTGCGGTGACTTTCATGTAAGAAAATTACATCATTGCCATTTTGAATCCATAAAGAGAACAGCAGACTGTCAACAGGGAAAATGATAAGAAAAACAAATACAAATTATTTAAAAAAACTTTAACAACACTGTGAAAATCTTCTGTAGCAAAAATGACAAAAGGGAACAGCATGGCATAGTCAATAAAATGATGGATAATCAAGTGTTAGTAAAATGCTGGTAAGAAATGACTTACATTATAGTAAGTGGAAAGCATTTCACCATGTTTCAGGACTAAAAGATTTTAAAGTTATGCTATTATTTTGTAATCATTTTGATTTTTTTTGTACATTTTTTTTATCATTTTTGAATTCAAGAGAAAAGGGGGGCAATATCTAAAGGAGAATAAAGTTAAAATTAGTTGATATAATAAAACTGAAAAAGGAATCAGATGAAAAGTTTTGAGGACCAGCCTGATAAAAGAAAAAAGTGCAGGAAGGTAGTAAAAATTTAGAAGAAATGTCACGGAATGACAGAAACCCTGACTTCCCAAGAAGATCACCAAGTGTATGAATACCCAAAGTGGATCAGTGCAGATATGAGATGGGATGCCCAAGAATATTAAGAACTTTACTTTGGAAGATAAGGGTCTGTAAACACCATTGTGCACAAAACGCAATCATGCCGCAATTTCCCCAATAACTCCAGAGCATATGACATAATAAAACCTAATTTTTCAGAGCTAGATTTTGTTTGGTTAAGACTGAAAAAAATATATGACAGATGCGGCAGGAGACCTAGACTAGTTTCAGTTAAGGACCACGAAGGGGGTGAAGAGGGAGGAAACAACCAATGAGATAAGGGGCACAAAATGAAGGAGAACTGAATGTTTATTCCTCGGGTGATTTACAAATTTAAAAAAAAAGTAATGTCAGATTCTATATTGGAAATCAATACATTGTACGATTGGTTCTAGAATGCAGATTTTTTTAATAGCTGTCAAATAAAATCTAAAACTGAAAGATTTGTTTAGAGAAAGGATGAAATTCTCACCCTCGTTGATGCACACTAACATAGCCCATCTCTGGCTCATATTTGAGCCTAAAAAAAGTTTGGAATAGTTTGGTGATCTACAATTCAGTTCACCCCACCTTGTTTTTCTGACCAGCATCACAAAGAACAGGCACTTCTAATGAGACATACATGATTTGATGCAGTGTGTGCAATGCTGAAATGATCGTTTCATCACATCGATTAAAGTAATTGCATGCCATGAACCAATCTGCTACAGGACCACCCTGTCACAGGCCAGCACTACAGTTCTAACTGTTTAAGCACATCAGTTAAGGTTGAAGGAGTGCAACATGAGCAATGTCAGCATCACCGTATCAAAAATCTCTTTCACTTTCTGCTATCTGTCCACACCAAGGTTATTATAGTTTTGCCTTTTTATATTAGTTTTTATTTCTATATATTTTCTGACCTTACTTGGAAATTCAGTTTAGTTTTAGTTTTCCTTCATCGTGTATTTTTAGTTTTAGTTTAGTTTTTGTTTCACAAAGACACTTCTATTTTATTTTTATATCTACTAGTTTCAGTTTTAGTTTTAACTAAGCTGACCCGCCTTTTAAGGCGAGCGACTTTTAAGTTGACCACTTCTTAAGGCAATTCAATATGTAGATCAATTTGATATTTTATACAAACTCATTAATTTGGTTATATTGCATTTGAGCGGTATTACTTTAATACTCGTAGTTTCTGTTATTTTTGTGATGAAATTTAAACTTTTTTTCTATATTGAGGTCGCCCTTTTGAACCCCCCTGATATTTACTATGCGGTGAGGCATTTGTACTCCATCAATATTAATTATTACCAGAGACATAATTTTGTCTATTTTTCCAGCGCATCGCGCATAAAAGCAAGGGAACGATGGGAGCACCAGAACTCTGCTCACATCATGTCGCTTCGTACCGCAAGCTGCAAGTAGTAAGTCTGTGATAAGCGGAATACCGCTACGCTTTCCACTCACGGGACGGAAGGACAATCCCGACCGCTTTTATATAGTAAGAAAGAAGAAGAAGATATCGCACAGTCTGGAGTAGAAAATCATCTTTTACCTGGAAAAAACGAAAATACAAATCCCATCGTGCATTGCAAAATGGACGGGGCGTGTGTGAAACTCCGCGCCTGCGTAGCACTCACGGGACGGAAGGACAATCCCGACCGCTTTTATATAGAAGGATAATTATGGCATGGAACTTCTACAGACTTTAGTTTTGTGTCCCAATCAGATAGATTTGGATATGAGTTTAATGTTAGTGGAAACTTACTACACTACATGATTTACTATCGAGTTTTGTTTTTGTCTGATAAAAATAAGCATAATCAAAACTAGATACTGAATATGAACAATTTTACACAAGTTTATAATTTTTAAAATATTTTCTCATGAAAATCACGGGGGCTTAGGAAGAACAGGGCTCTTAGACTTGAATCAGTGCGCAGACCCCACCTAGCTGTATTAAAGGAAACAAAGAAAAACAAGCATGAAGTGTCAAGGTTAGAGGCAGTGAGACTTGAGTAGCCCACCATAAGAACAGTAAACCCACAATGAGCAGAGCAAGAGCAGGTAATAGGAGTACGGAAAGGCATAAAACGACAGAGACAGCATCTGAGATTAAGAACAATATATACGACATTATCTAAACCTGTTTGTCCAGAGCAGGATCGCAGGAAACCTAAAGCCTACTGCAGCAAGTTTGGATGTAAGGCAGGAAAAATGCCTAGTATGCAATAGGTATGATATTAGTAGGCGGAGTGGTGGCTCTGAGGCTAGGCATCTGCACTGGCAATCGGAAAGTTGCCAGTTCGAATCCCGTAAATGCCAAAAAGGGACTCTGCTCTGTTGGGCCCTTGAGCGAGGCCCTTAACCTGCAATTGCTGAGCGCTTTGAGTAGTGAGAAAAGTGCTATATAAATGCAAAGATTTATTATTATGATATGGCTGATGTTAAGAACAATAAGAATATGATATTTCAACTATCTATTTTGAGAGAGAGAGAGAAAAACATTGAAAAAGGGGAGACAAATATTTTAAAATATAATTCTGCTAATGGATTACTTTCACAATATCAGGTATTTTGAGTTGTGAATATCAACAAAAAAAGATAAATGAATAAATATCGAATAAATACAAAAACTCATAAGTATGTTTAGTTTTTCATCACTTGGCAGACACTCTTCACCTACCTACCTGTGTTTGTATCGCTTCATAGTTAAACGATGTTTTTAAAGCAAAAGTGATTGGTCAGCAACAATATGCTGATCTTGTATGATGACCTAGTCAGTCTGTCGATCAGTGCCATTTTATTTTCAAAAACCAGGAGTGGTCTCCCCTTGACTTTCTTGCATACTCAGATATGGGGATGGATATTTTGAGGAGTAAACCGCAAAACAAATCAAATCAAATTAATAATATATTCAACAATTATTAAAAAAGTGAAGTTGAATAAATTAGACTCGGCTGCATGAATAAAAAAAAAAAAACGTAATATGTGTTCAGGTAAAGTACCACTTCCAGGTGATGGATTTGGCCCAAAAGTTAATACAGATCTACAATTGTGGTGTAACAACCACATGCCGAATTTCATCCATCTATCTAGTTGCGTTTTTGAGTTATCGTGTTTACACACACACAGAAGCCATTCACTGGATAAATACAGTATGTGCGGGCAGCTTGTGGTGGATGACTTTCTGTTTTAGAGTTAAAATTTACAAGGGTTAAAGACTAACGGCATGAATATTCATTCAAAAATGAAAACTAAAAATATTTTAGTAAATTATTTCAGTTAGTCTTTCCAGCTATTTTAATAGCTTCATTTAGTTTTAGTTTTTCATTTCGGTTCTGTTAATTATTTTATTTGTTTACAAAAATGTTTTTTTTTTAAAAATAGTTTCAGTTTTCGTTAACTATAATAACCTTGGTCCACACCACAAATTCCTCCATTGCTGAGATAAAGACAACCTTTAACTGTAAGAAGTGCAATGTAAGTAAGTCTTAACATTTTAAATAATAAGGTGATGAAATAGTATCAAGGAGCAGGCAAACATCCTAGTCAAAAGGACAGGCTAAGTTTAAAGTACTGATGATAAATAAATAATCAAAATTATTAGTCAAAAAAACAGAAAATGTTAAGAAACCTAATAGAAATCAACCCCCTGACAAAATTTATTTTTTATTTTAATGCATACAGTGCATTAAAGAAAGTTTAGCTTTTTAGCTATCCTAGCAATATGGAACTGCTCAAAATAGTGATTTCCTAGGTTAACGCTACCATATATCACTTTATAAAAGTGCATTTTTGATCCGATGTAGAACCGCCATCATGAGCTGAGTTAACCTCTGTTTTAGTGCGTCTATGTGAAAACAGCAGTGTTAAATGTGGGGGGGTGGGATGGCAGGGTTAGTTGGGATCGTGAACGTGGCTGCGAGAATAAAACTGAATAAAAAAAAAACAAAGCAAACCTTTACAAGTACCATAAATTACACCAGCTGTTACAGACTGGAATCAAACCTATGTTTTTATTCTTAAATAGTAAGAATACGAGCAGCTCACTTCTCAAAACGGATTAGTTCGGGATCGAACCCATGAAGCTTTGATTACCAGTTAATAGTTGATACCGTTGTGCCACCGAAGCAGTCATAGCAAATGCGTGTCAATGTCGCACCCTAACGCGGGTTGTTTTTCTGCAGTTATATTTTTGAATACATTATACACTTCATGTCTACATTTTGTCAATTATTACTAAAACATGAAAAACGTTTCTGTTTTAACGATGTGTTTAGATAGATCTTTGTAGACACAGAACACACATGAAATACAAGTGTTCCAAATAACAATATAGTATTTATAAAAGGTGTCATTTTGCTTGACTTCTCACTCTATACAACTCTAAGCAACTGACACGCAGGTAAACAGACTTGAGCTGAGAAAACTGTGCGGTGTGGGGGATGTGATAGTAGGCTGCTTGCTGTTTGCTGCTTATCAACACATTTAAAGGACAAAAGACGCTGACGGAGAGGTGCGAAGCGTTTTAAGGTGGGACAGATCTACAAGTTTTTTCATATGCTCTGGTAATTTTAGTGTTAATTCCCAGAAGTTAGTCAGTGAATAAATGAATGAATATACAGAGTTGTGTCTGTTAGTGCTTTTGTTATAGTGTTTACAGTCGGGACTTTCATAAAAACAAAGATCTTTTAATTGTATTCTGCCTGTCAAGCAGTAAATGGGCACCCGATGGTGCTAAGGTTATTTCCATATTATGAGTGGAAAAAAGCCTTCCCTGTCACCTGAGGTCCAAAGTGCTTCACACTGTCTCTAAGACACCTTGTATTAATACAAAAATGATATATTTTAATATTGTAAATTTAAGGGGGACATTTTCATTTTTCATATTTTAAAGCATAGAAAGTTTTCCAAAAAAAATGTAATGGCCTATAAAAAAGAAATCAAGCATATTTTCCTTCAGAATGGGTTGAAGGTTTCATAATCTTTAAATAGTGCAAGTAGTTGGATTTTACCCAGTGGGTGTTACTTGTCCTGTGGTGGAACAGACTGCATATTACTCGACAAGCCATGAAACTAATTATTACTGTGAGAAATAGAGCCGCTCTGAATTTTGATTTAAATACTTACTTTTCAGAATATTTATTCTTTTTGTTAAAAAGTTACACAGTATATTAAATATTTCCTGCAGTATAAATATTTTAACATAAGGGAAGGAGCTATGTGAGAAACAGAGAAATTGATTCAGCCACCTTACCCCAGACTGCTTTTTTTGGCGCTGAAAAGAACCTTTTGTCTCTTTCACGTGCCTCCACTGTGCCACCAGGTCTTCTTTATTGCTTATCCGCTTGGCCAGCACACACACACACGCTGGCCGGATCAACTTTACTCTGCTTAAATGGCGTCAGAGGCAACTCAGCTGAAACACTATCTCCCAGTTCTGTGACGGAACCCAAGACCAGGGTCCTCCTGAAGCCCACTGGGTGCTTGTTGTGAGCTCTGATGTCATTGCACCTCCTGATATAAATAGGGTGGTGGGTGGCTTGCTCTGAATCCTTTTCTTCAATATGGTGCTGTTGATTATGGTTGTGGGAAGTAATATATTCAACTATAAAAGTAGTTTCTATAGTGATACATTTACCGGCCTCTTATTTACATTCAGTTGTACCAAACCATATTTTGCATGGTGCTATTGTGATATGTATTGCTTTACAGTAGTGTTATTTGTCTATATTATTTCTAACAATAGGGAACTGGTAAAAACAATGAATTCCTAGTTGGTGTTTTGTATTTCTAGCATCAAGCTGTGTTTTTATTTTGATACATGTACGGACCACTTAGTTTAATTCAGTTGCACAGTTGACATTGGTTGAATACAGCAGTGATTTCCTAGGTTAACAATACCATATATCACTTTATAAACTGTTTCTACAGTGATAGGTTTACAGGCCTGTTAGTTACCTTCAGTCGTGCCAGACCACATTTTGCATGTTTTTTTACACTATGTATTATTTTACAATGCAGTTATCCATCTAAGTATCTATTCTAATAATATGACACTACTAAAAACAATGAATTCTTAGATGGGGTGTTCTGTTTCTACCATCAAGCACTGTGTGTACTTTGAGACATTTACAGACCACTTAATTCAATTCAATTGTACCGTGTCACTGTTTATATTGTTTCAATACACTATACGGCGCTTTACAAAAACTTTGGATTTCTTGCTGTTCTATCATATGCAGCTGCTGTAAACAGTGATTTCCTGGTCAGGAGGAACAATTTTTAGCATTATAAACTGTTTCTACTTTGATACATTTACAGTATACGGCTCTTATTTATATTTAATTGTACCAAACCACTTTTCAAATGGCTAATTACACTAACTTTATTATTCCCAAAGAGTTAGCTCTTTGATTGTCATAGCAATATGAAACTACTAAAACAATAAAATGACAAATACAAACGAAATTACCAATAAATAATAATTCGTAAAGCTTCCATGACATAATATCTTTCATTCTTTCCTTGAAAACAGGTTGGAGAAATTGAGTGATTCCATTGTTTTCAGCCTTTAGTAATCGGGCTGATGTGCATAATAAACAGATTACGTTGTGACAGAGTACTACTTTGAGACTTGGCTTTATTCAGAAACTCTTCACATGGAAATGCCAGCAATATTATTTTAGTTACTGAGGCCAGTTACTGGTTTCTATGTCTGTTCTAATTTCTCTAGAGTGACAGGAGTAAAGTCAATGTCCTTGTACATTTTCTTAATTTTAAGGTTTATGTAAAGCATAAGTTAAAGCATAAAACTAGTAATATGAGTAAGGCAAGGATGCAGAGTTTGTAAAGGGGGGATTGCTCTTAGAGCAGCTAAAAGTTTTAAAGTATTTTTTAGTACAGTTCTCATAATCAGCAGAAAGAACAAATACCAAGTGTACCAAGTACAAAAGCTAAGAATGGAGCATTTACCTAAAAGTTTCCAGTGACATCAGCACTTAAAACTACTGCTGCTACATGATGCTGCAAACAGTAATAGAGCAGAGCTCAGTGCTGATTCCAAACTATACAGTATGCCCCAGGCCTCCCTAAAATACACGTAAATTCACTTTAGCTCTTAGAATAGGGAATACTGCTGACCATCATATATATATGGCTTGATCAATTTTTGTTTTCTTCATCTTAACTTTAACAAAACTATTACCTCTGTCTTTCCTTGTATCATTGAACCAAAAGTCATGTCCCTTTAAGGTTACAGTATAATATGGTTTTCTTGATGATTATGTTCTTAGCCTTATTAATTGACTAGACATTTTGAGAAAGTGTAAAAAATGAAGAAAATAGAAAAAAAGGGTGACATTTCTCTATCAAAATATTGATATGGGTTATATTTATTCATCCATCCATTATCCAACCCGCTATATCCTAACTGCAGGGTCAGGGAGGTCTGCTGGAGCCAATCCCAGCCATCACAGGGCGCAAAGCAGGAAACAAACCCTGGGCAGGGTGCCACCCCACGGCACACACCCACTAGGGCCAATTTAGGATCGCCAATTCACCTAACCTGCATGTCTTTGGACTGTGGGAGGAAACCCACGCAGACACGGGGAGAACATGCAAACTCCACGTAGGGAGGACCCGGGAAGCAAACCCAGGTCTCCTTACTGCGAGGCAGCAGTGCTACCACTGCGCCATATATATGACAGTGATATATGACATCTACTGCGGTGGGTTGGTGCCCTGCCCAGGACTGGTTCCTGCCTTGCACCCTGTGTTGGCTGGGATTGGCTCCAGCAGACCCCCGTGACCCTGAAGGTAGGATTCAGCGGGTTGGAAAATGGATGGATGGATATATGCCAACTAAAAGGCTCAAAAAGGGTTAATGCCATGCTGGAGCATGGGGTGGCAGAATGCATTGATTCTTCCTATTTTTCATCTGCAGACCAACCACAGGAAATTCCACCTGGTTTTGATGATGTCACTTCCCGTCCCAGGCCTGATGACATCACTTCCGGTTCCTGCCAGAATGACGTCATTTCCCCTGCCCGACTGTTTGTCTGTATGAACTATTCTGTTTTGGACTGAAGTCTGTCAAGAGCTTTTCATTTTAGAACCAAACCGTCATATACTGTATGGCAGCCTATTTCAAGTTTTCCTGTGTTGCTTGAATCATATATATATATATATATATATATATATATATACACACACACACACCTATATACAGTGGAACCTCAGTTCACGAACGTCTCAGTACACGCACAACTCGGTTTACGACCAAAAAGTTCACCAAACTTTTGCCTCGGTTCACGACCACACACTTAAGAACAAGCCAGTTTCCCTTATGGTTTGTACATGTTCAGTCTCTCCCTGTGCATTTCCTGTGCAGCGAGCAAGAGAGAGAGAGAGAGAGGAGAGAGCGCACACACACACACACACAGGCAATGCGCGAGAGAGCGCCAGACACACCCACACAGAGGCAGCGCGCAGAAACACAGGCAGCTCGAGAGAGAGCTGGACGCATTAAGGTAGTAAGGCACTTAAAGAATGCACTGGGCTTGATTTTGTTTTCACTTCTGTTTCCAGCGATAGGTTCGTAGCGTGCATTGTTGCAATATTATTTTTCTTGGTGGTTTATTAAATTACGGATTTTTTCAAATGTTCATTTATTTCCCTGTGCTTAAAACTCATTAAAAAAAGTGCTTTTAGCCAGCAGTTGGTAGCACTATAGCGCAAACTATTGCAGTGTTAGTTTTCTCTGTTGTTCAAGGTTTACTCAGTGTTATTCATTTAGTTTACTATTACGCTGTGCATTCTATGGTTTAATTAACTATATTTGTGCTTAAAAGCTTAAAAAATATATATATATTTACATACAGTTTGTATGGTCTGGAATGGATTAATTGTATTTACATACAATCCTATGGGGGAAATTGCTTCAGTTCACGACCAAATCAGTTTACGACCAGAGTTTTGGAATGAATTATGGTTGTGAATCGAGGTTCTATATATATATAGTGAAACCCAATTGTGGTACCCACTAGGGTACTTGAAACTTGGAAGTGCAGTCCTGTTGAGGTCCCTGAGAATCAATAGAGAGTGCTGGGTGCTGCCACCTAGTGTGTGGGGGATCGAACCAGCCCCGATCATCAGCTTTTCCGAGCCCATCCGTAATCTCATCCCGGCCAGGTACAATTGTATTTATTCATCCCACTGCAAATTCGTTTGTATTGTCTCACTGGCCTCATTTTATATCTATATATAAGTATAAATGGAACTAAATCATTTAGTTAGGCCTGCTTCAGTACCAAGGACAGCTCTTTAATGTTCTTTGTTTCATAAAGCTGGTAATTTTTTTTTTACTTTGGAACTTTTTGAATATATTACAACTTGTTTATATATTAATATGTTAAATTTCTGATTATTTTCTCCAACACTATTTATCATTGTGAAATAGATATTGCAGGTAATTTCCAGATGTATGACAGGCAGTTAGGTGCAGGATATCCTCCTCTTCATGGCGAGACATCCAGAAAGCATCTCAGTAATATTGCATCATACTTTTTTATTTGATATTATAATATGAGGGGTTAGCATATTTTGACAAAGAAATAAAAAAAGAATACAGTTTTACAAGCAGTCCTCTATCTGTCTCAGCAGTTGTTGGTCATATTCTTCTGAAAAAGTCAACATTCCTAACAGATGAGTACTTTTTGATTATTTCAAATGTAAGGCTCATCACATTAAATCATTTGGTAACTTTTATTTCATTATTTTGAAGTCCTAAAGTTAGCTTATGCTCATAATAACCACAGCACTTTATGTCTTTTTTAACTATTTATATTCAAGCATATTGCCATTTTACTAAGACTTCATTTGTTCACATACATATATAGAGCTTTCATGTAACTTAAAGTTATAATATTAAAGTCAGAGGCCAATAAGGTGGAGAAGAAAGCAAACATTCAAGCTCGCTGAATGCAGGAGAAATTAAACCTCTAGGTATCCTTTGTAGAAAAGACCACCCAGGAAACCTTAACATTTTGCAATACATAAATGGGATGAAGATATTCATTATTCTTATGATATACTTTCCTAGACGAACTGAGGCAACAGGTCACATTGATTGGTGGAGCATCCACATTTTTTCTGACAATCAAAAACAGCTGCAAATTGCTTTGATCAGGTGAAAAAAGAGATGGCCTTCCCTCCATTTTACATTAGCAAGGAGAATCAAGATTGTTAACATGACCATCCTTCCCAAGTTTTTTTTCTATTTCAAAGGATCCTTATATACATTAACAAATCATTTTTAAAGAAATTAGATTAAATTATAACCTCATTTAAAACCTCATTAAAAACATCCGCACATCCAAAAAGTGACTCTACAACAACCTAAAGAAGAAGAGGGCATGGCACTACCTAACTTTCAATTTTATTACTGGGCCGCAAATATACAATCTATAATGACCTGGGGCCTAATGTATAATGCCATGCGTAGAATTCACACTTAAACAGAGCATACAAACAAAAGTGAAAATGGGCGTGCACACAAACAAATCCAGATGCAAGCCAATTGGTCAGCGTGAAATATAACACATGTGCACGCGCCTGCTGCCCCACCCCAACTCTTCCAAGAATTTTGCATATTTTAATATGCAAATTAATATAAATATTACCTACCATTCAGTGTTTGGTTAAAAGACAATAGCAAAAGCATGTGAAAAAAAGAAAACATTCAGCGAATGCACAGTGGAGGCAAGGAAAAACATACTTTTTGTTGGCTTACACAGTGGTATAAGCAACAAAAGCATAGCAGAGACACTTGAAAGTTCAAGTTCAGAAAGTCCCACAGTGCCCGAAATAAAAAAGAAGCAGTCAGATATCACAGTTTACGTGAAAAGGAGAGTTGCAGCCTGCCGTCTATTTATTATGTTTCAGACAATATTACAAAAGCTTGACCTCGTGTGATGATTAGATGGTGATGGTGCTGCTGTACCAAGTTTGTCTTCGGGCACTGGCAGCACACACACCTCTGCCTCAGAAACCACCGAGGGACCATCCGGCTCTGTTCTGATTGACACTGTTCTGAGTCACAAAATGCAATAGTGTATGCTATAAGAGATGTGTCCAATGAACTAAGGAATATAAGGGTCGTACTATGTGATATTGACCACAAATGAAAGGAACTGGTTAAAAAATAAATGCTGCATCTTATTACCTGTTTTTCCATTCTGCTAATTACATTCAAATAAAGTTGTAATGCTGTCTGATTTGGTTGATTATTTGCTGGTTCAGGGTCAGGTTCATCAAACTGCATCTTTTCAGGTATAGGCAAGCCACAATTGTGTACCACATTATGCAGCACGCTACATGCTTGCACAATCCAACACACGTTCTATGCACTATACAGCAGCACATAATAGAGTGGAAATGCTTTCTATTTACATAAGCAAATTTATTTTTTGAAGGTGCCTTTATAGTATAGTGTCACCACCGGGCACCTCAACAGATCTATTCTCTGCTCTTTATCCTTTAAAAGGACTGATTGCCTTTTGCCATACTATTTAGAATAAGCACCTGCAACTGTGCAGAGCTGCCATCTTTATAGGTTCTCTGGCTATATATGATGTGTTACCGTCTCATTCTTTTGGTGATTCATCCCTGGCTGATGTAACTTGTCTGGAAGTTAACCGATTTGACTACATTTGTAAAGCCTGACGTTGTTGTGAATTGCTCTTTGATGTTTCCCAGTTAGTTTAAGGAAATCTTATATATCTGGATCACAAGTGGATAATACCATCCTATACAGCTGGCATGGCGTGACTCAGTGATGACTGAAAAATACCCGATCAGTCAGAAAGTTCATGTTGAAAAGCTCCTCTGGCTAAAAACCCGAAAGTGGACAGCAGGTAGAGCAGAATTCCTCAAAGTCTGCCTTTGTAAAGCTGGTGCCAGTTCAGCACACAGCTCCAAGAGGATAGCTGTTGGAAATCTAAATCAACTTAGAAGCCAGTCATCATCTATATATATATATATAAAAGTCAATGTGTATATGTATGTTCCAGCATCACGTCCGAACGGCTGGAGCGATTTTCATGAAACTTGGTACATATATTTCATTGGTCGACTAAAAAAACTGTAGGGTGAAGTCAGCCCTAGCCCACCCACTTCTGGGTAGGGTGGGGGGTGATCTTACGGTCTTGTATGCATGTTATCATTCAGTTGACACCTGGAACGACCACCACAGGGCGAACTGGAGGTGACTGCCAGCATTCTTTATGTTTGGGCACCACCGCACCCCTGTTGCTTTTGAAATTAAATAGAGTTCTACGCGTGCAAGTGTGTGTGTCTGTCCGGCCCGGAAGTGAGACGTAGAGTCGGGGTGAGGGCTCCTGCTCCGAGGATACGCAAGCGAGGCCAGCACACCAGCAAAAGGAAACCTCCTAAGAGAGACACAAACGATGCAAGCATGTCGGCAACATGAATCCTCGTAGCAGAGAGATGCCCAGAGTAGTTCTGGCAAGTTTAATACTTTCTAGGATCGCGTGCTTTTAACAGTATGAGTTAACACGGTTATTATATAGCAGGCGACTGCCAGCATTCTTTATGTTTAAGCAGCACCGCGCCCCTGTTGCTTTTCAAATTAAATAGAGTTGGCCGGTTCCGAGCGTCAACTGGATGAAAAATTATAAACAAGACCGCAAGACAAGGACATTAGTGAGTCTTTATTGTTTGTTAATTTATTTTTATTTTTAAAGTTGTGTTTTTTTTTATTGTTTTTTCTCAAACAATTAAAAAAAACAAACTTTATTTTCCTTTACTCAACATTTTTGTGAAAAACACTTTGGCAGATTTCACCAACCAACACTAGTCAGCACTGCCGTCTTGCAGCTCCAGGTGTGTGAGTTCAAATCTTTGTGTCAAGTTTGAATTTTCTTTCCGTTATGTGTTTATTTCTCATAATTCAGTTTCTTCCACATCTTGATGATGTTAGGTTAACTGGTAATTTTGAATACTCCTGCAATTAGTCGTTATGAATGTGTTCAAAAGTTTGCCTCACGATGAACTGCTATTCTGTCCATGGTGCCTTTCTGCCTTGCTTCTGATGGTACTGGCACAAGCTCTGGCTCTTTGTGACCATTAAACTGAATCAGGCATATTCAGAACATGGATAGAGAGATTGACTGTCTTTGTTTGTCCATAACAAAAAAAAATGAAAAAAGAGATTGTTATGGCTGTAATTAAAATAAGTATTCTTTGATCCAGCTATATTCATTCTTTTATTCCTTACATTTTATTTCCAGTTGTACTAATATTTAACACCCTGTAACAAACAGCTGCATTTTTATATCTGAGCTTCATATGGATTGAATATCGAAGAATAGGCAAGCAAAAATAGGCCTATAGATTAAGCATGTTGTAAATAATCTGGGTTCAACTAAATAATAAACCTTTGTGCTACTGGCGACATAATTGTGATCTCTTGAACACCGATGGGCATTGATGTGAAGTAGAAAAATGCAGTGATTACAAGGAAGAACAGGTGTGATCCATTCTCTTCTGGGATCCTGACAGGCATGAAGCACTCTCGGGGCCATGCAAGAGCCAAGCTCATTAGGAAGGCTTTGTTTCTTCTAACTCCCCCTCCCACAAGAGATCGATTAATCGCAGCAAGTAGGCTCAGAGGGTTAAACTGAGAAGATATATTCTCTTTTCAGATTTTTATTTTTCAAAGGCTTTAATAATAATTGTTGGATATGTCAATCGAGTTCAAATGTGTACAAATTCATCTATAGAATTCAGAAAAAGAAATGATCAGATTTTAAACCCAACACCTACAAGTCTGTATGATAGATAAGCGACTAGAGACTTAAACTAAAATATTACATTTGTACATTAAAAAAATAGTTTGTTCATTTCACTAAAACTCGGTTTCTGTGTGGTAGGCGGTGGTCTTCATTTATTAAAGTATTTTAGATATTTTTGTATTTTTACACTAAAATCACCTGCTTATGAACAAGTCAAGTCTAATTCTCTAAAACTGTGCCAAAGTGAAATTTAATTCACACAGATATCTGCAGTATGCGGGCAGCACAGTGGTAGTACTGCTGCCTTGTAGTACGTAGGCCAGAGTTCACGTCTTGGGTCCTCACTGCATGGAGTTTGCTCGATCTCCCCGTGGGTTTCCTTTGAGTGCTTTGGTTTCCTCCTACAGTCCAAAGACATGCAGGTTAGGTAGATTGCAGATGTAAAATTGGCCCTAGAGTGTCTGATGTGTGTCAGTGTGTTCCCCTGTGGTGGGCTGGCGCCCCATTGAGAGACTGTTCCTGCTTTGTGCCCTATACTTGCTGGGACAGGCTCTATCCCCCCGCTGCCCTGCTCAGGATTAAGTCTGCTTAAATATGGTTTATGATACCTACAGTATGTGCTTTCTAGGTAATGTAAAGAAAAACCTTAATGTCACATAAGGCAGGATTCACAAGCCTCAGTAGTAGGAATGAAAGTCTTCCTGCTGACATTCTGTACCTTGCAAAAAAATTAGAATTAGAAAATATCTGATAAAAAAATTTAAATGGCTAAAATTAAAATTCTTGTATGTGAAGCAGTGAAATTTAGTTTTTTTGTTCCTGCTCAGTTTTGAAATTGAATTAATTAAATAAAATAAAAAAGCTTTACATTTGTATAACATGGGCTGTATTAGTCACTAATTTGGATTAGCATTTAAGAAAGCATTTTTAAAAATGTTAGCTTAATGTAAATACTAAATGCTAGCTTAAACTATTAAGTTTTGCTTTTTATGGTACATTTGCCTCTACCATACTTAGGGCAGGGGTTCCCAAACTTTTTTAAGCCTAACCCTAACCCCAAAATGTACCACCTGACCAGGGCCCAGCTACTAATACAGCACAAAGCTGGACATCATCCTGGGTCATTTCTGCTAAGAGCAGCCCCACAACATGATTTTGGACAAGAGCAGACCTGTTATTCAAAGCAAATGCTTAACTATAGCAGACGATTGATGAACCTGTGACCAAAAATCACATGACAGCTCTTGGCCGGTGTACTCGACCCTTTTCTCCTACCGAAATACAAATGTTTTGAATTACCATGTTTTGTTTTGTTTTGTCTTAAACTTTTTAAGTGTTGAACTCTTACCAGAATGTTAACAAGAAATTATTGATAGGTTTTTTGTGCTTTTTTAATTGTACATATTCAAAATCCTTTTATGATCAATTATTTTTAACGTAAAACCAATAGTGTAATTTTGTATCGAGTAAAAAATGCCTTTTTAAAGCTTTACATTTGCAAAATGTATACAGTTACACAAAAGCAAGAGAAAAATAACTCACAGGTTACACATAACTTACATTCAACAAACGAGAAAATTATCTCACAGATGGCTGCAAGACTGAGCTTGCATTATGGCTGCCCAGTTCTTCTTCTCGGTTCAGCCTGTTCCTGTTTTTTTGTTTAAAAGAAAGATTCAGATTACCAAACACTAGCAACTCTGAAAAGCATTCTGCTGCTGATTAATATTGTGTTGGTAACACTAAAATGAAATGTTAGTTACATCTTTCTTCTCTCACTGTATATTCTGTACTAGTTTGCCAACTAGAAAGACACATTGCAGACTATTTGGGTTGGGAGTGATTAAGGCAATGCTCACAAAAATCCATCGGTCATGGTGGATCTTTCCCAGACAGTCTCGTTCTTTAGTGCATTTACCTGCTCACATATAATCGGTTAAGGCAAAAACTTTTCTTAATAATCTGCATTTACATGCACAAGTAATCTCCGGAGTTCTCCTTTGGCAAAACCCTCCGACAGCATTAAACTGTGCAAAAAAAGAGTTAAACATCATCATTGGCCACCATGAAATCGAAAATAAGCATGATCCCTGTGACAATCATCTTGTGTTTTATTAATACGCTTAGTCAAAAGGATGCTTTATTTATGTTTTTAAATTTTTTTTACTGGTTTGCATGCAGCGCGCAATTTTCTGATTGGCTGTGCCGGTGAGCCCTGTAAAGGACTCGCTACGTGTGCTACTTGCCTTACACCCAGGGCTGATGGAATAATAATAATGCAGGTATTACTTTAATAATGTAAGTATTCCGTTAGGTTATTCGTTACTTTTAAAAGTAGTTTGACTATTTAACGCATGTTACTTTTAACGTGTTACTCTGCTAATCTCAAGATTGTGCTGCTGAGTTTAGCACTGTACATTCAGCTCATCAACATAAATGTAGCGATTGCTGAAATACTGAGATAGATTATTTCAGCCAGAAGAAGGATTAACTCGATTGGCCAAGAATTTGCCTCTGGAAATTTACCCATGGCTGTTGAAAGTATATGCAAAGCAAATACATGTGCAGGTTGACAGAGTGAAATGGACATGCGCAGCCTGCAAAATCCTTAACAGTAGCCTGGTTAAGGGTTTACATGGCATCATAAATGGATTATCAACAGAGAAATCTACCTCTATTAATCAGGTTTCTTAGAGGCCAATAACCAGATTTCTTCTATCAGAATAACGGTTTACATGGCATTTTAGAAATCAGGTGTCTGTGAATAATCGAGTTATCAAAGAAAATATAAATGCGCAATCTGACATGGATTTGCTCAAAGAGATGAGGAGCAAGACAGAGCTATGAACTTGGACTCCACGAGCGTGAATTGGAATGGATGGTGGGCATGAAATAAGAGAAGGAGGTTGGTTGAGTGAGACGGGAGTGGAGACTCGCCACAAGAGCACTGTGAGATGTAGTGATGCAGCTGAAATTCAGCCTATTCTGGAGAGTCAGGTTTGGCCGCTGTGTAAGTAACTGTCCTTTTTAAGGCCCACTCCCCAGCCTCTCCAGATGAGAACAGCAGCACTAGAGTATAACTACACTGATACAAGGCTACGTTCAGGCAACAATGACAGAATATTTTCAGTTGTGTTTAGTTAAATACAATTTAAAGACAATATTCAAACCTGTATTCTTTTAACGATATCACAGCACCTAATTTTGAAAACCATTGGCTTAGGGAGTTTTCCCAGAAAGCTACTGTTCAAATGCAGAGAAGAGATAGGCAGTCATCAAAACCATAAGGTCCTGGTGCAACAGTTTGGAGAGACTCATGCAACATCTCAAGTACAAAAATTTCTTATAAAGAACTAAACTAGAGAGGCTGGGTCCCTTGACCACATTCAATATTATATCCTGGTTACCATATTATGATTTTCGTTAGTATCTTGTCAAAAATGTAGCCTCTGTATTAATTATGTGAACGTGAGTCACTTTATTTCAGTCTGTTGAGCTAAACTCACGCTTATCAACCACGAATCCAGACAATGTTCAATGAGCTGAAAAGTCAGGGTAATCATTATTCCTTCTCAGTTATATTTAGTTAAAAGAAGAGATGATGAAGATTAGTGGTGCATGACAGTGGTAGACAGAATCCCAGCCTTTTAACTGAAAAAAAACTCAGAAGGGTCATCGATAGTTTAGAGAAATTGGGGTTACTTGCCACATTGCTTTTCTTCAGTTTTAATACTCCCAGAGCTTGCATGGTGCCCACGTCAGTATAGAAAGTCCAAAACATCCAATTAAACTTTTCTACCCTAGAAGTACTTACTTTTCCTGTATAGTTTACCAGTAGAGATTTATCATGGTAAAGAAAAATAATATCTCTCTCTTTCAAACCTGCTTAGTCCAGGTCAGAGCCATGAGTGGTCGCTAGTGATGAATGAAATGTTTCATGTGAATTGAATTTTGCTTGGCAAAAAAAACCTCCAAAATAAAGTGTGGTTTGTTTTTATAAAAATGTGTGCCATTCATACAAGAAGAAAGGTGTTTAGACCAGTCCACATGTTTCTCTGCCTGTCATTTGGTATTTAAATAAGATCTCTAGTGTAAAGAATTACAGGAAGTGTGCATTTCTTCAGCTAGGAAAGATGGTTGCTTGGTAATGGCATAGAAAGGAAGGGTTTGGCTGTAGGAACTGTGGTGAACCGTGTTAGGGGTGTGTGGTGGTGTGTGAGTTTTTAAAAAATCAGCGCAGTTCAGGATCCATAGGTGTCAGTGCAGTTGGGCTATAAAGCAATGCAGTCTTGGAGTGTTTAATGAGGAAGCTGGCTAAGCACATTTGCATGGGGATACATGATCGGTTCAGCCAGTTTCCTCATTGACGGCCCGTGAGTTGTTAATCCAAAGACCTGCACTCACAGAGTATAAAGGAGACTGAGTAGGATAGAGAGGGGATGAAGAACAAATAAAACAAGAACGATGAAGGGAATAAAATCAAGAGACATGAATAGGAAAAGGGTGGAGATTGGATCAGGAGTGTGAGTCAGTGTGATGGACAGGTGGTTGGTGGGCCTGCGAGAGGAGAACAGAGGAATTTGTAGAGGCAGCAGCAAGAGAGAGTTGGGCCAAAGACTGGTAGAGGACAATGGAGACCAGCTCAGAACATCCCAGCAGTGACCGAATGAGGAGGCTGGAATGAGAGCCAGCATGAGGACCACACTTGCCAGCGCCACTGCCCTTCTGTGGGTGAGCGAGGAAGGTAGGAGTATGAGAGATGCAATCAGAATAGGAGAAGAAAAATCATTTTTATCTTGGGGATTTTAAACTTGATTTTAACTATTGCTTGGATTACTTATTTATTTAAGGACTAATTGTAACTCCCACAATTAGCCCTTGTTTTATGGATTATTCATTGGATATTTATTTGAAGAGCTGGCACTACACTTTTACTATGGACACTGATTTGTTTGAATGAAAAGCAGGACGCACTTGCACCAGTCTTGCAGTTGTGTGACTTCATTGCACTAGTCTGTCCTGGTAATGACTATTGATGTCCGGCATCACGCAATGCCAACTGCAGGATCACTGGGCATCACATCAACCTCCATGAACTGGAAACGAAACACAACAATATGCACAAAGGTGAGTTTTAGTGTGTGTTTGTGTGAAAAACAGGCAAAATGTCACATTATAAATGTACTGTCAACAAGACGCATAAATTGAATTGATTTGATCGGTGTGGTCTGAATTTTATTAAATAAAAAATAAATAAATAAAAAATATAGAGGTCACCATGGAATTGTGAATGAGACTTGTTTTCCACACCAAAAATCCTTTAAAATTTCCAAAAAAAACTCTTCAGTGAGTTTTATAATTTCACAATTGTGAACTCATCTGCAAAACTAGTTTTAGCATTAGATTTACTAAACTGTATGCAAACTGATAACCACTAGTGGCAGTATTTGGCACAATGGAGGAAATGGCATCAGGTGCCAAGCCCATTGCTTGACCTCCTTAAATACCATGAATGAAGATACAAGGAAAGATGCAAACCACTCAGTGACAGTGACAGAGTATGGGATTTGAGCCCAGGGTGTTGGATCTAAGAGCCAGCAGCACAACCCACTGTGCCCATTTAGAACTAAACACTGTAGCTATCCATACTGTGGATAGTAACGAAGATTTAAATATTATATAATAGAAGTCATATTTTTAATTAGAATTCTAACTCAGTAGCACAGCAAGATGGTGCAGGGAATAGTGCCGCGGCTCTGAAGCACTTAAATCCTGAATTAGTGGCTTTCTATGTGCAGTTTATGTCTTCTCCTTAGCTACGGTGGGTTTATCCCAACATTATTCAGATTTTTTTTTTATTGGCAACTCTGCATGACCTGCTGGGAGTCTCTGCTGCCATGGACAAGGACCTCATTTAGAGATGGCTCCTGCCTTTATACCGGGCACATTAGCATTAATGGATTTCACAAATAACTGTATGTATAGAGAGAGTAGCAGACATGTACTACAAACAATAAAATGACAAAACATTTCCAATGGCACTGCCCAGTACATCAATATCAACCTGATGATTGCATATGTCTCCATATTATTGTATATTAATTAATAATTAATCCAAGGCAGTATCACACAATGAACAGACATTCTAAGACACACACCCTTTTCATTCCAAAAAACGATAGATAGATAGATAGATAGATAGATAGATAGATAGATAGATAGATAGATAGATAGATAGATA
>JANRMT010062800.1:11558039-11595058 GCA_026402145.1 Polypterus bichir lapradei | reverse complement strand
ATAGATAGATAGATAGATAGATAGATAGATAGATAGATAGATAGATACTTTATTAATCCCAAGGGGAAATTCACATACTCTAGCAGCAGCATACTGATAAAAATAAACAATATTAAATTAAAGAGTAATAAAAATGCAGGTAGAAAAATTATTATTATTAAAATTATAATATAGAGTAACAGACAAATGGTAAAAACTGTGTTTCTGATCCTTGAAGCTCTGTATATTCTGATTTCAAGTGCTCTTTCTGTAAATAATTCTGAAGACAATAAATTGACTTACAAACATTAAATTAGAAGCATAGATATTTGTAATATACGTTTCAAATACATATATTTCGCCTGATGGACTCTCCTTCCTCATTTCATACTAAATTAGAATTTCAAAGTCTATTTTAAAGATGCATTTAAATATGGCTATGAGTCATATTACGCCATACCAGAGTGACATTTATAATATGAAAGCGACACATTTCATTATAGTTTTAATTTATTTGTGAAGTGACCGTGTCCTACGAGAAGACCTCCCCAAAATAAACCATAACTGTTCCCCTGTGTAATCAGTTAATAACGGGTTAAGAGCCACAGAAGACATCCATCTAAAAGGCACATAGGTTTCCAAAATATCGTATAATTTGGCAAACAACCATTCCTCGTACATCAGAGCCTGCTGATCCTCTATCTTTCTTAATTGCAGCATATTCTATACATCTGTCCAGTTAAATAACTCTAATTGAAATAACACTGGTGTGAATCCTCATAATGTTTCCCCCAAGACATTCTGAAAGTGGTATGCGAGGAAAAAAAACAGACCGAGTTCACAGCTGGAGCTGCGTCAAGGATCATTTCCATTTTTACATGATTAATTTGAATTTAATATCTTAAATCAAAACCTGATTAATTTAGAAAAAAAAAATTTGATGGTGCCCTGCTTCGAGTATGCATGCTGTTAATTAGATTCAGCTTAATGTGATTTTTTTAAAGTTAATTAAAAAGAGAAGGGTAGCCTATGTGAAACAATATTGGTACAAGCCTAAACAGAAAGGAATATTATTTTAATAGAGAGGAGGGGTGGCAAGTCTTTCAATATAAATGTAAAAAAAAAAAAAATGCCGTACAGTGGCAAACCCCAAAGGCAAGTAAGACTTTCATGTGAGTTTCATTTGTCATAAAAAACACATTTAGACAAACAAACAAACAAAAAAAAAAGACCTAGATCAAGTTCCCTTGCATTTTCAAGCTCTTTTTATTGCAGTTTTGTGCCCCTTAAAAATTAAACCACTAAATTAAACAGCCCACGTCTTTACATATGTGCAATGTTTTTTATAACAGATTTCAAAGCATATTTCTTTCTAATAATTTGCCCTTCAATTAACAAAATATGTTTGGTATTCTTACATATAATTAGTCTGAGGTAAATTTTGGATTATATATTAGTAAATCTCTAAATAAAGACACTTTCCATATATTTCACATGTATACATTATAATATTACTGCATGCAGACTTTGTTACTTAACAATATTACATAACAAATTATAGTTGACAAAAATGTATGCTGTGTGTAATGCTTTGTGTAGTTGTTAGAGTGAAAAACAATAATTTAAAATTAAAAAAATGTTTTGCTGTGACAGTTCTTAACAGGTTTAAAGAATTTAAAGAGACAGCCAACAAAAGGAACTTCTAGTTTCTACTATTTGCACTTTTGGTGGTGGCTGGAAATGAGGAACATAAAAAGAAGCCTAAGAAATTTGACAAACGAGAGGAGTCCATTCAGTCCATCAAGCCCGTTTGTTTAGCTAATAGCCAAGCTGTCCCGATATCTCATCCAGAGACTTTTTAAAGATTACCAAGGTTTCTTCTTCAACTCCATGTCTCAGGAGGTGGCCATGGAAATTGAAACCCACTAAGGAGTGTGTAACAACTCACCTGCAGAATCAACCAGCCCTGAAAATGGATGGCGCTGGAGTGTCGGGCCCATACCCGGCTGTCACCGGCACTGGTGGCCGCGAGGGCTAAGCCGCGACGAGTAGGAGGGCCGCCACTTTATGCGCCAAAGCCTAGGGCGAGGGCCCAGGTGGAGCCGCCGCGGGTGCAGATCTTGGTGGTAGTAGCAAATATTCAAACAAGTGCTTTAAAGGCCGAAGTGGAGCAGGGTTCCATGTGAACAGCAGTTGAACATGGGTCAGTCGGTCCTAAGGAATGGGCGAGTGCCTTTCTGAAAAAGTCCCATAACTCTTTGTGTAAAGAGGTGCTTCCTGGCTTCAGTCTTAAATGCGCCTCCCTTTAATTTCCACTGATGTCCTCAAGTATTTGATTCACAATTAAGCTGAAAGTACATTGCTGAATCCACTTTATCAATGCCTTTAAGGATACTAAATACCTGGATTAGGTCTCCACACTTGTCTTCTTGTCTGAGACTAAACAGGTTTAATTCTCTCAGTCTGCCACAATAGGACATTTTCTTAAGTACCAGGATGTACTTAGTTGCTCTCCTCTGCACAGCTTCAAGTGCTGCTATGTCTTTCTTGTACAGTGTTGACCAGAACTGCACATAATACTCCAGGAGTAGTCTCCCTAGTGCATTGAATAATTTAAGCATAATGTCCTTTAACTTACATTCAACAGTTTTTATATACCCCAACATTTTATTTGCCTTTCTAATGAAATTGTTGTGTCAAGCTATACCCCTAAATCCTTTTCATAGGTTGCTTCCTGTTTTCCATCTTGTATTTATAATTATAATTCTATAATTATAATTGTATTTATAATTGATGTTCCATTTGCCCACGTGTAGCACTTTTCTGCAATAAACTGCATTTGCCAATTGTTTGCCCAGTTCTAAAGCTTGTCCAGGTCTTTTTGAATTCTTTTCCAATTTTAGTGACATCTGTGAATGTCACAAGTTAAGTAACTACACCAGAATAATGTCAGAAGACATATTAAAGATGGAGGTACTGGTCAGAAAAGTGTCTTTTGGTTCAAATGATATTGAAGCAGAAGAAACAGATATTCTTAACTGTTGAGGAGAACTGCAGTACAGCTACCTTAGATAACTGGATGGATAAAATGGAGGACTGTGGCTATTTTGGATTAAAAGTTATGTATATACAATTTTGCCAATTAAACAGTACAGTATCACTTTAAGGCTCCTTTTCATACCTTAGTAAATTTAATGTTATGTAAAAACAATATAAAATTAACATTCACACATATTTTTGTTGGGCATTATTTATTATACAGCTAATATGTGTAATATATAGTATTAAGAATAAAAATGTGTTTGTTTGCAGTTACATTTTAATATAAATGATTTGTCTCACATCAAAGGTAGAAATAAAATGATAAAAGATAACAAATACAAGGTTAATACTAGAATTACCAGAGCCTACGAGAAAACTCGTAAATCCGGCCCACCTTAAATCCCATTGCACCTCTCCATCACCGTCTTTTGTCCTGTAAATTTGCCAATAAAGACAATTTGCAAGCAGCCTGCTACTACATCCCCCCCACCACCGCAGAACGTACAAGAAGTTCGCCCAGCTCATGCCTTCATTATCTGGGAGTGAAGTGCTGGAGTTTTAGAGTGGAAATAATAGATCATTATTTGAAACACATGCATTTCATGTGTGTTCCATTTCTACAATAATCTGTGTAAATACATTGTCAAAACAGAAATGTTTTTCATATTTTAGTAATAAATGACAAAATGGCACATTTACAGGACAAAAGACGCTGACGGAGAGGTGCGAACAGATTTAAGGTGGGCCGGATCTACGAGTTTTTTGTTAAAAGTGTTAAAAGTATAGTGTTGTATTTATGATCTCAATTCAGCATTCATGGCAAAGCTTTTATAAACTATAAGAAAAGTAGTATATTACAGTTATACTGTATGTTCACATTGAAAAAAATGCAGAATTTCGGTTAATTGGGTGAAGATAATCAGGATTTTACTGTATATGGGATTGAATTTAATGCAACATCATATAGTGCTAAAGCAGTCATTCTTATACATTAGCTAAAATAATATATGTTATTATCAACGGAACAATAAAAAAACACGTAGTGCAGCAAAAAGTGTATATCAGTTCATTACTAGAGTGTACAATTCAGTATTGTGGGGCACAAGAGTCTATCACAGAAAAAATAACTGCAAGGCACAGATTTGCACAAAATAGTATGAGTGTCCTTTTCATTGAATAATACTGGTCTGAACTGGTTTGCTCCTGTCAAAAATTATAGGTGCTCTTTAAAGATTTGAGGGTGCTAATCTGGAAACAGAATTTCTCTATCTGATCCAGATTTTGAAAGATGAAGTTTTAAAATGAATAAATCTCTTCTTTAAATAATAAAAAAAAAAAAATCATAAAATTCTTAAAACATATATTCTTAAAATTAATTATTTAGACTTGCAAAAATATATAAACTACCTGTATAATTATTTTCAATATAATGATTGTTAATAAAAAGGGGTCATTTGTTAGTTTTTTCCTCTTATTACCCACGGGGAAATCACCTAGAAATGTACGCTAACATAGACTCTCTCCACTAAAATGTCTCTCCATTTGACTGATATCCTGGTGGACCCCCTCCCCATGTTCATCTGAGCTCATTCTCCTGTTCTCAGGGGAAAAAATTCAAATGAGAAATGTAGGAGATGGAAAACATTGTTTCACACAAGTGCTATGTAGAAAGAGAAAATCCCCTCAACAAGTTCCTCAAAGTTTTCTGCCTTTCTGTTCCCAAAAAAAGTATGGCCCACACTTTCAGCCTCACACAGCTTGCATTTGAAGTTTGCATCCTTGAAAAGCACCTGGATGTGAGCTTCAGTGAAGATACTTTCTTTTATTTTTGCCTTCCTAAGGTAACTTTTGTTGTCTTAATAAAGGAAATGAATTTATTATTTTATCATTTACTTGCCTGTTACCATGTCATGACAATGGATGGATTAATGCCAACCTTGCATATTTCTGCATAGATCATTTAAACAACACCTTTCTCTCTTCTGGACAATCAAAAAGACAGTCTTTATAACCATATAAATATTCATTCCTGTCTAATTTGAAGAATTTAGAAAAGAAAAAAATACAGAATGAAAGCAAAACCTGTGTAGCCTATATTTGATTTTGGATTGTTTCTGTCTCGAGTAACTTTAAGAATGAATAAGAATTCACTTTTACAACTTAAAATATAGTTCAAAAAATATTCCCAACATGAAAAATACTTATGTCATATAACAAACGTAACTTATGTAAAAAAAATTAATAATTTTTAAAAATTATTTTTTTACTGAATATGATATCTCATGGAAACAGTTTGCAGTAGAGAAATTCTAATTTCAGAAATGTATTCAGCAAGCCTAAATCAATAAAACACACCATTTGGTTTTGGTGCAGTCCAGTGTAATCAAAGTGCATTTCTATTCAAGCAACTAAGAAACCCCAATCAACTTTGCAGTAGATTTGGACTAACATTCAATATGTTTTTGGCTTAAGGTGATGTGAAAAAAAACACTTGCTGATTGTCCGTTGTCTCTGTAGTTGACTATAGTGACCGCTGGGCCTTCAGCTTACTGTTTAGGGTACCAGATGAATAGTGACAGTTTCCTAGTTCTCTAAATGGGTATTGTGGTGCCCAAAGAAACGACCATTAACTAATATGGCAGCTCTAAATTGGTCAGTTGTGCAGGTTGTTACGCATGTACGTCAGAGGAATACCTTCCCAGCTCATCACAGGTACGCGATATCCTGCAGGGACAACAGTGGGTGCTGTCACTAACAGTCTCATCTTTTCTTTCCTCTGCAGCAGCAAGAAGACGCCCCATAAGGGGCAATTAACTAACCCCGCCCCTTCCAGCCAAAGGGCTATAAAAGTCTGACATACCCCTAATGTCGGCGTTTCATTTAGAACAGCATAGAGCTCCCTGAGACTGACCTGCTCTTGAGAGCCAACAGTTCTAGGAAGCCAAGAATGCTGCATTATTGTTAGTTCTGTTTTGTGACAACAAGCACCTAATTTGATTTAGATTTGTTTAGAACTCAAAAGGGGTGACCCAGCTGGAAACTCCACTTTTAGGACTCACTCTGCATTTGTTCACCCGTCCGCAGAGTATAAGGGCATGTGCATTGAGTGTGCCCTGCAGTTCACTAGCATCCTGCCCAAGATCGGCTCCTGCTTTATGCTATGTGGAAAATGTTAAATCAACACACCCTGCACTTTTAATGAAAATAGGATTTAATAGTCGTTTGTTTCAATCGAATATATACACCCAGTGCTCACATACAGTATTAAAAATGTGTTTCACTTTAATGGAAGTTACTTGGATCATAGTAACATTGGTGGTTTGTCTTTAAACATATTTTTATCTGCTTTATATAATATGTAGAGAAGGCTTGTGTTTAAGCCTTATCTACTCGTGCTGGTGTATTTTTGTTCAACGTCCTTTTATTTGAACCTACCAGCAGCATCCACCATCTATCCTCAGCTTGATTCACTACAAGTACAGTGTCACAATGGTTTCCTTCCAGCGTACTTCCAGCCGCTTTTATGAGTGGATGCATAGTCGCAAGTTCCATATGTTGCATTTGGTACACCGCACAGGTATGTATGACAACGATGAGATGTTCTTCTTGCAATGACTTTGTCTGCAAAGAACATTCAACAACTGAAGTGAAATGTGATCCATGTGCAAATCCTGTAGTGGATGAAAGTGTGACCGGTGACGAATAAGCACTGGAGAAGTGGACCAGGTTTATTTTCACATAGTCCTAGACTGTGTCATTTCAGTAATATGGTACTAAATTACATTAAAAACAAGTACAATTCAAAATTATTGCAATATTTTATATTACAACCTCAAAGTGTGCATATAAATAGCCTTCTTAACACTTGTGCGTAAAGAACTTATGAGACGAGAAATGGTGTGAGTAGTTAAAGGTTAAGGGGCTTGACTGGAAACCACAGGCCTTCACCTTTGCAGCTTCACTCTCCACCACTGTCTTACACTGAGACCTGTCTGTTCTCACATTGTTCACTGATTTGTTCATTCTTTCATTGTATGTCTTTGACTTCTGTATCTTAAAATTATCATCTGACTTAGGCATTTATCCAATATTCTAGGAAAATTTTGTACTTCACTTCAGTTTTGAAGTCTGTTGTTTGGCTTGCGTTTAAATTTAAAGACAATTTCAAAATCCTCCTTGTTACGTATAATACTGTAAATGCCTTCAGTGTCCTTCACCAGACAGAAAATGTTAATGTTGAAAACATACATCACCATTACAAGACCCAAGCTTTCTTTTACTGGAATTTGTAAGGAAGTAGAGTAGCTGTTGCTCAACCATAACATCTCTTAAAGGGAGTTAAAGGTCCATTTTTTCAGTTCATGCTTACAGATTTTCAGTAATATCATTGCCACGATATGGAAGCTTGATGAAAGGGCAACTAGGACAGGGTGAGAGGTGAAGATGCGCTGATTCTAGTTAGCACTGATCTGTAACATTTACAGTCTGAGTTATACTGACCAATGTCTTTTCCTTCTCTTGCGTCATGACCGTACTGAGCTGTATATTTTTCAGTACTTTTAATTCAATTAAGTAATTTGCATTATGATGGCCTTTTATTATAGAGTTTACTGCTAAGGACTAATTAATTAGCTAATTATAGTGGTCTCTTCAATATGCATTTTAAAACTGCATTCCATAATTCAGTGGAGTACTGCACCCTCCACCCATCCTTCTGGTGATACCAGCATAAATGAGAGTTTCCCCCCACCCACAATTACAGCAGCCCAGGTGATCAGAGAGCTGAGGAGACTTCGTGCCAGCAAAGCAGCGGGTCCAGATGGAGTATCGCCCCAACTGCTGAAGGCCTGTGCATTGGAGCTGGGGAGTCCTCTACAGCGCATCTTCAACCTGAGCCTGGAACAGGGGAGAGTCCCGAGGCTTTGGAAAACATCCTGCATCACCCCAGTCCCAAAGGTATCACATCCTAGTGAGCTGAACGACTTCCAGCCTGTTGCTCTGACGTCACATGTGATGAAGACCATGGAGCGGCTGCTGCTTCACCACCTGAGGCCACAGGTCTGCCACGCCCTTGACCCTCTGCAGTTTCGGATACCAGGAGAAGGTGGGAGCGGAGGATGCCATCATCTATATGCTGTACCGATCCCTCTCCCACTTGGACAGAGGCATTGGTGCTGTAAGAATTATGTTTCTGGACTTCTCTAGTGCCTTCAACACCATCCAACCTTTGCTCCTTAGGGACAAGCTGACAGAGATGGGAGCAGATTCACACCTGGTGGCATGGATCGTGGACTATCTTACAGACAGACCTCAATATGTGCGTCTCGGGAACATCAGGTCTGACATTGTGGTCAGCAACACAGGAGCGTGCAGGGGACTGTACTTTCTCCGGTCCTGTTCAGCCAACATACATCGGACTTCCAATACAATTTGGAGTCCTGCCATGTGCAAAAGTTCACTGACGACACTGCTATGGTGGGCTGCATCAGGAGTGGGCAGGAGGAGGAGTATAGGAACCTTATCAAGGACTTTGTTAAATGGTGCGACTCAAACCACCTACAGCTGAACACCAGCAAAACCAAGGAGCTGGTGGTGAATTTTAGGAGGCCCAGGCCACCCATGGACCCTGTGATCATCAGAGGTGACTGTGCAGAGGGTGCAGACCTATAAATACCTGGGAGTGCAGCTGGATGATAAATTGGACTGGACTGCCAATACTGATGCTCTGTGCAAGAGAGGACAGAGCCGACTATACTTCCTTAGAAGGCTGCCGTCCTTCAACATCTGCAATAAGATGCTGTAGATGTTCTATCAGACGGTTGTGGCGAGCGCCCTCTTCTACGCGGTGGTGTGCTGGGGAGGCAGCATAAAGAAGAGGGACGCCTCACGCCTGGACAAACTGGCAGGCTCTATTGTAGGCAAGGAACTGGACAGTTTGAGCTAAGCAAACTCCTGTCAATCATGAAGAATCCACTGCATCCACTGAACAGGATCATCTCCAGACAGAGGAGCAGCTTCAGCGACAGACTGCTGTCACCGTTGTGCTCCACTGACAGACTGAGGAGACCGCACACTATACGACTCTTCAATTCCACCCAACGGGGTAAACGTTAACATTATACAAAGTTATTGTCTGTTATACCTTCATTGTTATCACTCTTTAATTTAATATTGTTTTTTATCAGTATGCTGCTGCTAGAGTATGTTAATTTCCCCTTGGGATTAATAAAATATCTATTTATCTATCTATCTATCTAGAAAAACATTAGTTGTAAGAGCCAGTCTTAGAAAGTTAACGTTTAATGGTAAATTCATATAATGCTTGCTTAATTTCTATAGAACATCAGCTTCTAATAGCTGCCTAGAATATGGTATAGCCTTTTACTCCCCTGTAAGTTAACATGAGATAAAAAAACTTTCTTGGCTATATCTGTAGAACAGAGTGTTAATTAACCCAGTGAGGAAATAGTCCTACTGCTAGCATGGACTGTTAGATGTGATTGCAAAGAGAATAGAAAATGGCATACAGTTTTCTGGCCGCGTTTAACGTGTCTAATGTGTTTAACTTGCTTAACACCCCTCAAGCACGACTGTATGACTAAACTTAAAGAGTGAAACAAGATATATAAGCCTTAAACAGAACTTTTCTTTTCTTTAATATCAATTTTTTCTCTGTTTTTGTGTGAATTGTTTTGTCTTGAAATTTTAGTAAAACTTTTAAAAACGAAGATTTTTGGTGTGTGGAATTATTTGAACACGTGTCACACTGGTGCTTGAATCATCCTATGAAGCAAAGTGAGAGCTGTAAAACATTGGTAAATTTTGAAAAACGCAGCTACATTAGTGCTATTTGTTCAATAGCAATTTAACTAAAATTACTACTTCTAAAACCAAATAGAAATAACCCCAAGGTATTTGTGAGCTGAAAACCCTAATGCTTAATTATTTATGTTTTCTCCAGTAGTCAATGCCCCATCATTGCTTTACTTTTTCTTTTAAATACTCTTATGCCTTATACTGTAGCTGTAACAATATAAAGCCTTGATCCTTGAAAAATCACCAAAAACAGTGTAAGCATGCAGAAGAGGCAAGAGATACCTGTCAATCTTTAAAATCAGACATGTCGAAATGGACTGCAATGAATATGTGCTGTAAAGGCCTGCACCATAGATATTACATTTGACAAACAATGATATAACGCAACAAAGCTGCCAGTCTGAATCAACCCGATACGTCTCTGGACGGCCCTGAACAACTCACTTAATTTAAACACGCGAAGGTGTTCATCATGTAAGACACTATACAACATGAAGGCTAATTGAATGATTATCAGTGTACAGTTCAATGGAGTAATAAACAAAGTAAAGAGTTCATGGCTTGTTTAAGAAGTGTATTTGTAAAATGTCCTCGGAGCATTGATGTGACCATAAATTGACAAAGAAACAAGATGTAATATTTTATCTTTGTCTCAGACAAAAAAAAAAAGACAAAGCTGACATTGTTTTTTCTGGTAGGAGGCACAACATCTATAAGTAAAAAACTGTCCCGTCCGGAGATTGGACTTCTCCGCGTGTACAGTACAGGCCAAAAGTTTGGACACACCTCCTCATTCAATGTGTTTTCTTTATTTTCATGACTGAAGGCATCAGAACTATGAATGAACACATGTGGAGTTATGTACTTAACAAAAAAAGGTGAAATAACTGAAAACATGTTTTATATTCTAGTTTCTTCAAAATAGCCACCCTTTGCTCTGATTACTGCTTTGCACACTCTTGGCATTCTCTCGATGAGCTTCAACAGGTAGTCACCTGAAATGGTTTTCACTTCACAGGTGTGCCTTATCAGGGTTATTTAGTGGAATTTCTTGCTTTATCAATGGGGTTGGGACCAGCAGTTGTGTTGTGCAGAAGTCAGGTTAGTTGGACGATCATTTATTTTTCAACAGGACAATGACCCCAAACACACCTCCAGGCTGTGTAAGGGCTATTTGACCAAGAAGGAGAGTGATGGAGTGCTGTAAATGGTCATGAAAATAAAGAAAACACATTGAATGAGGAGGTGGGTCCAAACTTTTGGCCTGTACTGTACCTGTAAGATGAGTAACAAAAATCTTCATTTTCATCGATCGGGTGGAGGAGTCCTATTGATTTAACATTTGTTTGAAGCAAAACACTCAATTGGGTATCCTTTCTCCTTTCTGTTTCCAGTTCCTAGCATAATCTACAGCAGTGGTCTCAAACTCCGGTCCTGGAGGGCCGCAGTGGCTTCAGGTTTTCATTCTAACCCTTTTCTTAATTAGTGGCCAGTTTTTGCTGCTAACTAACTTCTTTAGAATTAATTATAATTGACTTGCTCTTACAGACTCAGACCTAATTGTTTCATTTCCTTAATTAGCAACTAAACAATAACGAGATACAAGATGAGCCAACACATGACCAGCAAACTGCGTCCATCACACAATATCTGAACATCTCTCAATTATAATAAAAAAAATATTGGGAAGAGAGACGAGACGTTATTTTCTCAGAGAGACACTTTCACGTCCCGCGAGACGAGACTTTGTGCCAAAAGATTTAACCACGCCCGGGGCCGGAAATAAAAGAGTGTAGATGACAAAGTAGAACGTCGTAAAGAATTCAAAAACATTGGTGCAATACACATACAGAGCAGGTTAGAGAGAATGGAAGTACAAAAATTCAAAAGTCTCAAAAAAAATGATAGTAAAGATTGCATTAGCGCAAACAAACAGAAATTATTACTCAGTGAAATAATGGAACAGCAAAAAGAGATCGAATATATTGTTCGGAGACTTAAAGTGTTGCCATCAGGGAAAAGTAGTGTTTCCTCCCAATGAAGAGGGGTATCCGTGAGAATTAAAAGATTTGTTGTTTGGTGAAAGTGAAATCAGCGAGAGAAAATTTCAAGCCCCACGAGATAAGCAAAGAGATTTGGAAAAGTCCAGCCCACATCTAAAACATTTACAACCACGCACATGGTTCAATCATTTCTCATTTGTGTGAATGCTATTGTCAGACACAGTTCATGTAGAGAGAAACAAATGATATTCACTCACGGGCAGTTATACGTTGCCTTGTCACGATGTAATTCTAAACGGGATCAAAATTCAATGCGATATTGACGAAAAGGTAAAAGCAAAGAGATTGAATATATGGACATAGGTGATATGACAGAAGTATGTAGATATTGTTTGGCTTTAAACTTTTTTGTCAGAGACTTGTAGATCGTCTAATTCGTGTTGCCATCAGGGGAAAGTATTGTGCCTTTCCCAATGAAGAGGTGTATCCGCGAGAATTAAAACATTTGTTGTATGGTGAAAGTGAAATATCCACATACGTGAGCAACAGAGACGCGAAGTTACTGGTGCGTAGCACAGGCAACGAGGTTGGTGAGTGAAGCAAGAAGGGGGTGAAACCCCCCCAAGTAAAGAAAGATGAAGGTCTCAGGAATGTTGATCTGCTCAGGTCCACAAATTAATAATTTCGGAAATGTCTGCTATTACACAATGAGAGCAGCAACAAACCATAGAATTAAAGAGCGGGTTTAATTAACAACAAGACTTGGCTCCTAATTAAGCAACTGGTAGGAGTAAAATTGGTTGGAGTTTGAGGCCCTGACTTAGTTGGTCTTCTGTTGGC
Source organism: Polypterus bichir lapradei (assembly GCA_026402145.1). NCBI lineage: Eukaryota > Metazoa > Chordata > Cladistia > Polypteriformes > Polypteridae > Polypterus > Polypterus bichir. The sequence goes on along the minus strand of JANRMT010062800.1, from coordinate 11,582,378 downwards.
TCACTCACTTCACATTTCATTTCTGTTTGGGTGCCATTTAAGGAAAGAAATGAAGCAATTCAGAGCAACAAATCCTGAAAAACAAGTAAATTAAAATGAAAGTGAAAGGAGTTAATTAGCAGCAAAAACTGATCACCAATTAAGGAAAGGGCTGGATTGACAACCTGCAGCCACTGCGGCCCTCCAGGGCCCGAGTATGAGCCCACTGATCTACAGTATGTGTGAAGTTTGTATATCTTTCTCATTCTATTCCAGTTCCATGTTGTGGGGGCTGAGTGCCATTCAGGAACCCGTCCACTGCAGTATGTCCATACTCATGTCAAAATTAGAGTCCATAGTTCAAGTAATCTCCATGTCTCCATGATGGAGGAAGAAACCTGAGGTAATCAGAAACAAATCCCCATGTAAATGGGAAGAAAGTGCAAAATCCACACAGAAAATAACTGGTCATGGATTAGAACCCAGGATTGTGAAGATGTGAAGCACCAGGGCTCTACCCCCCCTAGCTGAAAATGGGACTTGTTCATTAATAGTTATTATTAATTAACTTCTTTTAAAAACATCTAGAAAATAACATCTAGCTTTCTGGAAATGTATTTATTTATTTAGATTGGTACCTCCATTTTTCAGAAGATCCTAATCATTTGCCAAAATTCTACAGTTCAGCACCGGAAATGGTCCTCATAAATCTGTTAGGAAGGCGGAATATCTCCAGCTTCTGTTTCACACTCCGCCTGCAGTCTTCTAACATGAACTCGAGAAAACCAGGAATCAAAGCCACCGGCAGCTGCTAGCAATCTCTATTACTAACATCTTAGTCTCGGAAATAAACAGCGCGGAGCCACAGACATTGATTTTTGCCTTCAGACTCACAGACTGTGATTATGGACTTATAAACATTAGAGTGTATTTATATTCATTCCAAGTCATGAATCTCAAAACTGGTGATCCTCCAAACTTGTGGCGCTCTGCTGTATTTGGCTTCCCTTCGATTTTGGCTCAGAAGAGGATGCATCAATTCACAGTTGCTTTTCGGGAGAGTGAGTTTAAAAACCAGAGAATTAAATCTTCAAATTCCTATCAGTGTTAGGTCAGGACTTTACCAAAGAGGCTGCATACATTGATAGTATTTTTTTTGCTTACTTCCTTGTAAATAAAGTAGAATTTATATACTTAATGTCCAATCCTCTACCAATTTACCATAAATATATACAGATAGCTTTAAATAACCTTGCCCTTCCAAATAGAACTTATTCTATTAAAAGTACTTTAGACATGACACACATAAATGCAATGGCTACTGAATTTATGATGTCACTGTCTGAATGTGTCCTGCTACCAGCCAGGGCACTTTAATTGTTTTCCATTAGTACAAGTACAATTTTTCAATGCAAAATCATTTTTTAAACTGTCCTTTTGTTGAGGATAGCACCAGTTTGTCAAAATGCTAAAAGCTGAAACATAGGGGGAAGACGTCGCCATGTAATGTGAAAATGGTGTTAGTAGAATGAGCTAATAACTTAGCATGTGAAGAACGAGAAAAATTATAAATGCCTATTAATTGCTCCCCAAAGAGAAAGCTTCCATTAAACACATTTGCGTGCTTTTATTTTCAGTATGTGACAGCTAAGGAGAGATTTTTTTCCCTCCTCATATACTGCAAAAACACAAAGCAGGCCTGCTTGCAGTGGTTAAAGAGGTCACACATTCTCATCCTGTCCTTGAAAATCCTTTGCGTTTTCTAGAAAAACAGAACATAAAAAAGTGCTATTCCCTTGCTTTATTTCATTTTTTTTTTTATTTTATAAATGTAAACGGTTTACTGTATTCCAGCAGATGTAAATTAATGGTTCAATGCTGTGTGGGGTTCATAAAGGGAAAGATTTCAGTTTCCTAACAGCAATCTTCTTTTCAATTTGCAAAATACACTCTGCTTAATCCCATGGGACTGCCTGTGGTTACAGATATAAATTTAAGAAGATAATTAGGCACACGCAAGGGGGCTCTCGGCAGGACAGGAAGAGGGAAGCTAGGCAGGGTCCAGAGGAGACCATGTACAATCTCCGACTGCCCATCTCACTATCAGTATTACATTGCCACATTACATTATCCCAGCAATTCACAGGCGTGATTCAAATGTTCTCCCTTCAATGGCCTTTTCTTTCTTTCTTTCTTTCTTTCTTTCTTAAGATAATAATTTTTATGAATTTAGAACCCACAATTAACAAAATATCCTTGTAATACAGGAGAAAACTCAAAAAAAAATTACAGGGAGAGCTTGCAAAATACGCACAAACAACTGGGCATAGGATCTGAACCTAAAACAGCGGATCTGTCAGGCAGCAGTACAAAACACTGCGGCACGCTCAAAGATATATTATTACACTTCTTCCCACAAACACGTCCTCCCCACAAAATCAACCATAAAATCACAAGGCCAATCAATTTTAAATTTTTGCTTATTTATAGAGTGCACATCATTGCAAGATAGACAAACAGAGAAAAAAAAGTCAGTATTGAAATAAAAAAATAAAAACATAAAGAGATCACAGAATGTAAAATAAAGGGATAGAAATTCGCAGGGTGCCAACCCACCGCAGGACACACACCAAACACACACTAGGGCCAATTTAGAATCGCCAATCCACGTAACCTGCATGTCTTTAGACTGTGGGAGGAAATCCACGCAGACACGGGGAGAACATGCAAACTCCATGCAGGGAGGACCAGGGAAGTGAACCTGTGTCTCCTAACTGCGAGGCAGCAGCACTACCACTGCGCCACCGTGCCGCCCAACTATGTATCTATTATCTATAATTTAAATACATAGTGCAAAGTTGACTGATTATTTACAAAACTACTATTTTCCATTTAGTTAAAAAGCAGAAGTCTAGCAGGATGGTAAATCTAGGGCCGTAGGTGTCTGCTAAGAAAAGGCATTTCAATATATTAATGTTTAGGACAATCCCCCCACCCTTCATGCAAAAACTAAATACCCCAATAACCCCAAAACACCTTGACTGATTTGGGGGTCTTGGCTGAGATAAACTGCCGGCCATAGTCCACAACATCAAATTAAAGATTATTTTCACCCAAAAAGTGTCTACTGTGGGACAGTTTAGAAATTAGCACCTGAACCAGTGTTTTATGTGTAGTGCTATTCTCCCTTGTGAACTGGACTTGAAGCAAGAACAAGTAAACATTTAAGATCCAGTATCTATTCTGTTACAAACACACACAAGATGCAATGAGCAAGATGAGTAGTGCATTTTCGTCTAATACAAATACATTGGAAAAATTCAAGTTGAATTTGAAAAGGTGACACAAATCCTGATACTTTGTCGGACCCCATCATGCTCGGGTAGCAGACAGAAGTAGTCATGCAGACAATAACATGGTCAGTTTTTCAGTTTGCTTACTTAGAATAGATGAGCGAAAATAGTTCAATTAAGTGGGTACTTTGCGTTAATTAAATGTTCCCCTTCATATGTTAATTTTGTACAGTCCTTCTATGTAAAAATGTTTTAACACCACCTCCTCAGGTGTAGTAACTGATATCACTATTACTTTTATCTTTCCTCTTTTCACAGCCGTAAGGTGGACATCCCGGAAGATTTCAATTAGGTCCTAATGGGAGATCCGTACTAAAATCTGCATCTAACTGACTGATATCCAGCTATTTGGCACCTGTACCATGCAAATATTCTCACACCCATGCAAAGCTTCTTGTATGGAGCAGCTATAAACCAGGAGGTACCACCTCTATGATGAAACATAGTGACAACAACTATTTCTACCAAGTACTTTTGAAACTCCTATAAGTGCTCCGGCTGCTTCCATACCAACACAACGACATTTGATTTTATTCATTTTTGTCTCTCTCATGTCCAGCACTTTGCTTCCTTTGTACCTAGCACACATTTAGGACAAGCCTGACCAAGCTTATAGGCAGCATGACAGATAGAGGCTGTATCGCTCCCTTGAACCCCTATCCAAGACTCCAGACACCAGGAAAAAGTCCAATAGTTGACTTTATTTCTCCAGCACAGTGCACAAAGCACCTTCTCCTCCACAATACTCATAAACAAACCAATAATCCCTAACAATAAACTCTCCACCACTCCCAGACGCGTTGCCACCCTTCCACCCAGCTCAGCTCGCCGTCTGGGAGCTCCCACAGTCCTTTTATACTCCCTGACCCGGAAGTATTCCCAATCCCCAGTCCATGTGATTCTTTATCACTTCCGGGTCAGGTACAAGTCCTTTTCTTCACCCCGGAAGTACGTCCCTTCTGCCGTCGCTCTTCCTATGATGCACTTCCGGGTTATAGGGCACATATGACTTCCCTGCAGCTCCCTCTTGTGGCCCCTGTGGTATCCAGCAGGGCTGTGGATAAAAACTCCATTGTCCATGATTCCCTGCTGGTCTTCGGGGCACCTCCATACTGCAGGGAGGACTCCATCTGGAGGCCTGGGAGTATTGGCCGGGATGACAAGCCGGCCATATGCCACAGCAGATACCATCCTCCATCTGGCTCCAGGTCTGTGTCCCAGTATATTGTTTCAGGCAATATATTTTCTTTTTTAACTGAAATTTGAAGCATCATGAGAATGAATTTTTGGACTGCTGTTTGTCCGTCTCTTCCTGTTAAACTTAATTTGCCTTAGGTAACCCTACCAGGAGCACAAGCCTTTAAACTACATAGCTTTAAGACTCACTGGGACACACATGTCTCTTCACCATACCAAGATCAAGTAAAATGACCCCTTTTATTGGCGAACTAAAAAGATTACAGTAAGCAAGCTTTCGATACAACTCAGGCCCCAATGATTACATCTTGCCTGAAGAAGGGGCCTGAGTTGCCTCGAAAGCTTGCATATTGTAATCTTTTTAGTTCACCAATAAAAGGTGTCATTTTACTTGACTTCTCGCTACATCCATAATGGCTCTCATGGTACAACACCCTAGTACTCCATACCAAGGTCAAATTCTTAAGAAGGGACATCAGGCGAGTGTTAAAAATGAAGGAGTTTTCTTTTTTCTTTCCTGATTTTACATACACAGAAATGTGGATGTAATTATGAATGTTTACAAAAGAACACCGGGAATCGTTCTTACTATGAGCAAGGATTCAACCTACTAAGATGAAAGAAAATCAAATATGGCTTAATGAAAATGCTACTTCAGGTGAAATAAATTCTCTTCCTCGTTTTATTGTCTATCTAGGCATTTATTGATCTTTCTTTCTTTACGTCTGTAGAAGGTGTCTACTTCTGCTGTAACACTTTTCATGATAGTTAAAACAGACATCAATTGATAATGAGAGCAGCAAGCCTATTAGTATAAAGGGCAAAAATGAAGTGTGGGCATACTTGCCTTAAATAGCCAACGTGTCTGCATTTATCTCATGTATTTTTTTATTTTAATTTCTACTCTTTTTTTAACTACTTTAAACAAATAAAAACAAGCCTTCATAAGCTTGAAGTAACTTTTGTTCTGTAAGGTTCAGTATTACTATGAGGGAAAACTGTAAGACTGGCCATTTTAGATAGCTCAAAGTAAATACTGGACTTCTGCTTAGTATTAATAATAATAATGCATTTTATTAGTATAGTGTCTTTCCCATGCTCAAGGTGCTTTAGTGTCCGCATTTCAGGAAAATCTGTTACTTAAACACAACCTGTGCTTTACAATTCAATTGTTTTCCAATCATTTGTTCATATTGTGACGTGTGAGTCCCCATCTTGCACCCCAAAACATGAGGCTGAGTCTCAGTATTTTAGCAAAACCAGCTTTATTCAGCTTGAAACAGGAACAGCACGGTTATTTATTGTAGCGGGATCTGCCACTCTCCTATACACAGACACAGCAGTCAGGCAGGGTCGTGGCCAGGTTAGTGGCCAAGTAATACTGTGCCCTGCATTTATAATGTTCCCTGCATCACCCATCAATGACAGGCGCTTATAGCGTGAACACAAGCCGCTATAGCCCTGAGAGCCTGCGGTTGACCCGGCAATGGATAAACAGTCTTCCACAGTTGTGGTGACGCTCTTTGAAGTTTAGAAGCCACGCAATATAGAAGAAAATCTAACAATGGAAGCCTGGTTTCTTCTAAATGCCTTATGTTCTAGGCCCATTTGAAACTGATTTGCATATCAGAGTATTAAAATGTTAAGTATTTACAACAGTAGTTAAGATATTTCAAATATTTCTACTAGGATCATGGCCTGCAAGGGCTAACCTGGGCTTCTGCTCATGGCACTGAGAGCTACTAGGACCTCGAAATTAATCAAGATGTAAGAAGGAATATTTCTTTGTTGATTTTCAAAGACTGTTTAATCCAGTCCTCTTTACCGCTATCCCTGAGATAACGTGTCCACTGCTAGTTGTATGCAAACTATCATCTCTGGGTTTACACATCTCCAGTGACCTGCAGGTAGTGACAGAGCTTACAATAAATAATGATATGAGACAGTCCATAGTTATGTCGTCATGAAAAAGCTGCTAATGTTCTGATTTGTTGCAAAATGAATATTTTGATGATAATGACTGTGTTTGAGATAGTGACAATCAGCTGGATGATGTGGAACCTGTAGGAAACTAATGCCCCAAAGGTGTTTCTTCATCACAAGGTGTCTGACTTCTCTCAACTGCTGGGACAGCTTTACATGGACATTCTGCCGTCTAATGATTGCGAATTTAATACCAACTACCAAATGTGTTGTGTACAACAAGTACAGACATCACAAAGAAACATTATATTTGAAGCATGTGCGTTTGTAAGCCTGCACTCTGTGTGGTGCCATCTCTCAAGGAATCTCATTCAAATGAAGACTTTTAGTTGTGTTACTGGTCAAAATAAAGCAATTAATAGTTTCTTTACATTTTTGACTCAGTTAACTGTTGCTTTCTAATACATTTCTTATAAATTTTGATAGAGTTCATTGTTAATCATATATGTATAGACCTATACTATAATAAATAGCCCAGCAGTCAATGTGTTAAGCATACAAAGAGGATGCTTTTACACAAATGGTAAACTGCGATGGCACTTCGGAATGTCTGCGGTGTAACACGAGGTTTGGATAACTTTCAAAGCTGCCATTCACTGATCTCTAGGGCACAAGGCAGATGCAGCAGGTACAGAGGAGCCCTTACAGGAATTCAATCTGTTCATAAGTAATTATGACTGAGCCCAAAAGATGTGCACAGCAACTCCTCCAGCACTGCACGGTCAAACAAAACTACAGAGTGCACATGAGGTCTGATGTCAGTGATGATAAGTCATTGGCTTTCTTTGCATTTGTATAAATAATTCAAAAGTCTTACATTGAAATGTACTGCTCAACAAAACCTTACTTTGAAATGCCTTATGGACCATCCTGGATATGCACCACAAGTGAAAAACCATTCTGAGTACTTGATCCCTGCACAATAGTGAGAAACCCTTCTTGAAAATAAATCTATTCTCCAGTCAATTTATATAGCGAATCAGAACTATGGTGTTGATAAATCACATGACTTGGAAAAGTTGTGCTAAAATGAAGTGATACACATTTTACTTTGTGAAGTTTCTTAGTCGGGCAGCAATATCTCTTGTAACAAGATGAAGTTTATTGGTAGCTGGATAAAAGCGCACAAGGTCTTTGGACTTGTAAACAACTAAACATTTATTTTTATTGATTTTTATTTTTATTTTTAATTTTTCTTAATTGTACCTTAACAGCTGAAAATTCGTAAAAAATATCAGGGTACCAGAATTATGTTTTAAAATATTTTTCCTTTTTCTTTTTCTAAGTAGACAGGTGAAGATTTGTACTTTCTTTCTTAGTACTATTTGACATGGCATACTGTGCTCTGATGACTATCAAATATTATTTTAATTATTTTTGATATTGCATGTACTCCATCTCTTCTCTCTCTCTATATATATACATATATACACAGTACAGGCCAAAAGTTTGAACACACCTCCTCATTCAATGTGTTTTCTTTATTTTCATGACCATTTACAGCACTCCATCACTCTCCTTCTTGGTCAAATAGCCCTTACACAGCCTGGAGGTGTGTTTGGGGTCATTGTCCTGTTGAAAAATAAATGATCGTCCAACTAACCTGACTTCTGCACAACACAACTGCTGGTCCCAACCCCATTGATAAAGCAAGAAATTCCACTAAATAACCCTGATAAGGCACACCTGTGAAGTGAAAACCATTTCAGGTGACTACCTGTTGAAGCTCATCGAGAGAATGCCAAGAGTGTGCAAAGCAGAAATCAGAGCAAAGGGTGGCTATTTTGAAGAAACTAGAATATAAAACATGTTTTCAGTTATTTCACCTTTTTTTGTTAAGTACATAACTCCACATGTGTTCATTCAAAGTTTTGAAGCCTTCAGTCATGAAAATAAAGAAAACACATTGAATGAGGAGGTGTGTCCAAACTTTTGGCCTGTACTGTATATATATATATATATATATGATGGTATCTGGAATGTTGCCACTTCAAATCCTGCTCCTGTCAGAAGGGATCCTACTCCGTTGGGCTCTTCAGCAAGCCCCTTATCCTGAAAATTGGTCCAGGGCTGCTATGCAATGGCTGACAAGGTCTTGTGAAAAAACAGTTTCCCCTCTGGGATGAATATAATGCACCAAATGCCAAATATTACTTATAATCTCAGAAGCTGCTTCTTAGATGTTTGCTGCTATCCACACACCTCTTTCTCTTCTCACACTTCTTGCTGTTGTTGTGTAGGTTTTATTCGAGTTTAGGTGATTCATAAGCTTTGACATTAAATACTAGTTTTTCTGTGGTTCTCTCAGAACACCAAAGTAGGCCCTAAACAATGGTTTAAACAAAGGGGCCTCCATCTCACCTAAGTCCACCCCAGACTAGGATACTATGTACATTCAAACATGCACCTCATGTTTACGCTCGTAATTATTTTGATAATCATAATTTGTAAACTGCAGGAGGTTGGCACCCTGCCCGGGATTGGTTCCTGCCTTGTGCCCTGTGTTGGCTGGGATTGGCTCCAGCAAACCCCCGTGACCCTGTGTTCAGATTCAGCGGGTTGGATGATGGATGGATGGATAATTTGTAAAACTTTAAAAAAACTGCAACTATTATTAAATTGGGAGTGACTGACTAGTGTGAGGTTTTACAATACACTGAAAGATTAAATGTTTGATCTCTTTAAAGCCAGGTGGGTGAAAACCAACTGCAATAGAAATGATCCTGCACTAAATGTCTTACATTCCATTAATCACAATAATAGGAATAGGACTAACATTTCATCTCTTAGCTGAACTGTGCAAAAAAACAAAATTGGCTTTGAAAATCATAACACTTGCATTTACAAATTCTTTTAGTCTGGAAAATGGACTTATGAAAACAAGCTTTATGTTTGTACAGTACATCAAGGCTTAGTGGCTACGACACTGATGAAAACCAGTCCATATTTGTGGTCATGCTTTCTGTAAGAATGTAAAGTAAAAAAAGAAGGCAACAAAGTCGTTCAAGAAAAAAACGTAATATTCCTAAAATGGTTTAAATCCTGGAAACAGCTGATTGTTTTGTTTTCTTAAACAAACAAGAAGAAAAAATGAGTAAGGCAAAATAATATTGCAACCATTTAGAGTGGCAGACCCCATCCCAGCAACATCTGACATAAGTCTGAAAGAAACCCTGGACAGAACATACAAAAAAGTAGGGGAGTGCTCTGTACACATTGAACCCATCTGTCCATGATCTGAACATACTTTGAACATGAAAGGCTTATAGCTTACCACAGAAAGGGCAAGCGCCAGTCCTGGTCACACTCAAACACAGACATCCCCAGTCACCCAACTTGGAGACACTAGCTTAGTAATTAAAACTCCCTTCTTTGGAATGGTGGAAGAAACCAGAAACACATGTTGAAAGACATGTAAAGGACATTCCAATTACGAAAGCTGACGTTGATGTGTAACATTTAAACAGACTTGAAATAAATTGAACAAAACAAAATTGACAAATGTTGCTTTGCGTTCAGATGATGCTATTGAAGAATGATTAAAAACTAGACACTGTCCTTTGGCTGCTGTCTCATACTTTCTATTTGGATTAGTCCTTACTTTTTTATTTTATTTTATGAAATGTATTAAAATCAAACCAGGGACTCTTATTTATAAGTCGGCAAATCTTACCACTTTAGTTTATGCCTACATTTTGTAACAGAAAGAGAACTAGGCAAATAGAATAAAACTTTAATAGTAGGATAAATAAATAAATAAAAACTGAATAAAAAACAGGAAGAGAATCTGCTTCCTCAATTTGAATACTTACTCTAAAATGTTATTGATCAGATCCTGCCAGGTTTTGATAACGTTTTGTGCAGATCCTCTAAGTGAGAGTTTGATTTTTCCCAGTTTCAGATAATATATTACATCGGTTAACCACTGACTGAAAAAAGGTGAGTTAGGATTCTTCCAGTTGAGCAAGATAAGTCTACGTGCCAATAGTGAAGTAAAGGCAATCCCAGTTTGTTTGTCCTTCTCCACTTTAAGCCCCTCTGTGAGCCCACCAAACGCAGCTGTTAATGGGTTAGGAGGGATTGTGACCCCAAGGCTGTCTGAAAGGCATAAAGATTTTGGTCTAAAATGATGTTAATTTGGTGCAGGCCCAAAACGTGTGACCTAGTGAGGTTGGAGCTTGATTGCAATGTTTGCAGGTTGGCTCTCGTCCTGGAAACATTTTGGACAATTTTACATGAGACAGATGTGCTCGATTTATAATTTTAAGTTGAATAATTGTGTGCTTTGCGTATATGGATCTTGAGTGAATTCTGTGCATGGCTGCCTTCCACTCCATTTCTGAAATGTTGAGTGAGAGATCCTTACTTTGGTAAAAACATACTATGATATGACAAAAAAATGAAAAAGTTAAATTGATACCTGTCATTTAAATATTTTTTTTATGAAGCCAATTTGTTTATTTTTTTCTTTTAATAATAACCATAGAATGAGATTAGCATAAAACCTTAAATGGTAATTACGATGTGATTAAACTTATTTTCTATACTACTTGCCATATTACCTGTCAAAGACAAGTAACAGAATAAATTTCATAATATCTAATATTGGATCTCTCTTGCCTTACACGTTCCTTGTACTCCTTTCCTCTGTATCCTCATAGGAATGAAACTCTCATGTCCAGCACTCCTACTCTTGAGTGCATTCCCATTGATCCTACTTCTCAAACTCTGTCATTTTGAAGCACCTTGCGCACCTACTGTCTGCTTTTTGGCTAACACCAACATTAGACAGGTCCCTGTTAGCCACTGTGAAAACATTATTTGTATTCCTGCAAATACTTCTCATCTTTGGAGGCAACTCTCAGCGTTCCTCCTACTCCTTGACTCCTCCTCTCGTGCCTCAAAATCTTTTGCCTGGCCCTTCCTCTGTTGATTGTGTCATCAAAGCCAAACTGACCAATCAGAGAAAGCCATACCGATTATTCAGACTACTCAGAGGAACCAGACATAAACACACAAACGTAGACAGGAGTGTTTAATTATATAGTAGATAAAGTGTACTTTTAAATTAAATTGTTGCTGTGAAAAATGTTAGTATTTTTTCATATCATTTACACAGATAATCTCATTTAGATATCATATACTATAGTAAATGATACACTGAATGATCTGATATCTATTTCTTTTTTATTTCATATCCAATATTCAGGTTGTCAGGGAAATAAAATATGTGGTTTTATTCAGTTTTACTGTGCAAATTAAACATAACATCTTATGGAAGTAGTGAATTCCAGATTTATCTGATAATTTAGTCCTATTCTGCTTTTACTGGAGGAATATGTGAGTGAATACATTTTACATATGATATACATATTTTTAACTGCTTTACTGTTGTATTAATGGTATAAATGTTTTTTTCCATGTGTTTTTATTTCTGTTTTCCTAACAACATATAATACAATTTACCACTTAGTGCCAAATATAATTCTGCTCATAAAACACGATGCTGGTGTTAAAGCAGTTTACTTTAACTACTGACATTGCACATCCCTTATCAAAAACTGTAAATCTACATTTATGTAGATATTTACTCTATTTGCTGCCTCTGTATCATCGTGGTGGTATTTTCTGTCAAAATCAATACAGCCATAAACTCTGACAAGGTAAACTAGAAACAGAAGTGCATATGACCGTATGATTCCATTGCTGGAAAATGCTGCCTTACTTTGGAGAAATCTGGAATTTGTTTGCTGCTAACTTTGAGCTATTCATATTGTCCACATCACAGAGAAGCCACACACAATGCACTGGACTCTCTTGTTCTCTCTCTTTGTCAAACACACACACACATTAGGTGGCCTTTTCACTAGACATATTTAACTACTACTATGTAAGACTTCTTTTTCCAAATGTACTGGAAACATTTCATAGGTACTTTGGTGCATGTTGACTTGATCACATCATGCATGTTCCTGCACATTTTTCAGCCACATATTGACTCACTGAACCTCTCATTCCATCTCATCCCAAAAGTAGTCAATTGAGATCTTAGGATCATGCAGGCCATTGGAATAAATTGAAATCACTGTAATTTCTGTAAAAGCAGCTGGTAACACTTTAGTTTGAAATGAGTAATAGATCCATTTTTGTGCTATCTAAACGAGTGTTATCAAGCAGCTTGAGATGATGAGTGCTTTGTTATTTGGTACATTACTCTGGTGGAAGTATCCATTGGAAAAAAGCACAGTCTGTGGTCATAAAGAGAGGCATATGGTCTACAATGCTGTCATATGCTGTGGTATTCAAATGTCACCTAATCAGTAATAAGAGGCCTAATGTGTGCCAAGGAAGCATTTCTCACACCATTACACTAGGCACCACCAGCTTGTAACACTGACACAAGGCAGGATTGATCCACAAATGCAGGCTGTTTACACATGAATGAAATTCGTCAGACCAACTGACTTTTTTCTATCTACAGTCATCCATCTTTGATGATTAGGTACCCAGTGCTGCCTCGTTTTCCTTGCTAGAATCTGAAATAGTCAACTCCTAATGCCGTCCATCTTTTCATCAATCTCATTCTGCACACCACTTTTAAAACCTGTTATCTAAGTACTTGTAGACCTTCTAGCAGCTCAAAAATTCTGTCTCTTCTCCTCTGACCTCTCATTAACACAATGTTTTTGCACCGTAAAACTTTCACTGTTTTTGTTTATCACAGCATTCTGTGTTAACTTTGGAAATTAAAAATTCATTGAAGGCTGCTCTTTCTGAGGTGCTGGAACAACCATTCAACAATCATCACTTAGATCATTTGTCTTGGCCATTCTAATGTTGAGTCAAACAAGTTTAACTTTTTGACCATGTCTACATGTCACATGATTGATTGTTTGGAGGCGGAGACTATATGTGTTAATAAGTGTATATCTACAGTATATACAGAATGGCTCATGAAAATAGCTCCACACACGAGCCCCTTCTTGGTTTAACAGAAGCCCAGGTATTCCTTGCCTGCTAGGAATTGCGTCTGAACACACCTCCACCAGTGCCAATGAGCAGGCTACAGGGTCATCAGCCAGAAGCCACCCTTCCCTGATGTTTTGCACCTTTGATTTGAGAACATCTCAGTATGGTGGGTCAGCACTAGGGACGTCACCTTTCCGGCCGACCCTAGGATTCTTACTTTCCCACTTCTGTGCCACTTCTTCTAAGCCAGAGCTCTGTCTCTTCTGACAATTCTTTGACAATCATCTTTTGCCTAAAACCAGTAATTTCTACATAGTCAGATGAAGCTATCTGGAAGTCTCCAAGCACGTTTTGTTTCCTTTTTTGTGTTCTTTTATCTGTGTCTGTGTGCTGGAGAGGAGACATGCAGTATTCACCGGAGCAGGGCATTTCAAATGTGGAGCTGTCTGTTTGGATAGTCTCCTTCAAGTTGGCATGAGAGGGGTATGTGGAACAATATCCCATTGAAAGTGCCCCTGCAGAAAAAAAAAAAAAACAGCAATTGGTGTAATATTTCACACTAGTCGTTATGTGAATAATACACCAAAAGTAAGAAACCCTTTCATCTGTATCCTAGTGGTGGTGGATTATATCATAAGTTAACACAGCAACTATCACAACAGACAGACGTGTCAAGAAGGTCATGTCAGCATCTACTCTATGTACCTCATAATCTGCAGACTACTTTTTAGAATGCCACCCATTACATATGTATGGATAATGCACAGGGCATGTATTGTTGCAAATGACTTAAGCTTATGTGTGTGACAACAGATAATCTACCCGTTCAAGCATAAATTATAAATATGTATGTTTCCTTTTAATTTACTCATATACACTATTTTCACATACGTACATACATACATAAAAAGGATATTTAGAAAACAAGACAGATGCAGAGGCTCCAACTTGGTGAGAAGGTAAGAAAATACTGTAAGTAATGTTCACTTAAAAGTTCACTTCCTTCACATTGGGATAGTTGAATATCATAACTCACACCCCAAACTTGCTACGATCGTTTCTGGAGCTGCTCTTCATCTACACGTGCTATCTCCTGAGTGCTTCATTGTTGGTTTGAGGGTAGGAGGCTTTCTTTAAATTGGCCATATTCATATCATTTAAAAACTGTCACATATTTATTTATTTGTTTTGGAGTATATGGCACATTCTCAAGCCAGAATGAATGATAAAGAGGCGAAGGTAATAAAAAAAGAGGTCTTTATAACGATTAAAGCTCCCAATAAAGTAAAGAAATCAACAAAAGGAAAATATACCCCTGATGCATCACAGGTCCTTCCTATTTAAAAGAACAATCCAGATGCTGGGATGGCTAATTCACTGCCTATATTTGTACCACTCCTAAGGCCCTTCTGAAACATTTTCCCTTAGTTTTTATTGCAATCCAGTGGCCTTTTTATCCTCTCACCAGTTAAAAATTTGATCATGCTCACTGGAGGTTTGACTGGAAGGGGCTTTTGAGTTCCTAATCATTTGTGGTGTCAGGATTAAGCTCAAGAAACCCCGGAGCCATGTTTGTAAGCTCCTGCAAACCTGAGCACAAACACTCATTTAAAAAGGCAGAGAGTCACCCGGTAGTCTATCCTCCCTAATGTACAACAGGGTTAGGGTTAGGGTTACACACTGAATACTTCTGAGGACCCATCTGCTGCAATATAACAGTCCTATAGTGTACCCCTTCAGGCTTCAATCCTAATCTCGACTGGACAACTTTGTATATTGTTTGCTTATAAAAGTCACTACATATTGTTAGACTCATCCTGTGTCATTTACACATGTGTACAGTTTTGTGTTATATGTATAAAAGACCTGTAGAAGGAAGCTTTTATTGGTATTTTGTCTTAAATATGGCAATACTTGGGGGGCAGTGGCCCTAGCAGGTGTGTACATGGTTGTGCCATATTATATCTGCTATTCCATCTGGAGTCGGTTCCTACCTAGTGTCTTATCATCCCAGAATAGGCTATAGTATAAGAGTTTAATTTCTTAAACTATAATGACTTTTGGTGTATAAAAAAAAAAACCAAAATAAACTTCATAGGTTTGTATACTCAGAGACTACTTACCTTACAGATGAAATTTTGGAACGGATTTACTGAATTTACAATACAAAAAGGCAGCACATATGCAATTTCAGCAGTCACTTAAAAGGTGTTTGGTAAAAGCTAAAGTGATTTCATCGTGATTAAATGCAATGGTAGAAAAATATCTATCACAGGCTTTCCTCACTATAAATTTTTAATTAAAGTAATATGCTTACTGAGCTTTAATTAATTTTATGTAATATTGTCATGTTTTTTTCTTTTTGTCTTGTTTTGTCCACTGCCTCTGTTTTCCATTAGAATTATATGCAAGCTGCAAAGTAAAAATTCAGATTACAACAGCGAACAGCCCCTAGCACTTTTTACTGTGTGAATATTAAATCTATGCCCAAGTTGATAAACGGCAAAGTGGTGCTCTATAAACTTAAAACTCATACTTATCTACATGGGTGAGGAGAGATCTAAGCCACAAGAGATCGACTGTAAAATATCCAACTTTAGGCAATGTTCTTTTATTAAGGCCCGCAGCATAACAGGTTGAATTTTAATAACCAGATGATCTCAAAAGAATCTTTCTTCTTTTCTTTCATAGCTGCTAAAACTTTAATCACAATTGGTGGTTGAGATACACAGCACAGATTTTCAACTTTGTTTCAGAGTTCTTCTGGCATCTTTTTCCCAAGGCCTACTGTCTTATGGTTTCAAAATTTAGTGTATTTTTTTTAAGCATTGCCCATTTACTGATGCCCTAATGACTCAGTAGGTTGAGATGTCAGCTAATCATCCTTGGGCTCTGGTTATGAATAAGCTTCTGCGTGTAGTTTACAAATCTCCCTGTGTCCTGGTGAGTATCAGTTTTCCTGCAGCAAAGACTTGAACCTGTAAGTGTGGCATTTCTGAAGTTAATTAGAATACAAAATAGATAATGAGGAACTTTGCATTAAATGTATCTTCGATTTATTCTCTGCCTTTCCAGGGCCATGTTTATATGTTGTGTGTCCCGCAGTATGTACATCATAAATTTCCCTTCCGACATTAAAGATAGTTTCATCTGCCAAAATTGGACAATTAATTTAGAGTTAGTAGAAAGCATATGTGTTTTGGCAGTTCATATTACTAACCTGATAGTGATCAGACCAACCAAAAACTCGATTCACTTGGTTTAGGCAATTCAGTATTTCAGATCAGGCTTTAGTTTTTTCTAGACCAAACTATAGTCAGTGCATGGCCAAATTGGGGGTTCAAAGAATTTAAAATTTAGTCCCTCTGCAACCATGTTTCCAATTTGAACCCAGCACTCAGCCGTATGTCTGTCAAGTCCATGCTGACAACTGTTATTTCTACAGGGACAAATGTTAGATTTACAGTACAAACTGTATCAACCCAGCAGTAAAGCACAATGCCTCCCAGGGGCACAGGTATCTGACATTGAGGCTAAGTTGGACTTCCTGGCCTTCAATGAAATATTCACGTTATTTCTACTTGTAGCACTAAAGATTTTGCTTTGCATCAATCTGAGGTATTAAAGAGAAACTTCATATCTTTGTGCACCAAAAATGAAAGAAAATATTGTAAGTTAATTGTATCTGGCCTTATTCCAATATTATACTGAGTGGATGTGGTAAATAACAGATTGTGTTCTCTCAACTAATATAGCAATTGTTAATGATTGAGATGATTTTTGGGCAGGGCATGGAAATTTGTAAGAGTGATTGACTTCATCCTAGCTGGAGGACATCTTTTATTTTATCCCACAATATGGCAACAAAATTACCTGCTTGACTACTCAGAATACCATTCAGACAGCAGCCTTGTGATTTTAAATGAGTTCTTGCTAAAGATACATTGTCTAAGAAACAAAGCTGCAGTGGTAAACAATATTGTATTGCATGCAAAATCTGGCTTATGTCTTCTTCTGGAAACCTGGTTTAGTAAGTCGGACACTATTCCTTTAGCTTAGACAGCACCAAATGATTTTACATTTCTTTTTATGGTCAAGGAGGTGACTAATTCTGTGTGATAAACTGCACTTGTAAAAATATAGAGCAAATATATATTCTTTGGTGCATTTGTATCACATATTAAAACAGATTTTAACATAATTGTAGTACTAATCTACAAACTACCAGGGCCATTTTTCTGGGAACAATTCATGACTGAATTTGGAACCTTGCATTTGATTTAACTCTTTGAGGGCTGAATATTTTTTCTGAAAAGCACCCAATGCACTGGTTTCATACATAAATCAACATAAAACGTCTGTTGCTGCGTGCTGTGGTTGCTGTTGGCACCTGTTTGGCATCTCTGGCAGCAGTGGCTGTGGGCTGGCTACTTCTTTGTGTTCACACAGCAGGTGGGCTATGGTAGCAGTCACAGTGTAATGCAATATGGTTTGTACCTCTTGTCATCATAAGTGGTGGTCCTCCTAGGCGAATGCTGCTGTAGGCGTATCAGCTACATGAACACGTTCAGCAACACGATCAGCTGAGAACCGATAGGCCGGAAAGAGTTAAGATCATGTAGTGCTAATGGGGTTTTTAATATCCACTTAGATGTAGAACCTGGTACTTTTAACAAATGCTTCACTTACCTTTTAAACACAGCAGGGATTTGCCAGATTGTCAATGGCTTGACTCGTTGTCATAATCACAGATTAAATCTAATTATTACATAAAGAATTGAAATTCAAAATTATCAATTATTTCATCAAATGAAGGTTTTTCAGTGCTTAACTGCCTTTGATTTGTTTTGCCTTTACCAATATAATATAATAAATGTGAATTTCCCCTTGGGATGAATAAAGTATCTATCTATCTATCTAATCACAGATTAAAACAAGGACCTATCTAGACTGTAATTCTGCATCAGAATTGATAGATATTTTAAGAAACACAAACATAATTTTGGGAAACTATCTGGATCAGCAGATATCTAATTTTAATGTAACTTTGAAAGAGGCCTTGGGTACAGTAATTGCCCTTAAAACAAAACGTGATCAAAGCATCAAGGAACTCACCCTGGTTTAATGACAGTACTCACGCTCTAAAATTAGAATGCCAAAAACTCAAGCATAGCTGGAGAACAAAAAAGCTGTTGGTTTTCCGAATTGCATGGTCTAAGACTGTCAGAAAGTATTAATAAAGCTCTCTTTATAGCCCGCTTGGATTAATATTCTAGATTAATAGATAACAACAGAAATAGCCTTTCTGTACTGTTTTGAATACTTGCTAATCTAACAATGGGAATTCTGAGCTGCCATACACAATGCCAACAAACATTAGCAATGCAAATTTTAATAACTACTTTGAGATGAAATTGTCAATATTAAACCACAGATTTCTGCATCACTTCACAAAATAAATATTACATCATTAAACCCTATCTCTCCTTAGCCACACCGGGTTAGTGAATTAAAGTTGATAAAAGAAAAGGAACTCATAACTTTAATTTATAAAATGAATCCTACTAACTGTACCTTAGACCCAGGCCCAACAAAATTAGTAAAAGCTCAATGGAAGTTCTGGCATCACCCATTCCAAGAAGTATTAATAGTTCATTACTGAATGGCACAGTTCTTAATGCACTAAAAGTGTCAGCTATCAGACCACGACTGGAATAAAATAGACCCTGTCCAACATAAGCCTAAGAATTACAGACCTAATTCAAATGTATAATCCTATTTCTTTCTAAAACATTGAAAAAGTAGTTACTATTCAGCTTCAGTCTCACCTTACACGACAAAACTTACTTGAGAAATTCCACTCTGACTTCCAAACCAGTCATGGCACTAAATAGGCACTAAGCCATATTGTAACTGACATTCTACTATACTCTGATGAAGAAAAAAGCATAGTAATTATGCTGTTAGTTTCAAGTGCAGCTTCTGAAACCACTGACCACCGTATTTTATTACATATGCTGGACTATTACGTTGGTCTCTACAGCACTGTCCTTGCTTGCTTTAGTTCACATTTAACAAATCAGTTTCAGTTTGTACAATAATTTGTTGACAGCACCCTGTTATTAAATTCAGAAGTTAAATACGGTGTATGTATGGCTCAGTACTCAGACCTGCACTGTTTTCCCTTCATATGTTACTATTGGGAACTCTTATTAGAGAACATAACATTAATTTTTTTCACTCATTTGCAGATGGTGACCATTTATACATCAAATGAGTTTTCTCCTATGGTGTCCTTAATTAATTGTGCTGGTAAGATAAAAGAAGGGCTAGATAAGAACTACTTGTCTCTGAATACAGAAAAAATAGAAATGTTATTTACTGAGGAATGATGTAGACCACAACAATATTTTGTCACTTTTTAATTAGTTGAACTAACCATTATGTTTAATGAATCAGCATGCAACTTAACTCAGTCACTAGCATGTATTTTCAAAGAAATATTACAAAACTATCCATAACTTAAGAATAACCAGAACTTTAAGAATATTGGAAATTAAGGCAGCTTCTAAATATAAAGAATACTTGCAAATTATTCTATGTTCTGACATCTAGTAGGATTGGTTTACTGCAATGTGTCATTTATTGGCTGTCAAAACTGTTCTTTACGCAGCTTTCATTTAAGTTAAAATACTGATGCAACAATCAGTGCAAGAGCTAAAAAGTATAACCACATAACTACAGTTCTTATGTCTTTACGCTGGCTTCTAGTTAAGCTTGGGGCTTATTTCAACATTCTCCTTCTGACACTTGGAAGTCTTAAAAAGCCAAGGCCGTGCTCGCCTATCTGAAGTTTTTATTACATACAAGCCTGAGTAGGCATTAAGATCTTGCATGCTGACCTACTAAAAATTCCAAGAATTAACAAAATAATAGTGGGAGGTCAAGCTTTCAGTTACAGGGTGCCAAAGCTGTGGTTTGCTCTGTCTTCTTACATAAGGGATGCCTCTTCAGGTTCCACTTTGAAATCCAGCACTCACAACTTTAGTCTTGCATACCAACTCCTGAGCTTCTGATTAGCTATTGCTTCTTTGTTTGTTAGTCATTTGCATAAAAATATAATTAACACAATAATTATGAACCATTGCTACCCCTCCTCAGCTCTGTTTCTCTTCTTAAAGTTCTGCTGTGCCAATTGGCGCCACTGCCCTACATCCAGTCATTTATTCCATGCATAATAGCCCATGATAGAGACATGTGTAATACCGGGAACTCAGAAGATTCTGTCATCAGATTGTCCTAATGAGCACAGCCTAGACATTACTGTACAATGCCCAAGAAGGAGTGGGTGGCTGGCCAGGAGGCGGAGATCTTCAGGAGTCTTGACTGGGTCAGTTATAACTGACTGTTGGACCCCTCAGAGGTTTATTTTCTGGAGGGAAGCTGCTGACTGGAGTTTTTGTTTCCTTAGCTGACCATAGCTCAGTGATGACGCTAATGGACAGACATTTGGTTAATTTTTCACTTATTTTAATCAATTTGGAACTACTTACTTTTATTGTGAGTTTAATCGTATATGTGTCTTTATATCTAACCATTACGTAATTAGTAATTTTCAAACTTGTATTTGCATTTCACCTGAGAACGTGTTACAGCTGTCTGAGCCTGCACTCAGCAAGGAGTTCGATACAAATGTAAATCGACTTGAATTGAACTGTGAGGTTGATTGACATTGGACACTGATTGGACAGCTTTCTGAACCCTGAATTTAAATTCAGCATTTTTAGAATTAATAGCTGTGAACATACCAGCCAAAGTTTGTAGGCAGAGCCCTGTTAAATACAGAAACTGTGAGCTATGTAAGGTGGCCAGATCCTCTCGAGTCTTTAAAGCAATTGACCTGAGTACAGAAATCATTGAGGGCTCACAACATACTGTGCCATTAAATTTGTAGACATCACAGTGTTATAAACAGCTGTTTTGAGCAGAACGGCACCTTCGATGCCTGAGGTTGTTGCTGCAAACATCTGCTTTTGTACCAATTGCCTTGGTACGAAGTAACCATGCGGGCCACTGTGACATATTTAACTTTCAATTTTTCATATGTTTTTAATTAGTGCTACATACTGTACTTCAAAATATTTCCTTGCAAACTGATTTTATGTCTAGTACAAAAATTAACTTTCACACTGTAGGATTTTAAAGGATACTTTTTGTTACTCCATAGAAAATATGTGAAAAGTAACTTCTTTTGGCTGTTGCTTTATTAACAATGCACAAGACAACACAATAGTATATCAGACTTACGTCTGGCTATATTTTATCAGGGATGATAGTTTATTTATGCAAATAAACAGCAGTAAGTCACCATTATATTATTATAATTAAGAGGACGGCATCATAACAATAAAATCAGATGTGATCGGGAGAGCATGCACAGCAGAGCAACCTCACAGGCGTACTTCACTGCATTAATTACTGATTAATGAGGCAGTCAGCATTTTGTTACCAACAGAGAAACTGTCTTGGATACTTTACAAAGTTACCCTTCCGTGTAATAGCAACATGCAAGAATACAGGCTTTTACTCACAAACCTAGACATTTTGCTACTTGTGTGGAATATGTTTCTTTTATCAATGTATTTATTGACCCATATGTAGAATTTCTTCACTCACTAGCATCAATGTTAAGAGATTTTTTCTTTTTCTAGTAAATGATTTACAAATTATTGTCCCTGTAATGTAATTACCTCACACATATAATCACATGCAATACATCGATTGATTTTCAGTTTACTCTATAAAGAACCACCATTTAGCCTTCCATTAATGTGCATAGTAAAGCTCTTAAGGTACAAATAATGTACAGTTGATCATTGACCTCGCCCAATAATAATCAGCCTTTCAGACGAGCAAATACTTGGGAGATACAAATTTTAAAAATGAATCAACTGATTTGATAACATGAAGTAAGTATAGTACTATTAGCTGCAGAAAGTAAATTGCTGCCAGGTTACAATCAATTTTTCACTCGGATAAAAGACTGAAAGGGTATCTGGACCTTTTAATATCAAATCAATAATGCAGATTGCTTTACTCTCAGGAGTCCTGTTTAGTATTAGATGAGCTTGCCTATTATAGAAAAAGAAATCTCTTAGACTCACACCACAAGGCTGTGATTCTTTTACTACATCCTTCCTATCGTATTCTCTATTTGTGTTCTTAAGATGATAATTTATTCAGATGTCATTTTATTTATACCTAAGAGATACTGCAATAGAAGAAAAGAGGATCCAAAATTAGGTGTTTTTTCATTCTTTAGCATGTAAACAAAGTACATAAAATATTTTCTTTTTAAAGGTTTGATAATGGAGGACATTTTTTAACAGTTGTGTTTGGACAGTAGCTTGATTGCCACATAGCCTGCAACTGTTTCTAACCAAGATTTATCTTCCCTCTCATCACAGTTCAAAGAAATGAAAGTCCGGCTGACTGGTGTCAATAAATTAGTCCAGAACTACAGTGGTAAATGTGGATAAGTGTGACCTGTGATTTACTACAGTTCTCTATAGATTTCATTCCTGTTTTGCCTTAGTTGCTGCTAAAACACGATTAGGATCCCAGCAATTATGCAGTGGACCACCTTGGTTCTGAAAATAAGTGAAAAGATTTCCTGCTTATATAATATAATCTTATATAATATGCTACCGTGGCTGTTCGTTTGTCTGTCCAGGATTTTAAATCACCTGTCGCTCGCAAACCGTTTCACCTATTGACCTGATATTTGGTACACATATACTACGTGACATCTACTCTCCGCTTTCGGGGTTATGATTTTTATTACTCTTTTTATTTTTATTTTATTTTATTGTAGAATCAACTCTTGGCAGCGTGCCGCAGGGCATCTGTGTGGCGTATGCGTACGTGCATCGTTCTCATTCCCTACCACCTTCGTGGTCACTTCCCCAACTTCTTCATATCTTTAATCATTCTTGAGGCAGATTGAAGACTTAAGTACCAGCTTATGTGAAAAATTAAGAAAAAAGTACAAAGTAATTGCAACACAAAAAGCTAACAATCAGTTTTAACGCGAAAAGATGCCAATGAAAGAAGAGAAGCAGCGGGTCGCTAGGGTGGAGAAAAGAAGCAGCAAGCACATCAACCTCTGAGCAAACGAATGCTAAACGTTCAGAGAAAGAGGATGAAAACTAGGAATGCTCAAGTCAAGTGTATTCACTGCACGTTACTGGTATAATATAATATAATATAATATAATATAATATAATATAATATAATATAATACTAGGCGGACCCGCCTTTTAAGGCGACCGACTTTTAAGTTGACCATTTCTTAAGGCAATTCAATATGTAGATCAATTTGATATTTTATACAAACTCATTAATTTGGTTATATTACATTTGAGCGGTATTACTTTAATACTCGTAGTTTCTGTTATTTTTCTGATGAAATTTAAACTTTTTTTCTATATTGAGGTCACCCTTTTGAACCCCCCTGATATTTACTACGCGGTGAGGCATTTGTACTTCATCAACATGAATTATTTCCAGAAACATAATTTTGTCTATTTTTCCAGCGCATCGTGCACAAAAGCAAGGGAACGATGGGAGCACCAGAACTCTGCTCACATCAAGTCGCTTCGTACCGCAAGCTGCAAGTAGTAAGTCTGTGATAAGCGGAATACTGCTACGCTTTCCACTCACGGGACAGAAGGACAATCCCGACCGCTTTTATATAGTTAAGAAAGAAGAAGAAGATATCGCACAGTCTGGAGTAGAAAATCATCTTTTACCTGGAAAAACGAAACTACAAATCCCATCGTGCATTGCAAAATGGACG